>VZRN01001083.1:4169722-4201457 GCA_013397935.1 Dasyornis broadbenti | reverse complement strand
CACGCTGTAGCAGTTTTGGGGAGACTGCTTGCCTGTGTGGGGACCAGCGTCACTGTAGCAGTGTCGGGCGGGCTGCCGACGGTGAGACCCATGGCTACGCAGAGGAAAAGAACCTCTCCCCGGGCAGGGGAGGAAGATCTGGGTGATGAACTGACCTAACCCTCCCCCCATACCTTGTTCCCTAATGCAGCTGCTGGGAAGGAGGGAGGGGGGTGAGCAGAGAAACGGTGGCCTTGAAGGGTTTATTTTACCTCTCATTTACTCCTCTGACTCTGTTAGTAATAAATTAGATCACTTTGCAACCTAAGTTAGTCCTGTTTTGCCTATTCTAAGTGCGTCTTCTCCCGGGTTTCCTTATCTCAACTCATAAGCCCTGGGTGTGGGTGTGTTCATTTGGGGGTACCTGGCATTTGGCCGGGCTCAAACCTTGACAGCATGCATGGATTTAATAGCTTACGCTAGGCAAATATTATTTTGCCAGAATACTTACACCAAGATTGTTACTAGTTTTGAACTACAGCAAAAGCATTGTTTCTTACTAGTACTGTCCTTTGGAAGATCTCTCTAATTTAACTGCTTTCCATTACTGTACCAGCAAATACATTTTAGGCAGACTCGGGGACTACTTAGGTAAGCATGTTACCAGTCTTTCTTTCACTGAGAACAGTCTGACAAGAAGAAATGTTAAGAACTGAATAGGCAGCAACATTGAGCACTGGCTGTACTTACCTGTTATACAGATGAGGTTACAAAAAAAATTATACCGTTACCTACAGCTGATTTTTCAGAAGGAAGCAATTAAAGGGTTTTTCATTCTCCCCTTACTTCTATGAGGCGGCCATGAGAGGGGTGGGACAGGTAATTTCTCCTTCAAGGTCAGGAGGACAGGCAGATGTGAGAGTGGACAGGTATTGCAAAAGGTTGCCCAGGGAGGTGGCGGAATCACCTGCGACCCGAGCGGCAGAACCCCCCTGCCCACCTTTGCCGAGGGCCTGGTAGGCCCCCAGTTTGTAGCAGCTCTCGCTGTGCCCGTGCTCCTCGCAGTTGTCGCGCAGCACCCGCGCCGCCGCTACGAAGTCCTTCTTCACGGCGTCCAGGTAATCGGCGAAACGCTGGCAGCCTGCAAGGCACGGGCCAGGGGCTTAGCCTCCCACCGGCCCCGCGGTGCCGGGCGGGGGGCGGCGGCGGGGCCCTTACCGTCTGGGTCTTTCTCCTTGAAGCACTGGTAGCTGTACTCCACGTGCAGGTTCTCCAGATACGCCCGCACTTCCTCCTCATCCGCAAAGTTGATGAACCCGGCCATGGCCGCGCTGGGTCACGGGGCGATAGCTACGGCAGCTCCCGCGAGCGCCGAGCGTTCGATTGTACTCCGGCCCCTCTTTCCGCCGTGACCCGGCCCCGCCTCCGACCGCTCCTCCCTTCCCTCCCCCGGCTCCGCCTCCGACCGCTCCTCCCTCCCCTCCTCAGGCCCCGCCTCCGGCCGCTTCTCCCGCCCCTTTGCCGGCTGCTCCTCTGGTCGCTCCTCCGGCCACTCCCCTCGCTTCTTCCCCTGCCTGTCTTCGCGCTCCGTCCCCTGCAGCTCCTCTCATCACTGTTCCTCCCATGTGCCGCTCAGCAGCACCGCTCCCTCCCGAGGTCACCGGGAACTCTTGACAGTTCAGCAGTTTTAAGCAATAACACACTGTTAGTATTTTACTTTCAGAGTTTTGCACCACTGCATACAAATTCCCGAGGTCTGATACAGCACAACCCATAAACTGAGACATGACTGTACATTAATTGTGCTCTGCATGGCCTAGGAGCCGGGGCTGCTTTCCCCATCCCTCAATCTGCCGCCTGCACACTTTTGCCTGGATTAACAGCTCCATAACTTCCAACTCCGTTTATAACAGGGGTGCTGCTGTGAGACACTTCTCCCAACCACAGCTCCTTCTTGTAGTACCACAAAAGCTCTCATAGGTGCTTTTTGAAGTACTGGTACCTGCACTGAGCAGGCAGTACCTAGGGCACTGGAAACACCCAGAGACTGGTAAACACCTAACACAAAAAAAAACCCTGGTTCTCTGATGATCCAAGAATTTCAGAATGGTTTGGGTGGGAAGGGGCC
The DNA here is from genome assembly GCA_013397935.1 of Dasyornis broadbenti. Taxonomy (NCBI): domain Eukaryota; kingdom Metazoa; phylum Chordata; class Aves; order Passeriformes; family Dasyornithidae; genus Dasyornis; species Dasyornis broadbenti. Next base: position 4,199,350 of record VZRN01001083.1, on the reverse strand, counting down.
TTAAACATCATCTTATTCTCTCCCCCTGCCATGGCTAGGGACACCTTACACTAGATCAGGTTGCTCCAAGCCCCAACCAACCTGGCTGTGAACACTTCCAGGGATGGACACCCACAACATTATGGATTAATTTAACCCGAACATGATAATAGAATACTTATGCAAAATATGGCACACTATCCAACTCCAGCAGTTTTGACCACAAACTGAATTTTCTGTGAGTAAAGTAGCACATTAGAAATCTGTGTGATGAATTGCTAAAAATTAATCTGAGTTTGAGTTAAGATATATTTCAAAGAATATTTGCAATATTTGTAAATCCTTTGTCCCAAATTATTTCAATAGGATAACACAAGCTTATTGAGGTTTTGGGATAAATAAAACGCAGTTATAGCCTATGCAGAGGCTTCCATAGGCAGAAGCCTGACCATTTATTAAAGGCTAGACCTAATTTTGACCAACCATTGCCAGCTGGACCAGCAGCAAACCTTGCCAGGTGCATGGCTGAAACACCAGTTACAACTTCTAAAATATTTCCTTAAAACTTTTCAGACTGTTCAAAATTTGGGTTGCAATTAAAACACCATATGAAGCTAAACTCTTGTTTTCAATATATATTGACCAAAACCCACTGCCTCATGTGTGAGATTGCAGTAAAAAAGATACACAATGTTTGGCCCATGCTGGCTGCAATCTGAAAGTGTTTGTGTGAAGTCTCCATTCTGGATGGGACCTTTGGAAGAAAAACTGCTTCTGTATCAGCAATACTGTTTCTCTAGAAATCTGGCTTCGAAAACATTTCAGTGTGCACAGGCTCAGTAGAAATTCCTTGAGTTCGTTAGTTTAAGTTCTTGACGAGTCTGCTCTTGCTGGGATTTTGTCTTTGCAGTTTCTGCTGCTGATGTTGAACCTGGGCCAACTCATCCATATGGCTGCTCCCTACCAGGAGTGGAGAGGATTCCCAAGTACAGCAGGGCAGGCCAAGAACAGGCACTGGGAGCAAGGGGTCAGTCTGCCACTGAAAGTTTTCACTGTCTGAACTTAGCTCCTAACAAAATTCAGAAGCGAAGACATCTGGTGATAGGCTGGAAAGAATCAGTGAATTTAAAAGATATGGAAAGAACAGCCTGGAAGCTTGCAAAGATATTATGAAGTGGAAGAAACATGTAATGGACTCAGAATAATAGTATGAGCTTTTTCCTTATCTAAACTAATATCTGTGTCCATAATTATATAAATAGCTTCTTCTAAGCAGATTAGGTTTTTAAGTGGTTAAATTCAGAACATGAAGATTCTCAATTATGTGCTTATCAGATCCTGAGCACGTAATTTATTTTTTCTACGTCAGCATCCTAATCTAAAGAGTTGGAATTATAACTGACCTTTGTTATGTAGTCCTTAAACTGGTAAAACTGTGTTTCATAGTATATACAGAATCTTTTGCCATCTTGTAATGACAGAGACATAAATAATTTTAGCAATTGTTCCTTAATATTTATTTATGTGTCTTGCTGGTTTGGAAACAACAGTTACTCAAAGCTTCTGTACGTAGAATCAGCAATTTTTTTAGAGTAAACTCTTTATAAAAATTCATAGGATAGGGTATTAGTATCACTCTTTGTATCCTGGAACAAAAAATAACTATTTTCTCTTTACTAACAATACATTGTATGTATTGGTTGGGAGATACATTTTCTTCACTGCTATTGTATCTGAAACCTGAAATTACTTTGTATGTAATGGTTTATGCTTACGGCAGAGCTCCCCTCCAAAGCGGGCGGGAAAACCTATTGTACTGGTGCAGGTTATTATTCACATTACCAGAATAAACCAGTTTGTGCAGGAAACACTTAACTTGCAGAGGCTTGCGGGCACGAAGCGTGAAGCTGACGCCAGTTCGTGGCTGTGAGAGGTCCCCAGGAACACAGAGCTCCCGCTCACCTGCTCCAGCCGGGCGCTCACCGGCTCCTCAGTGTTCCTGGCTCCACAAGCGGAGCAACCAGGCCGAAGAAAATATCCCACACACTCGTAACAAGCGAGGCCAATGCGCTTTGCTGCGCAATGGCCCCTTCTTCTTACACTTCGAGCCTTGAACACGGGTGTCGAGGCTCCGCTCACCCGGCATGCCACGAACCTGTGCTAGCGCAGCCCCTTTAAGGGAGGCGGGTTCCTGGCCTGCTGAGGCAACATTCACTTCCAGGTCGGGGGGGTAAATACAGGGGAAGGGAGGGAAGGAAAGAAAAAAAGGAAAGAGAAGGAGCCCAGCGACGGGACCGGCTGGCTGGGCGGTTGCCGGCGGCACCCAGCGCCGCGATGGTGAGGGGGTGGCGGTGGCGGGCAGGGAAGGAGGGAGGCAGGGAGGGGAGGGAAGCTGCCCGCCTGTAGCCCCGGGGTGCAGGACCCGGCGCAGGTAGCGGAGGTGACCTCGGGGAAGGGGCCGCCATGGCGACGGCGCGAGCCCGGCTCAGGGGCTCAGGCGGGGCCCCCTCCTCTCCTTCCCACTGGTACCGCGGCCCTGCCGGGGCAGCCCCGCCGTTCGTTGTGTAACTGGGGCGCTGCCGCCCGTTATGTAAAAGGGCGCTCGGGACCCGGCGGACGGCAGGGAGGGAGGCTCGATCTCGGCTCGGTGCGCCCCGGTGTCCCCCAGGGCGGCGGGAGGGCGATGACGGGCCCGCCGCCCTGAGCGGCCCCTCACAGCACCGTGCGGGGCCGAGCGCGGGCAGCCGCCCGCGCGGAGCAGCGTAGAGCCCCTCGGGCGGCCGGCGTGAGGGCTCCGCGGCACAGCCCGGCACCGCACAGCGCAGCATAGCCACCTGTGCCTCCTCCAGCCCCGCAACAGCACCTTCCCACTGGGAATTGCTTTGTCCGGAGTCTGTCTGGAGCAAGCCGTGCCAAGGCACGGTGCGTGGGCCTCGCTGAGCTCTTCCAGCGCGGAGCTGCCAAACGAGCAGCCTTTCCCTGCTCCAGACAGGCCGGAGCAGAACATATGGGAGCTGTTTGGATTGCTCCTCTGCTCCAGACGTGAGTGTGCAGATTTGCTTTTGAAGGACTAGCAGGTGCTTCCTGGGAGACCTAGTCTCATCCCTTGTCATTAAAAGCCTAATTTCAATCCCCTAATAAAGTTTACATATCATTATTTTGGAAGTAGGTACATTTTGTGCCTGCTGTTCTAATCAGTGAACTAGGGTAGAATTTCATTGTTTAACTATGTACTGATATCTAAATTTATGAAAAACTTCCAGTTCATGACATTTCTATGTACCTTTGTTGCTGTGCTTGCATTGTGCTTCTCCTTAATGGCTTTTTCCCTCTGTAGTTTATATTCTCTGTGCTGTATTTATTTATAGGTAGTATTTGTATCTCTCACCTTTTGATCTTCTAGGCTAAGAAAAGCTGGATTTATTTCCTATTACCAGTGTGCTTTTTTCCCCAGAGCATTCAAGTAGCCATTAAGTTTAAACTGAAATGATGCAGGTATCTCTTAACATAAATAGCCCTGTGAGATCTCCTAAGTGTCTTGAAAATTACCTAATCTTTTCTTATTTTTTCTTGAGGCTTCTTCTGGTGCCTTCTTTGGCTGCTTCGTCTTGTTTTCTCGTGGCTCAACAAACCACTCTTGTTCCACTCTCTATCATTTCTAATTGATGAACTCATATCTGAAGTTCTTGATATTAATCTTGAAATAAGTGGCCTTACTATGTCATTCTAATGTGCCACTATTTAATTTTGGGCCTCTCATGATCTCTGCCAACTTTGTATCAAATAGCAGCTTTAATCAGTATGTTCCCACTTCATGTGCCAGAATGGTTAACGTTAAATTTGAGTTTTGAGCGTAATCCTTCCTTGAGTCTGGCTAATAAATCACCTACTTCTGTTTAATTCCACTTAATTTAAATAGGATAATCATAAAGCTTTCTTAGTAACATAAATAATGGAACTGCTTATCTTTCACTGCCTTTCCTTTATTAACACTCAGATGAATTTTGATGGCTCTTTCTTGAATGGCTATTTCTTAATTGTTTTAAGAATGTTCATTTGAAGACAGTAAGTAAAGTTTTGGGGCTGTGGAGAGGTGGAAAACAGCTGGAAAACATGCAGCAGTATTTAAAGCTGATTCATGGAGTTCCCTAAAGAAAATGTGGAGGATAATGTTCTTTGAGAGAACCTTTCCAACTGCCCTGGCGTGAGCTCGAAGCTGAACTGGTAACATCAAGTTGAAGCAGGTTTTGCATTTCAGTTCACCTCTGTATTGGATTACTGTTAGGGGCCAGGAGCCAGGCAGTTTACCCCCATCCCCCTGCACACTTTTGGTTTGCCCTGATTATATTAAACACTTTAAAAGTTTTGGGTTTGTTTTTTTTTTAAGAATTAATTTAAATAAGCCTTTAAAAGCCCGTCTAAATGAAATTATTCTTTTTATGCTATTCCATAAACTAGCTGGTTTTAGATGTGTCACATTATTCTCATAATATATGTTTTAGTTAATGAATGCATGCCAGCTTGCACCATATAATTAATAATTCTGTGTTTTGGAGAATTAATTTTTATATTTGTTTCCTGGTTACTCAATTAATTTGATATCATGAAAGAAACTGTGAGGCTAATTGAAGTATCAGATAATTAAGATGACTATGAAAAAGTAAATTAACATAATGAAAGTTCTAATCAAAAACTGCTGGATGATCTTTATTAAATTAAAAAAAAAAAAAATTAAATGTAACTGCTGTCCTATGGTTGACAGACATTTATAGTGTCTCATTAGACAGAAAGTGAAGTGAGCTGAAAACAAATGCCAGGTTTGTTTTCAACCTGACATTCTAAAGTAGAGCTAGAGACAGGAACCGCTTTAATTCTGACCTCCTAAGAGCTTAAATGCAACTTTAACTGGGCAATATTGTCTTTGAGTAAAGAGAAGCGAGAGAAGGAATGCCTCCAGCTCACATGAAAGGCTACGTTTGAGCTGTTCTATTTCAGTAGCAGACAGTCTAGGAAATTGTTTTTAGGATGCTTGTCCGAGGACTTTATTAGATACAGATAAAAACATTTTGGCTGTCGGCTTAGGTTACCTCAGGAGCCTTTGTTAGGGAAGTTTCCTCAGCTTTTTGGCAGCAAGTTGAAGAAATATTACGAGTGTCTCCTATAACTGGAATGAATGGAGTTAAAAAAACAATACTGGGTTTGCAAGTGTAATTGAGCCCTGCTTGTGGCTTTTGTTCCTTGATTGTATAGAGATGCCCTGAATGAACTTCCAAAGGGATTACATAAAAATTAAACCAGCATTTCCAAAGGACAGATTGGCCACTCAGAGGTACTGGTTGAAAAAATAGTTTTCTGAGTCATATGCCAGTGGCCTATCTACAGGGCTAAAAATTCTCATTGGAGTTTGCTCACTGATACATAAAAGTGTTTCAGCTTTTCAGGCAGAAAGGAAGGAACAGTTCCAGGAGGAATTAAGAGAACCAGTATTCTGGTTTTGTCATATTTGAGCATCAAATTAGAAATGCAAGATCTAATGGGAGATGTGGATGTCTTTGCTTCAGTTAGAATGATTTCAATACACCTTTGAGTAAGGATTCTGATTTTTGTTTGACTCATCAGCTGTCATATAAGTCCTGGGTGTATGTATTGGTTTCAAGTTTAAAAGAAAATTTTCTCATTTCATATTAAAAATTGTAATCTTTGAAAATAGGTCAGGTTTTTTTTCTCTTTAGAAATACTTCAGGCATTTTTGCACACTACAAAGAAACAAAAGTCATTCACAGTTCCAAATTCTATCCTTCCTTTTATTATCAGATTAAGATTAAAGACAGCCAAAATTGCTGTTTTCTGGTATGGGAGCAAGTTACATCACAAAATAACTGGTTTTGCAATGATACAATGTAATAATAAAGCTTTAAAAATAGTGAAAATTAGTCACTTAGCAAAACTGAGTCAAAGGAATTGAAAATTGCATGTTAAAAACTGCAGAAAGAGCTTGCATTTGAATAATTTGGAGTTTTTTGTTTCCAAGCCTGTACTTAAGTCTTCAGGAGCTATTAAACTGCAGTCTCTGGTTGTTGTCAATACATGATTCATTAAAGATAGGCTCCACTGCATCTTTGCCCTGATGTGGTACCTCCCAGTCCTCAAATACTTGCAACCTTATTTTGGAAGACTTATCTCTGTAAACTTATTTATATTTCTTCTGTATAACCTTTTACATATTTTTGTACTCCTGTGATCAGCATATTAAGTAAGCGAAGCAACAGAAGTTAAATGAACTGGGAAAGGAAGATGAAATTATCCAGAACTTTCAGTATAAAAGGGAAGCTACTATTTTTCCTACAGATGAGATCTGGCAACAGTTGATGCTGTTATTTTCAATATTATCTGGGGGAGTATGTACCAGTCACTCGGCCTTCTTTTGTGTGGGGCTGGGGATGATTCACAGTGCTGAGAGTCATTCTTTATGTTGATTAATCTCTGTGGCTGGAAACAGTAGGTTATTATTAGACATGGAAGAAAAAAAACCCTTTGAGATTTCTATGTATCAATGTACAATTTCAAACTCTGAGGGAAAAGATCAAGTTTATATTCTACCTTGTCCTTTGTACCCAGACTTCTGCTATAGATGATTTCCAGGTGCACAGTGCCTGGAAAGCAGGAAAGGGTTGCTGCAATAGACGTTAGTTTATTGCTGCACAAAATTTGGAATTAAACCAGTTCTTTTTGGGTTTCCTTTTTTGATCTGAAGCTCTATCTGCCCTTTTCAGAATCAAAAATTGCTCCTATATAAGAGAGTTATCCGCAGTATTTTTATTTCTTATGTAGGTTGGTAGTCGACTTCTAATATGGGTTGACTTAAATGAAAGATCAAAAGAAATAGTTTAAACCCAGAAGTAAAATTTTATTTTAAAATCTTCTTTCAGTCTGTCTTGATTGACTAATTCCCAGTAGAGTTCATAAATTAGAATTATTTTTCAACAATTGCTTTTCTTCCTCTGGGAACACAAGCAGGGTTCAAGCACAGCAAATGTGACTGGGTATGGTTCTGGGGGTGACTGGGGAAGGAGGCTCCCATCAGTTTGGCCAGTTGTTCATTGTGTGACCTGACTTTGTGTGGCTCTGAGGGAGACGTCTCCTCTTGTAATATTTGCCAGACTAACAAAAAAAACTTTATAGAGTAATGGAAGGTTCATGGAAAGAATGATTTGACTAAATCTCCTTTGTTTCATTGTGTTTTGCATGTGACAGGAAGAAGCTTCTCCATATTCTTTACTTGATATCTGTTTGAATTTCCTGACTGCCAACCTAGAGAAGTTCTGCACAGAAAGGCAAGATGGAACATTTTGCTTGCAGGAGCCAGGAATGTTCCCTCAAGAAGTGGCTGATCGACTGCTGCAGACAATGGCATTTCATGGTAAAAACAATAATTTCTGGGTCATCTGGCAAAAATATTTCACTGGAATGTGACACTACAGTTCTGCTGTATTTTCTAGTAGAATCTGCTGTTGCAGCTGTTAAAACAGTCTGTCTTGATTGACTAATATTCTATCTAATAGATAGAAATTAGAGAATTTTTGTTATTTTTGCTTTTTACAACTTCAGCTGAGCTTTGCATTGCCACATAGATCTAAACAGAAAGTTCTTTTTCTTGGTTTATGATTTTAATGTTCACTTATTTGAACATTCTTCAATCTTCTTTCAATCACTTCAGAAAGAAAAGTTGATTCTATTACTTCTAGCAACGATATCTCTTGAAGAGCATTTAATTGAAATTTTTTAGCTGTGTGCCCTTGTGATTAAGCTAGAAAATAACCTTGTGATTCATTAAAACAGTTTCTCATCTCCTTTAACACTTTCATTGAAATGGAAATATTTATTTGAAAACAGTCACTTTTAGAGTAGTATAAACACCTTGTGGTAGTCTTACATTCTGTGTACAGGCTTACTGGTTCTCTGTCAGCACATCTCTGAAGAGAGGGCAGCCCTCTTGTTTGCTTGCTTTAAGCACGATAAAATCTGTATAATAAAACTTCTTACTACAAAAAAGTGACTGTACAGATTATGCTAGAGAAGAGGTAAGAGACCCATTCCTTGAGATCCTGGAGGCTTTTGTTAAAAAATGAGACATGACACTAGAAAAATTACTGTAAACAGACCAAACACCCTATCCTAGAGATGCAGATTTTATTTAGATCTTACTGGGTGAGTACTGGTGTTCTGGTTTTCTCAAGTTGTTCCGGTCAGAAATAACAGAAGGAATGGTCCTAAAAGAAGACAAGGTCAAAAATAAATTAAACTTTAGTATGCACTATTTTCTGATAAGGAATTATTTAGAGTAGTCCCAAGAAATCAGATTCCAGGAAACTGAATTAGCAGAAACTTATTACCAGTGCTGACAGCAGTGAAGACACTTCCAGACACCGGAATGTCACAGACACACAGAGTGGAGGATGGAAAAAAGTGTGGCAGGTAAACAGGGTGTGGCTAAGGCAGGCCAGAGAGAGAGCCTCAGTCCTTAAATGAAGAGATAAGCCAAAAGTAAGAAGTAATTTAGTGATACTTTAACCAAATTATAATTATATTTATTGCTTTTACTTTTTCTGCTGCATACCAGCTATTTCATCACATATTTTTGCTTCCCCTGCAAAAAAGGAATGCTCTGGCTACTTGGTCAAAAATGCCTGAACTGTTTGCTCCTTAGAAAGGTCTGCAAATCTTAATATTAATTTGACTTTGTCACAGAGGCGATTACTAGCTCATGACTTAAATCTGAACTATGGTGGCAATGATGTTATTATTCAAATACATTGCATTTTTATTTCATTTTCTTTGTTAGGTATATGTGAAGCTAGGAGATAAAAAGCCAGGAGTGTTGACATTTATAACCCTGCAGAGCAAAACTAGGACATGTGCTTCCTACTCCTTTTGTGTGGATACTTGTGCAAGTGTACCCTTCTCATGGCTTTCTGTAATCCTTCTGTTGATAAGACACCAAGATTTGATATTTGAGTATTCAATGTATTTTGATAATTCTGTGCAGGGAACTCACTGTATTGTTTCAGTTAGGACGTTGCCAGTGTGTTGCAAGAAAAGGCTACTTAGGCATTCTTTTTACAGAGTAAAGGATACTAAACATTGTTGCATTTATTTTTTTCATTGCTATCTTTTTCTCCTTCCCACCCTTTCCTTGCCCTCCTCTTTCTATTCTTTGAATCACTTCTTACGTTTCTTTCTCACATTCAGCTTGTTTCTGAGCAACACTCCTACCTTCTTCATATAGGACTTAATTATCTTAATTTAGTATTGATCCTACTTATGAATTCAATCAAATGCTAGATTGTTTAGTTAAAGCAAGATGAGAACAGGTCATTGAGAGGTGGTGCAATCTTGAGGTTAATGGAACTGTGGCCAGAGGAGGATTACACTCAGAAATTTTGAAATTCTGTTTTTAAGCACACTTCTAACCAGTTCAGTTAGAAAAATACAGCAAATGAGGGCAACAGTCTGATTGTTTTTGAATCATACCCATATTTTATTTATTGCCTGTTCCATTTTCTGAACCAAACAGGTAATGTGCATTTGCTGCTTCTTAATTTATTTGTCCTATTCTTAAACCTGGAATTTTCCAAACATGAGCTCATAATCTTCAAAGTGGAATCTCAAATGTAAGATTTTGTGATCCATGGCACAATGATCCGGGGGAAACCATTTTGTAATTCATTTTCTCTGCTAACACTTTGTACCCTTTGGGTTCTCAATATGAAAGTGCTGTTGTGTAACACTGGAGCCAAGCACTGATGCTGTTTTCCAACAGGTCTTCTGAATGATGGAACCGTGGGCATCTTCCGAGGCAACCAGATGCGCTTGAAACGGGCCTGTATCCGGAAAGCCAAAATCTCAGCTGTGGCTTTCCGGAAAGCTTTCTGCCATCACAAGCTGGTGGAGCTTGATGCTACAGGGGTGAATGCAGATATAACAATCACAGACATTATAAGTGGACTGGGCAGCAATAAGTGGATCCAGCAGAATCTGCAGTGCCTGGTTCTGAACTCACTGACTCTTTCTCTGGAAGACCCCTATGAGAGGTGTTTCAGTCAGCTGTCCGGGCTCCGCGCATTGAGCATCACCAACGTGCTGTTCTACAATGAGGACTTGGCAGATGTTGCTTCACTTCCCAGGTTGGAAAGTCTGGATATATCGAACACCTCCGTCACTGACATAACAGCACTCCTCACCTGCAAAGACCGGCTCAAGTCTTTGACCATGCACCACCTGAAATGCTTGAAAATGACCACAACCCAGATTCTGGATGTTATAAGAGAACTAAAATACCTGAATCACCTTGATATTTCAGATGACAAACAGTTCACGTCGGACATAGCTCTTCGTTTACTGGAACAGAAAGATATCTTACCTAACCTTGTGTCTTTGGACATTTCTGGAAGAAAACATGTCACAGACAAAGCTGTACAAGCATTCATTCTGCAGCGGCCCACAATGCAGTTTGTAGGACTGCTAGCTACCGACGCCGGCTACTCAGAGTTCCTAACAGGAGAAGGAAACCTGAAGGTTAAGTGGGGGAATTAACTTCACTGAAAAAATATAATGTGTGGGGAAAATAGAACGAATCATTTGTAACAAATGTATTTGGGTGTGTTTCAGAAGGAGGCTGTAGGTTCATTTTTTTTGACTTTTAATTGTAATTGCTCGCTTTAGGTGAAATTCCTACTAAAATTTGACACAAATTCCTGAATTTACATAACACTGTATATATACATGTACTTGAAAGAAGCATCTGTTTTCTGTGCCTTTTCAGTGAACCTTAGATCCTGATTTAACATATCTAAGAGAGCTGAACTTTGTCAGGTCTGAAGTCACTTACTGGGATAATATTCTCTGGATTCCAGACAGCATCTAGCATAAGTCAGCAATGTGTAAGGGGTGGAGGCAGAATTTGCATAAACTTTGAGCAGTTCATGATTAACATGGCAGATACAATGAAGCTGAATAACTCAGCTGCTGTTATGCTCCATCACCACTGCTATTTCCTCTTACAATGCTTCTACCCACCTTGAAAGTGTGATGATGAATACAACACCTGACAAGCAATAACTTAGGATGGAAGACTTCCTCTTCTTGAACAAATCCTAAATTACTTAGCCCCTTAGGATGAGATGATGTTTTCTGAAGTGCATTTATTTATTTTTTAGAGCCAGGCAACAAGACATCATTCTGTAGAATCTGAATGCAGAGGCTACTGTGAATGGGTCAGAATTAATGAAAAAAAATATGTTTTTAGACATGTCAGTGATATATCATCTTTGAATTTTCTTTTCTACTGTGCTTTGGGGATGATGGAAGCTGCAGAAGGAATGAGAAAGAGAGCCTAATGTGTCCATAGTTTAGTTTGTCTCCTGTGCAAGCTGAATTTTCCACTGCAGTTTTAAAATTCAGAATGCTCTTGTTGTAGGCAAGCAGAGTAACACAGCTACACAATTTTGTATTTTTGTTCCCCTGAAGCATTTGACAGTTGTTCACGGCCAGGTCTCTTGAGTACTTAGTTGTCACAGCTGATAGCAAAGTGTCTGAATGTTGAAATGCATAGCTGGAGAAAGCAAATTCCGCTTTGGTGTGAAGTACAGCATCAGGAGGTTATACTCATGTTTAGTATAACATAATACAGTGTAATTCTTGCTGTTCAGAATACATACTTCATAGGATTGTCTGTGCCATGAAAAAGCAGGAAGGAAGAAGGTTCTTGTAATGTGCAAGTCACAATGGACTTGTGGCAGTGTGGTTGGCAAAATGGAGTTTGCATTACCTTTTTTTTAAGCATAGTTGTCAAGAAGAGACTGTAGGCTATGATTGGTTTTATTTCCTTTTTTTTTGTGGTTTGGTTTTTGGTTTTGGGTTTTTTTGAGTTTTTTTTATTGTGTGGGGTTGGTTTTTTTTTTGTTTTGTTGTTGTTGTTTTGCTTTTGGTTTTTTTTTGTTGTTGTTTGTTTGTTTTGTTTTGGGTGGGTCTGTTTTCTTTATCTGGTTTTTAGATTTTTTTTGTGACCTAAATTCATTAGCAGCTCCACTGAAATATTCAACTGCTTAGTCTAGATACTGCTAAAGAATAAACAAGACACAGCTCTCATGGAAACAGCAGAGGTAAAATATTACTGTCTTTACAGCAGCCCTGTGAAATTTCATTATGAACACTAAGCAGATATTATAGTTGAGAACATGAAGCCAAGTGGAAATTTTTCAGGTAGGGTATAATTGACTGCACATGTCAGTAAACATGGTTGCCCTGTTCTAATCAGTAGAGAATATAAAACAAAATCTAAGATGCTATCAGTTGTCTCAGGGCTGCAATATATTCCTGATCTCACAAGTTTCAAAAAATATGCCTGTATACAATGCAGGATGCACAGAATGTTACACTTTGATCTATGAACTTTTCCTTTTTTTGTATGTGCCATGTTTGGTAGAACAAGTTCTAGACAGTGCTGCCCTAAGAATTTAAAAAAACAGGGATTGCACCAATGATTCATTAAATAGTAGGACTGAGGAACAAACCATCTTCAGTTATTCAACTTACAGTTATAAACAGAGAAAGTATCGTTAAATGGAAAATACAGCATTCTGGCAATCATTTGCTTACTGAGGGACTTGGCCAAATCACTGCCTTTGTAACTGCAGCTTTTTGAGAACAAAACTTTGAAAGTGAAATGATGACATCTTGAACTAAAGATTATTTCTGTATTCACAGGTGTCAGGAGAAGCAAATGAAACTCAGATTTCGGAAGCACTGAAGCGTTACAGTGAACGGGCCTTCTTTGTGAGAGAAGCACTCTTTCATTTATTCAGCCTGACACATGTAATGGAAAAAACTAAGCCTGAAATTTTAAAGGTAAAATAATAGTTTTGATGATTCTCATGCATTGTTCCTGAGCTCATCCCCAAAACCCTGGTATAAATTAGCTTTTACATTTTTAGTTGTGTTTTTTAAGATTAAAATTGTAATTTTAAATAAAAATAAAGAACTACTTAAGGGTGATGTAGAAGATGCCCTGTAGTGTTTCATGTTAGGTAAAATTGATCTGTACTAATGTAAATTATCTAAAGTTAGTAGCATGTAAATTAATTTTTTCACATAACTTTGAATATGATATGAAATTTTCTTCAGATACTGAATTCTGTCATTAGATTATATCATTTGGGTTAAAATCAAGAGTTTGTCTTGTTTTATTCACTGGACACAGCAGTGCCTTCTGCTGATGCTCACAAAACCGTAATAATAAGGAAAGAATTCAGGGACAGTTTTCTCCCCTGTCATCTTCCAGTACGGTAACAAGTGAATGAGTATTGTTTGTGTTCTGTATGGGGCTCTAACTGGAGTCTAGAAACTTCCCTAGAAATCCATTCTAGGCATTGGCTTTCCATGTCTAGTACACCAGAGATGGTTTAAGTTTTGTAGTGATCCTAAAAAGAGGCACCCGTAGGACACATGGTTTTTGTTTTTCCTATCCTCTTCCATGTTGAACAAGTGGCCTTGAGTTCACTGGTACCACTATGAGAAAGACTTTGTCAGTCAATAATCAACAAGAAAAATATTGTCTTAGGTGAGATCACAATCAACATGCATAGGTAAAAACATAATTCAGTAAGAAGCTGCAAAAAATCTAGCAGCTCAGGATATGATTTGAAATGGCTAATCACCAAATAACAAGCCACTACATCATTATCGTTGCACTGCAGAAACTGTGCTACTTCATTCACCTCTGAAGGGGTTTGGTGATTTTATCCCAGCCTGGCTCTTTCTAGGAATTTCTTGCATACTGAGCAACCTCCTCTTTGAGAGGTTGCTACAAGCTGTGCAAAAGGACTTGGAGCAGTAGAAGTTACCAGCTTAGAATCACTGAGCAGAAGGAAATGTTATTCCTGAGAATTAAAATCACACCAGATGGATTTCTCACTTAAGTGAAAAGGAGGCAGAAATTGGGTGCTGTGAGTCATTGTTGTGGCTTTGAGCAGGCAGCAGATCGTTCTTGGGGTCTGTGTGCAAATGTCTAAGTACTAAGGTGGGCCAAACTATCGTGTTGCAGCTGGTGGTGATCGGCATGAGGAACCATCCCCTGAACCTGCCGGTGCAGCTGGCAGCCAGCGCCTGCGTCTTCAACCTGACCAAGCAGGACCTGGCGGCCGGAATGCCCGTGCGGCTCCTGGCAGACGTCACTCACCTGCTCCTCAAGGCTATGGAACACTTCCCAAACCATCAGCAGGTACAAGGCAAAACTCCTCTGCTTTCTCCGGGATTTCCTGTCTTGTGGGTCTTAACAAAAGTTTTCTCCACTTCCCAGGACCTCATGGAAATATGTTTAATGATTCATAGAAAGAAAGTATTCTGAAATATGTGTGTTTCTGATGAAGCAATTATTTTTAATTTCTTACAGCTGCAAAAGAATTGCCTTCTTTCACTATGCAGTGACAGAATCCTTCAGGATGTTCCATTTAACAGGCAAGTTTTAGATGTCAGTTAAAATGAGTTGTAGCATTGTAGAATACTTTTCTTCAGAAGCTTTGTTCCTAGTCCCAGTTTTTCTCAGTTTAAATCATTCCAGTGTGCTGAATTTGTCTGGCCTATATTGTTTTAGGCCTGTTGACCCAAATACATACCATTGAATATAGGTCTGAAAAAATCCTTTGGTCTACAGGCTTTTTTTCACTTCACCTGGATGGGTCTATCACTAATTGCATCTAACAGAAGTCAGTATTTCTCTGGGATTGCTTTTTGCAGACATTTTGGACAAAACATTTGTGTAGAAATACTTTGAAGTCTGATGGTCTGATGTTTCAGGAGATTGTGCCAAATTTTTCTTCCTTCTTTGGAGGCAATTCCTGTGCACTCTGATACATAATTAGAAGTAAGAGACCCTAAACAAACAGCTCAAAGCTGACAGAGGCTCACAAATACCTGCAATTTCACTGTGTCTTTCTACTTTTTTTTAGTAAGAGGCATACTTCTGTTGTCTGTGTACATCCTTCTTTTACTAAGACTTACGAGACTTAGGAAAATTAATTTTGCTTTTAACTTTCAGGTTTGAAGCAGCCAAACTTGTTATGCAGTGGCTATGTAACCATGAAGATCAAAACATGCAAAGGATGGCTGTAGCCATAATTTCCATTCTTGCTGCAAAGGTATGGAATTAAGCTTTGAGATGATAGGATAATATTTCTAAAGGCTAAAAAAATTGTTGATATGGTACATTTGCTTGTTTCCAGCTTTCAACAGAGCAAACAGCTCAACTTGGTGCAGAACTCTTCATTGTTAGGGTAAGTCAGATACTTTCCTGCCATCACATCCTCTCCAGCTGTTCATACAACAGTATTCCTGACAATACAAAGTAAACATAAGGAGATAAAATTCTGACAAAGCTTTAAAAAATATTCTTGGAAAGGTGTTTAGAAGGTAAACCAAAGCAGAAAAACTTGACACAATTAATACAAAGTGAATAGCAAGACACATCTTGGTTTAAAATGCATTGTTTAAGGCGAAAGATGCTCAAAAGGAGAATACTTAAAGTAAAAACTTATTGCTGTAAATTTTCACTTGGGGTTCAGAGTTCTGTGGATGGCCTTGTGCCATCTGTAATAACCTTACACAGGTAATTACTGTGAAAACAAAGGAATTCCTTTAGGCAACCATATTCAAAGGGGACATAAAAAGTTTAATCGCTGTTTTATTTTGTATAGTTTGACTGTAAACATATAGGTCATTATTCTGCATATAAATGACAGCTGTGCATTGTCCAGTTGATGCAGAAAGAAGCAGAGGAGCTAATACATATTTTGATATTTTGATTGGTTTTCTTTTCCCAGCAACTTCTACAAATAGTTAAACAGAAAACAAATCAGAATCTTGTAGATACTACCCTCAAGTTCACATTGAGTGCACTTTGGAACCTCACTGATGAATCTCCAACAACATGTCGGCACTTTATTGAAAATCAAGGGCTAGAACTTTTCATGAGAGTCTTAGAGGTGAGGAGTGGGGGCTTGGTGATGGATTATCAACATAGCTTTATAATGAAAGCTGTTTCAGTAATAAGCATAAATGTTTACCTGCTGTTTGTTTCTTTTATCCACAGTCTTTTCCATCTGAATCATCCATCCAACAGAAAGTTCTTGGGCTTTTGGTGAGATGAAAAAGAAAAAAAAGTTTGAAATATATATTTTTAAAATTTAATTTTGAATTTTTTTTTTTTTACCCTGTGTTAATCTGAAAAATTCCCTAATATTTTTTATGCTCTTCTTTAATCCTTATGATGTGTATTATTAACAATTGACATGTTTTTGGACTGTTCTATATTTCTTCAAACGTTATATTGAAATTGATGGTTACAGTAAATAAAAAGAGCCTTCAAGAAAGGAGGGAGAGGCTTCACATGAGTCCAAATGCAAAAAGTAGGTTTAAGTCAGTGGAATGCAGAATTGTGCACTGCTGAAGTTTTTTGAAATTGTGCTTGAGAATGTTAAAACCAGCCTTTGATTTAGTGTAATCTACATGTTAATGGCATAAAACCACTTAGGAGAAAACCTCTTTGTTTTGAAGTAAACTCCTGCATTAGAAAAGTTTCCTAAAGCAAAAGTAGTATTTTGGCATGTGGTGGTCACCTGGATATATGGAGATCTCATCTCAGTGTTTATATGCGTCTACTTACACAATATAGTTCAAGGTTACGTTTATCTCCCTCACACTGTGTTCTTTCTGATGATGTTTTCTCTTTTTTTGTTCTCTTTTTTCTCCCGTTCCAGAATAACATAGCTGAAGTTAAAGAACTCCATTCTGAATTAATGTGGAAGGACTTCATAGACCACATCAGTAAATTGTTGCACAGTGTGGAGGTGGAAGTCAGCTACTTTGCAGCAGGGATTATTGCTCACTTGATATCTCGAGGAGAGCAGGCCTGGACACTGAGTCGCAGTCAGAGGACGTCTCTCCTTGAACAGCTGGTACAGAAATTATGGTGAATTTTATCACAGTCTTTTATATTTTTTCAATGTTTCTATTTAACAATTTGTGTTCTTGGTTCTGTGTTTTACAGCATGCTGCCATTTTGAATTGGCCAACCCCAGAATGTGAGATGGTGGCGTACAGGTAACTATTGTCTTGTGATCTAGAGTTTGGAAAATTAAAATAAAAAAACATACCACATATCTACTATATCTGATATTTGCTAGTAATTGTCTTAAATGAGTTTTAGATGCAGCAGTCCAGCCTCTTAATGTTTATCTATGTCTCCGCTAGTTAACCTATAGCTGAATGAGCAGAAATGTGACCTCTGAAGTAATAATATCTAGTAGCAAAGCAAGTAACTATTTCTCTCTTTTTTTTTTTTTTTTTTTTTTTTTTTTTTTTTTTTTTCCTTTTTAAATAGGTCTTTCAATCCGTTTTTTCCACTGCTTGGCTGTTTCATGACACCTGGTGTCCAGTTATGGGCAGTGTGGGCCATGCAGCATGTCTGCAGCAAAAATCGTATGTATTAAGAGAATATGACCCTTAAAATTCTTATTTTTTGGTGTGTTATTCACTAGCATGGAGTGGGAAAAATAAGCATTTCTAGGATACTCACTCCTAATCTTCTGTAGAAACTACGTTTAGGGCTTGGCTAAATGGGGCAGAAGGAGAGTAGTAAAAGTTCTTTACGTCTCTTTTATTTACTGGAATTTTACTGTTAGATGCATAGTATTAATTCCAAAATATGGATTCGTTAAGATTTAACTACATTTTTTGCTTGCACATGTTTTTATTCAAATAAAATATGCAAATACTAACAATGGGCAACAAATTCCTTGAACAATGGCCATAGCAGGTAGCAGTGTCTTGCTGTTGGAACAGAAGCTGTAGTTAATCCTCATCTCTAATTGCCTTTCTGCAGTAACTTGCTGTGTCATAAAGGTCACTTTTGTAATCTCCCTTCCCCATCTGCAAGAGGAGAAGTAGATTGATTTGAGAGCATTTGATATAATGCACAAATGTTGGAAAAGGAAATAAATCCCCCAACCATGCCTAAATGTAAGAGTGTACAAACCTTCCTGGCTTCGAATGCTTTTTGGTTTTGGTTTTTTGACATAAGTTTTTGCCATGAATGTGTGTATATAAAGCAGATTTCCCCTAAAGTATTAGAAGTTGTTTTTCGTGCCGGTTTTTAATCTCCTTGATGGCAGCATACCTTGGCTTGTTTATCCCTGTCCCATAAATCACTATTTCTGCAGTGATGAGGCATCTATTCAGGACCAACCGGTAACATGACATAATTTATAACTGCACATAGAATACTGTTTTGCTGCCTTTCATAGAGCTCATAAATATAATGAGCCACTGTTCTCAGGGTACTGTCCAGAAGTGTGTGAGGGTTTTCACGTCAAAGTAGGACTGTTCTGACAAAGCTGTTTTACTGGTCAGACTCTAGATAACAGATTTTGATTAAGGCCTTATAATTTCTCTTTGTGCCTCAGTCCTGTTAACTTAGTGTTGTCCTATTTGTTCTATTTATTTTTGGCTTTTTGTCTGCCTTGACCTCTGAGCTTTCAACATGCTACTGAGGTTTATATTGGCCTGTTCCTGATTTGAGACCAAGACAGAATTCCTGAAGTTTGGTTCTGATGGTAGTTGATGCCAGAAGCTTCTGGACAAAGTAGCAGAGAAACCAAATGTTCAATAGCAAATGTAATAACCTGCTCTGTGGGAAAATTTGCTAATTCTGAAATATGAAGGTGTATTTGGGAGGAGAATCTTTAGCTTTTGGTACTTGGCACCAAGAAGGCTTTTAAGTCCTGGAGAGGAGACACATTTTATTTTGACCCCCTCTTATAGATGATAGTGTAAAGTAGTCTAGAAGTAATTGGTTTAAAAATTTTTGTATATTTTTTTCTCCTGCTGCTGTTTGTCTATATCATAGTCACCTCAATGAGGTACCCTAATTAAAATATTAGTAGCACTGCAGTAAATGTGATTCCCAGTGAAATGCTTAACGTCAGCATTTCAACAAGTCTGGTGTTGCATCACTGAGATGAATGGTGCAATTGGGCCCATCTGGGGTAATGCCCTGTGGATTGCATTACAGTCATCCTGACCTTTCCATAACAACTTCTGGAGCTTGCACATTACATTCACCATACAGCTCTTTTTATAGCTGTTGCCTGCTCTTAATAATATTGCAGCTGATGGAGGTGTGATTTCAACTTTGTGAAATCCAGAATGTAAGTGGAAAGCAACCGTGGAAAGGCATTCATAGCAACTTATACTTAATGAGAGGCCACCATCAATGTATTTGGCGAACTATTGGAAGGAACTAGTTTTTATTCACTCTCCAAGCCTGGACAAATGATGTAGTATATCTGAAACCACTTTTTGGTAACTGTTCTGTACTGAGGTTTTTGGGAAAGGTACTATTTTTACTGGAATACTCATAGGCACTGTAGTGCTTTTGATTTCGATTTATTCTGGTTTGTTTATGTGCCCTTTAAATGCCCATAGAGAAGGTGGGGGGAAGAGAGAATACTGTGCATGTTACAGGGCACTTTCCAGTCAGCTGAGACAGACCTGATTACAGCTGGAGTCCTGCCCAAATAACTCTGTTGTGTTGTCACTTGGTAAAGTACTGATGCACTTCTGTGGACACTTAAGGGAGTGTCTTAAATACTGCCTGGAAGCAAAAGTGGATTTGAATCAGTGTTTACAGTATCTACTACCTTTACCCTAGATAATTCTGGTTTTAATTCGCTTTTTATAATCCTATTACAGCCGCCAGATACTGCAGCATGTTAATTGAAGAAGGTGGTTTGCAACATTTGTACAACATCAAGGAAAATGTCCACACTGATCCCCATGTCCAAAGGATTGCTATTGCCATCCTAGATAGTTTAGAAAAACACATTATGCGCCATGGAAGACCACCACCGTGTAGAAAACAGCAACAAACCAAACCAAACTGAAAGCTGCAGGTAGAGGAGTGTAAAGTATTGTATCTGTAATAATCCCCTCTGATATGTGTGTAGTTGGAGTAACTTATAATATATTGGTCACCATTAAAGTGATTTGCTGGTAACTGTGGTACCCAAACCATGTGTGGTAACCTTTGCTGAACGTCACCTTTAATGGCAACCTCGTACACAGCTTGTAAAGGGTCACAGCTTGAGCTGGTCATACCTGTAGGGTTAGTGCTGGCTACCAGGAGATGAGACTTGTACAGATCAATATGCACATCTGAAAAGACTTTAAGGAGTACCTTGTTCTGTGACTTCTGGGAGAAAAAGCTATTCCATCCCTCTGATTGCTCTTCATAACGCTGTTCACCAGTTTGGTGTTTGAATAGAACTGTGTGTGGTTGGGAGATCAACACTTACAGATGAAAACAGAAGTCCATGCATGCAGGTTACAGAGAGACTTGTAACTAAGGCGACCAAAATATCCATTGTCTCATAACCCTTCTAGACACAAATGGGGTCTTCAGCTTGCTTTTCCTTTTGCCTGCAAGCCATGTTCTTTTGTTTTCCTTACTGTTCAAGCGATGCCTTTTTACAGCTCATTTCTCCAGAGTCCTCCCTGCTCCTGTCAAGGAGGGGATCAGCATCACATTCAGGGAAAGGGGAAACCCACTGAAGTAAAGCAGTAGAAACAGAGCTAAAATGAGACAGTACAAAAAGAATGTTTGATAATTTAAATTTTGTAACAAGAATTGGGTTTTGCTGTTGTGTGACTACTTTTGGTTGTGTGTGATATCTTTCTTTTGTTTTTAGAATACTGATGGGGATAGGAAAAAGCTCATTAGAGCAAAATAACTGACATGACTTCATCATGGAGGGGGTTGCATGTATTCGTAGAAGGCTGGGATATTTGGTCACCTTATTTATAAGAGACTAATGATTGCTCTTGTTTTCTGTAAATATTCTGTCAGTGTTGTGCAGTGAATTATATTTCCAAGCCATCACAATTAGTGCAAAATATCACCCAATGTTCTGTGTAAGCCCTGTGTCAATTGCATTGTTTTGTGGAGTGTGAAATTTTACATAAAGATGCTAATTGTAACAACTTATTTCTTTCTTGGTTACCTTTGGGTTTCAAACCATGTGTTGAATGAAACATATTGCACAGTGTACAGATGCCTGATACAATGCAAGTGATGGAAGCAAATTGCATGTCCATTCAATTTAATTTCAGGTGTTGTTTTTGTTTACCTGCTTAGTCTCCATATTTCCATGGCAACTGATTGATATTCAGAGACTCTTCTGTAAATATTTGTTAATTGAATTTAAAAAGAAAACTTATGTTTGGTAGCTTACTAGCAGAGATGGTTTCTTCATGATGACCAGATTTTACTATTTTTAAGTCCTTTCCCTCCCAACTCCCATCCTTCACATAAAACCACCAGCTCTAATCTTCAATAACCTAATTATTGTATATTTCAGCAACTTCAAAAGGTACTGATCCAGTAATTTAATCAGTGTTGTGTAGTTGTTCTTTGTATAAGAGTATAATTTGACTAGCATCATTTTCATCTGTAGATCTGGTTATATAAAGTTTTCTCAATTCCAATAGGAATTCAGCTGGCTGTAGCTTTGAATTATGAAGGTGGTTTAAAAATTAAAAACAGCCTACAAGCTTTTACCCCCCACCCTTCTGAGATGTCTGCTATGGGACTTCTATGGAATTTCCGTTACATGAAATAGAACACAAAACTTGTCAAAATTGGTGTCAATAGAATGAATATAAATCAATTGCTACATGATTTTAAAATAAAGATGACAATTCTCCTTACAGTACTGTCTTTCTCTAAGAACAGGAGAACTTGCTGAAGCAATTTTACTTTAAAAAAAAAAAATCTACTCCTCCATGCCACACAAAATGCAATGATGATGCTGGCATCAGGCCAGGTGTCTAGAAGACATGTCACTTCATGAAGTTCTGCAACCAGCTAGCACAGAGATGCTAAATACCCATTTTGTTTTGTTCCCCCATGCTTCAGGCAATCAGTGAGCAGAATTCTTTCAAGCTGAGAACTATGAACGTGTACAAGAGATAAATCCACTACATCTGTCTGTATATGCCACTTATAGAAAGGTCTCTTCACATTCCTGTGCAGCTTCAGGAGTTCCAGGGTAAAAGTTGTTTCCAGAACTATTCTAAACTTTGTGTTCTGCCTGTAGCATTTGCCATCTTTTGTGAAGGCTGAAGATCCTGACTCTGCTTTACTTTGCAGAACTTTACATAGAAAATTTTTGCATCCATAAATTGGTAAGGTTCCCTTACCCATATTGGTTAACTTTTGGCACAAGTGAAACTTTGGTTTGCTTTGATACTGTCACAGCATAAAGTTCCAATATGGTAAGCCAAATTTTGTGAGTCTTATTTTGATAACCTGTAAAGCATTTCCTAAAACTACATTTGCTGACTAATTCACTTTTGCTTGAAAGCCCTAGCCTAAAGAAGTAAGAAGCTGTAGAGCTAAATTGTGTGGCATGTTTTAGTGCTGGAGAACCTCAAAGCAGAGGGAGAAAATAACCTCAACTTCCAGTCTGGGAACAGAGGAAAACAGGTGATGGAGAGAGATGATGTGCCTGAGGTCTCTGGCGTAGACTGATGTGATGGCCTTACACATCCCTGCACATACAGGTCGTGTGTTTTCTCAAGCACTGGTTCCAAAGAGAGGTGAGTTCAGGTGGCTGGAGTGAGTCAGTGTTGCCCTACTCACAACAGAGTGGGGGTGAAGGGCCATTGCTGTGTGCTAGTACTGCTTGTTCTGTCAAAGCAGTTGGAAGAGCACTGATGCATCTTTATAAATTGAATTTCTCTTCAGTGTTTGTTTTTTTTCTAAATGTTTAGATGTATGTATCCACTGCCTTCAGACGTACATGCTTTAAAGATCAGGTGTACAAAGTTAAATCTTTATTTGGAGATTCGTACAGAAAAATGACCCAGTGGAGTAGTCAGAAATGCAGTCCAAGGCAAGGAGTTAAGTGCACAGAATGGTGTCATAAAAATAATCCTAAGAAATCGGTGGATCCTCTTCAGTCCTACTTTATCTCCAAAAGCTCAAGGGGAAGCAGAAAGCATTACTTGCCGACGAACCGAGGTGGTCGCTTCTCCCTGAAGGCAGCCATCCCTTCCTGACGGTCTTTGGTGGGGATATTCTACATGAGAAGAAAGTAAAAGGAAGAGGTATGTTTTCCATTTACAAGGCTGAAGTGTTTTTAAGTCCTGACTACTTTGGCAGTAGTGCTCTAAGACTGCTTTTCTTTCAATGAAACAAAGCTCCATGTTTTGCAATTAGGAAAATAGGGACAGGGTTGTAGCGTAACTCACAAGCAAAGCATCTAAGAAAAAGGCTATAAAACTATATGAGAAAACAGTTTTCCATAATCTTAATACTTTACCATCTTAAAATACACTGAGAGACACATTATATTGTAATATTTTAATTAACTATAAAGTTCCATTAGCTGAAAAAGGTGCATGGTCTCAAAACTTGTCACAAAGAACTACTCGAGGAATAGTTTTTAATTTATTGAACTAAAACCACTTGTAAAGCTCATTCTATAACTAACATACAGTTGTTCCTTTCAGGAATGAATTCTGAAGGCAACTTACCTGGACATAACACATCCCCTCAATAGCCATCCCTGATGCAATGTCAACCTGGGAAGAAGAAAGGTGTGAGATTTGTCTGAAGTACAGCCCTCAAAGCTACTTCATAGTTCTCAAATCAATGAAAGCAGTCAGTCACTCGCAGTCAGTCATAGTGAGTGATCTTCACTCCAATAATAGAACTAGTGTTAGCATCTGTAGAAAATAAAAATCCTGCCATAGTAATTTTAATTTTAAAGAAAATCTTTAAAACCTCTGAAATGGTTTTAAATGCCTGATATAAAGAAAGATTTTATAATTCATCTGTTCTAAACATTTTTACTGTAGTAATTTGTAAGAGCTGCTCATCTTTTCATTCACCTCAGTATTTAAACAAAAATAGTTATTACCTCCATTCCTTTGTTTATTGCCAGTTTTCCCATTTTCACTGCAAATGGGGCCTTTATTAAAAAACAAAACCAAAACACAATAAATATTTTAAAATAATTAAATTCACATTAATTCATAATAGATGATGTTATATTATTATCCTTGCTCCTAATGACCTCTTAGTCTACAGAAATTTGCAATAAGTATTTTTTTTAAATCAATTTGATGAATTTGGTGTTGTCTGCAGTTCACAGATGTACACAATGTGAGGTTTCAATGTGTCCTGCAGGTCTGCATGGCTGCAGCTGGGGGGGTAAAACTGTCCTGTGGGTTAAGTGGCTGGATGTTAATGCTTGCTCATACAGAAACTGCATTCACAAAACCAGAAAGAGTTAAGAGACTTAAAGATCAGGAACCAAGACTTCAGTATTTCAGAGAAATGAATTTCAGGTATTTTTTTTCTCTTAAGGGAAGCACAAACACTGTTTTTACTTTGGTCCTGTGAACAATGCACTTACCTGAGGCAGGATTTCTTTAGCCAGAGCTATTGCTCTCTGGTAAGCTGCATCTCCCTCACTATTCTGTGGCACTGAGTGATTCACCAACCCCATGGAGAAGGCCTGTTGTCCATCAATCTGTCTACCAGTGAAAATGAGTTCCTTTGCAAGACCTATTCCAACACATCTGGGCAGGCGCTGAGTTCCACCTTAGGGCAACAGGGAAAACATTACTTTCAATTTCTGAGAAATGCCCCAGTAGTATTTTGTCTCCTTATAAAACCAGGAGGCTTAAAAAATAAAGGATCTTTATATGTCAACATCTTTAAAGCCATCTGAAATGCTTCAGCATCCCTTTTGAGTATTTTGATAAAAAAGAAAAGGTGTAAAGGGGCTTTCCTAAACTCAGAGCAAGTCTGACACAGAACTCTTGATTCATAGATCTCTTGCATCACTGTAAGATGCTACTTCTAATATACATTCAAAGCATTTCGAGTGCTCTAATGGCAAAATATTTACAATACAGCTGAGAAAGTGAGATTTAATGAACCTTTAATGAAGGTTAAGATTTTATAAAGGTTACCTGCTCCAGGCAGAAGTCCTCGTGTGGTCTCAATAAGGCCCATTTTAGCCGATGAAGCTATTAAAAAAATAAATGTACAGTTAGCTACATTTTTGCTTTGTATAACTAGAAATTTTCCAGATTAGACTGATTAATAAAATTAGAAACTGTCAATACTGAACCGGAACTCCACTTCTCCAGGTAGCCAGAAAGTTTGAATACTATAGTACTTAGTCAATGTCGATCTCAAATCTGCTTACCCCAATGTAGCAATTTTAGCTAGAAAAATGAACCTTGGGTGGTCCCTACTAGATAAAATGTAATGGATGGAAGCATGGAAACAGAAGAAGAAAATCTTCCAGCCCAATCTGATTTGAGTTGGGAAGATTATATCTAGCCAGAGTGCTAATCCAGTATTAGGTTACAATAACTGTTTAATTCTACTAATAAATAGTTTTTCAAAGGAATCCTAATCTTATCTAAAAATAGGCTTTACTTTTTAAGCACGAGAACCACTTTCCCCAATAGTAAGCAAATATCACAGCTTCTGGACAAATGCCTACTCCTCTCCTGAACTGTTTAAGTTCCTCTCAAGCTTCTGGATTCCATTAACAGTCCATTGTCATGTGTGTAAATTCTCTTTAATATACAGTCTTCAATTACCAGGAGATTCCTCCACTGAGCACCACAAACCTGCTACTCGAAGGTCACAGGCCAGGGCCAGCTCTAATCCACCACCCAAGGCATAGCCATCAATTGCAGCGATCGTGGGCACAGGCAGGGCAGCTACAGAAGAGAGCACAGATTGCACAGTTGTGTTCCAGAAGTTCTGTTCCACACAGCTCTGGAATTTAAACCCTTACATTCTAAAGCTTTTAGTTCAAAATTACTCAACTCTTTCTTCTGCCACAAACTTTCTCACTATCTTGAAACAGTCAAAACAGTCTTTTTGCACTTCTCCATTCTTTATAAGAATGCAGAATACACTTCTTCCATGCAAAGAAGCTTGCAAACATAAGGTATTGCAACACAAAACGGGATGAATTGTCTCCTTGTAAATTTACGATGTGAGTATTCAGCTGTTGCAGTTAAACAGACAATGCAGACACCATCCCTAGTCCCTGTCCAAGGATCAGCTTTTCTGGTGCTTTTGTTAGTGAAGGCTCTTGAAAACAGGAATGGTAAACACTGTTGTTACCTCATAATTGAGGAACTTGATGTATCTGGAGATTAGCTCCTTGAAACTTTTTTAAATACTCAGGGAGCTGGATGCAAACTTAGGACATGAGCTAGTTCTCTGCTGTAATCACCCCTCCCTGACGGCTCCTGTGACTTTTAAAAATAATTATTGCAGTTCTGATTGGTATTTAGGCAAATTTCACTTTGGTATTTCTCTCTAGTAAGAGCAGAATAATTCATAGACAGGGGAAGAAAATTGATTGCAGAAGTCCATATTCTTTTTGCAAAGAAGAAGAGAAGAGGGTGGGGTAGCTGTAGACACAACCCCCCTGACATTCCACAAATCCATTTAGCAAATCCATTCAGAGATTCGAATCCGTGTTCTTAGGCCACTGCCATATCATGAGTGTTTGTGAGCAGGTACTGGAAGTGGAACAACCAACTTCCTGCCAAGGATTCAACAGAAGTGTGGAATAAATAAATGCTTTCTCAGAGCACGTATTTATTACATAGGTGTGTATGTGCTTTGTTGTGGATAAGAAATGCATCTTGTCCTTGGAGTTGGTATTTAATTCTAATTGGTTGTTTCTTTCAGGCATAAGCTGAAGCCATTTGGGAAGCTACTGCTAGATGGATAACCTGCTGCATTATCCTCCTACAGCATTTCTAAATGTTTCACTATGGGTGGTCTAGGATAAATTTTCCAATTGAAATAATCCTTTACCTATTTCATCCATGAGATTTCTCAGTCTTCTAACAAACTCTCCAACTTCTGCGTCATCCATCTTTGCACGTTCCTTTAAGTCTGCTCCTAAATAAAGGAGAAAAAGGTTTGAATCCAGGAAAAGACATCTGAACTGTGTTCCCTACAGTCCCTCTCAGAGGACAGACCATTTAAAAAGTCTTGAAATACAGTGTTCTTGTCAAGTAAGGTCAGTGGAAGTTAGAGTGTGGACATTTGGCCTGCAGCAGTGACGAGGATGCTCCTCTGTGCCCTTTCAACCGATGTCTTTTAATTTTTACTTCTTTTAGCACTCATTTCCAACTGCTTTTCTGCATGACCTGATTAGCACACAGCCCTAAGAGCCATCACATTTTTTGAGAATAGTTTTCAGAGCCTTTGCTACTCACCTGCACAGAACACTCCTTTCACCTCGCTCTTGAACACCACCACACGCACCTGCTCATCGAAGCGGAGCTGTTCCAGGACACTGAACAGCTACGAGGGAGGGAGTGCAGACAGGACAAGAACAGCTTTAGGCATATGGATGTGTGTGTACATCTAAATTATAGCAAACTCCTAATCTATGATAGAAGGGGGATATTTTTTTCCCCCCTGCAGGTGCCAGGAAATTAATGGAAATTATATAAATGGAACCATCAGAATCCTTCCAAGACAAACTCAGAATGACACATTTCCCCATCTCATTTTCTCTTCTACTCAGAGGTGAACCATTGCTGTACCTAAAATTCCCTTTCCTGTCCAGGCATCAGCCTGACTTTCTCTAGAATGTATCATCCTCGAACAGATCACCTGCTAAGGTGTGATAATGAGAATGTTTTTGTTGTAATTACACAAGTAAGGATATTAACTTGCATCTGAGTTAATTTCAATAAATTAAATTAGCTAACTTAAATAACTCCAATATCTCTCTGCAGCCCACATTTGAGGTCGCTGCAGTAAGTATTACGTTATCTTTTTCTCCAGGCTCACCTGCCTTGCCCCAATGCTGTCTCCCACTGCCCTTCAGGAGATAAGTTTTTATTTTAGATTTCCCACAACTATTCTCATTGATGTTAGTTATTGATCATGATTCCAAACACACTCACAGGCCAGCCCATACTTACTTCATTTACAAATACTTTTCCCAGTGAATTTCTCGCATGGGGTCGGTTCATTAGGATTTCAGCAATACCTTAGTAATAGGAGACAATTTCAGTTATACTTCATTTAGTTCTTTGGCACAGTAATTCAACTGGGAATAATATCTGCATATGCTGCATCTTCTCCTTCCTGAAAATGCATATAAAATATATTCTAAAACAATCAATTATTTTAAGTGGAGATGGCACAACATGTCTACAAAACCCAGTTATGCAGAACAACTGTAAAATTCAGTAGCACTGTAAAATACTATGAGAAAGCAGAGTTTTAGAAAATGAACAGGACATAAAAAACATATATCTTAGAATCACTGCTGAAATGGGGAAAAAACCCCCAAACAACAGACCAAAACCCAAACGATCCATCTTAGATTTCTCTTTTGAATGTTACTTAATTTAATTTTTACTGTACAGTCTTATTGTTCTAGTAAATTGCTTAATGAAGAAAACCATCTCTTGCTGTTTGCATGAGAACAGCATAGACAGGTCACTCTCAGCTCATGTTCCAGAATCATTTTGAAATTGCAGCTCCATTTAATTTCAACTTTACAAGCTGATCAGCAGAAAGGACTCTACTCAAAGTTCTTAAGTCCAAGCAGAAAAACAAAACCACAACATCTACCTACTTCTCCTTTGCACATGTGATTTGTAAATTATTATCCAATAGCTTCTGTATGGTTAAGAGAGAAAAAAACACCTCCCATTTCCTTGGCTGGACTTCTGCTTGATTCCTAGGCCTTAACATTGGAAGATGCTGTTGCTGTGCTGTAGGTGCACAGCAGTACCTTGCCCCTGCCTTGCTTGGTCTTTCTGACCCGCTGGAAGGTCTCTGTCTATTGCTGTGCCTATGTCAGTGGCCAGCTACTGAACCAGAGCGTCGTATTGGAATGGAGACACATGCGACAGCGCGCACCAGCAAGGAAATCCACAGGTGGTAACTACTTAATGAATTTGTAACCAGCAAAATACCAAGAACTGTTTATCAGGTCTTGCAACAGTTACACAGAAGTAAATCTATTGGCAATCTGAACCAAACCTCAAACTGCTTAGTGGCTCTCATGGATAAATGTGCACAGACATGCCCAGACCCTGTCCTACCTTTATCCCTGTACGTTATTGCTGTTGGAAAAATCTAAAGTATGCAAACCAGAACTTCCTGCATTGAGCTCTCCAGCACACATAACTTTAAAAGAAAAAGTATCTAGCTACTCATTCGGTAGCAGCGTTCTTGATAAAAAGTATCAAGTCATAACTGAAAACAAAGCAACAATGAGCATCTCGGGCTCTGCAGGGCTGTCTACCCCGGCTCGGGCAGCGCGGCGCTGGGAACACACGGCTCCGCTCACGCCAGGCCGGGGGCCGAGGCGTTTCCAGCGGCAACTGGCGGAACCAAGCAGCCGGAACCGCGCCCTTGCCGCACTCCGAGCCCCGGCACTCACCACCGCCGGCCGCGCTCAGCAGCACTTCCGCGCCTCGCCGCGCCTCAGCCGCGCCCGCCCGGCCCCGCGCCCCGCG
>VZRN01001083.1:4140234-4169639 GCA_013397935.1 Dasyornis broadbenti | reverse complement strand
TGGAACTTAAAAATTACTTTTAAAAATTAAGTAATTAGTTATTTGCCATTTTTATTTGCATAGTTGGAGTAGGAGACAATCACTGATTATTCAATTAGAAAAAGCCATTTAAAATGAAAGAAAGCAAGAACTGGAGGTCTTCCAGAGGCCATATAAATCATAATAAATCGCTATGACCCAGAAAGGTTGACAGGTCAACGCTGAGGAAGAGGAAGTCTTTCAGACCCCAGCCTCTATTTAACTACCCCCGACCCATTTTAAAGGGCTGATTGCGCATACTTAATTGTTTTTTGGATTAATTATCATACGAAGCGGGAGTGGGAAGTGGCAATGTTATGAATATGCATTTTTATTGTAGTTTTGTGAATAAATAGACTTTGTAATGCTTTGTAAAGGTGCTCTGTGCATTGGGAGGTGACTCCACGCAGGCGCCCAGCCGTAATTGGAATAAACATACATTTTCTAACCTTGTTAGGGAGTCTTGTCCGTATCAGTTGGGCACCGATATTAGATCGTTACCCATTTTTTAGTAAATCAATTCGGTGGGAAACAAGGTCGCTGCCACAAACACCACTGCCAGAAGCTTGGCTGAAGCTGGCACCTACTGTGCAAGATGCCGCCAGGAGATCTGTGGAAGGCAAGAGGCCTTTCTGCCCAAGCCGTGGAGATCCTCAAGGAGGGCAGAGGAAGGGAAGGGGAAGGACACCTAGAAGTGTGAGTTGATGAAGGTCAGATGCGCAGCTCTCACTGTAAACCCACCTGTGGGTAACAAGCAGCATTTCAGAAAAGGAGAATGATCTCGTAAAGTGTCCATCCTGAAGACATCTCTGGAGGAAAAGAATCACACAATCAATTAGGTTGGAAAAGACCTCTGAGATCATCAAGTCCAGCCCATGACAGATCACCACCTTGTCTCCGCTGCGTGCCACGTCCAGTCTTCCCTTAAAAACCTCCAAAGACATTGACTCCACCCCCCTCTGGGCAGCCCAACCCAAAATGTAATCACCCTTTCTGTGAAGAAATTCTTCCTAATGTCCAGCCTAACCTTCCTCTGGTGCGACTTGAGGCCATTTCTCTCATCCTGTCTCTCGTTCCCTGGGCGCAGAGCCTGACCGCCTCTGGCTGCACCCTCCTGTCAGGGAGCTGGGGAGAGCGGGAAGGTTCCCCTGAGCCTTCTTTTCTCCGGGCTGAGCCCCCACCCCCAGCTCCCTCAGCTGCTTCTCACAGGACTTGTGCTCCAGACCCTTCACCATCTTCACAGGCTTCTCTGGACTCGAAGAGAAGCGGCTTGCTTCCCTGCACTTCCGCTTTGGAAAAATGTCTGATAACCACAAGGATGGGGGGGATTCAGGGGGATTAAGGAGGGATGTTTTTAGGAATGGCCACGGCTGTGCTATGGACAGGTACAACCCTGCTCGTGCCGCACCGGGGGCGCTGTGCCTTTAAGGGGCGGGGCGATGGTGCCTCTGGCCGCAGGCCCCGCCCCGGTGTCGCTGAGGGCTCGGGGGACTCGGCGGCAGCAGCTGGAGGAGTGGGGTCTGTCCCGCCGCCATCGCCATCATGCAGCGCCGCGTGTTCGTGGTGGGCGTCGGCATGACCAAGGTACCGCCGCCGCCACCATCATCCCCGGCACCCGTGCGTGCGAGGGGCGACACGGCCCGCGCGAGCCGGGCCTCGGTGGCGCCCCCCGGCTGTCCCCTGTTGGCACTGAGGCGGGGGTGCTGCGGAAGCCGCCCGCGCCCTCTCCGGTGCGGGTGAAGCCCCTCACGGGACGCGGTGGCACCTCAGGGGTACAGTGGCAGAGCCGTGCCATTCCGGCCCGGGCTGCCGCGGCTCCGCGCAAAGTTCACCCTCGCTCGGTGTGTGGGGGAGGCTGGACCCCAGCCAAGGTGAACGTGGTGCTCTACAGAGCAGGTCGATACAAACAGCCCTGCAGCGGGCACGGTGTCCCCGTGCCCCCACAGCCGCTGGCCCAAGGCCCGTCCCGGGGCGAGAGGCTCAGGGAGGGCAGGGGCTCTGCAGGGTCTGTCCTGGGGCATTTCTATGCGTGGCCCTTGTGTGGTGAGCGCACAGTTCGACCCGCTCAGCTCCTCCACAGCTCCCTGGGAGCGGGTTGTAGCCAGGTAGGCGTGGGGCTCTTCTCCCAAGTAACGAGTACCCGGACAAGAGGAACTGGCCTCAGGTTTCCACAGGGGATGTTTAAAGTTAGGATTAGGATACCTTCACCGAAAGGATTGTCAAACACAGGAAAAGATAGCCCACGGCAGTGGTGAAATTCATTCCTGGAGAGTTTTAAAACACAAGTAGATGTTCACTTAAAGGCCGTGGTTTAGGGGCGGATTTGGCAGTGCTGGGGTAAACAGCTGGTCTTGGTCTTAAAGGTTTTTTCCAACCTAAACGATTCTATGATATTCAAAGAGGAGAAAAAGATAAAGGAACCATTTCGTCTTGGTAGATGAATCTTAAGACGACTTTGATATTTGCCAGAGTAGTCAGAAGATCCCCTTGACTACCTTTTAAATAGTAGGGGGTTTTTTGTTGTGTGAGTATTTCTCCAGCATGAGATGTGATTGGGGACGAATTGAAACGTTAAAGACAATTCTGTTAATTGTCTTTATTGTACTGGATCACAGAATATAGTTGTAGAAATTACTGAGCCTCACCTTAAACTCACTTGTGATGTGCTCATAGAAGAGACGAGTAAAACCTGTCAGACTCCATATTGCATCTTAAGTATTTTACAATGAAATCTTTTAGGACTATTTCTGTTTTATCAATCCTAATGATGTAATGACTGCTAAAAATTGTTCTATCTTCTCACAACAACAGTCTATGTTTCCTGTGCATGTAACAGTCAGTTCCACAGTGCTGCTCATTTTCAGAAGTGGATAATCTCACCAATTTAGCATGGTTTGAGGAATAGTCAGTACTCTCTTTGCCTCTCTGTTAACCCAAGCAGTACCAATCATTCTTACAGACTTCTACAATGACCAACAAGCCAACTGTTTTTTCTTATGACCTTTGCTATGAAGGTTCTCTGTCTAAATTAACAAAAGGAGGCACCGCAGAAAGTACAGCTAAGTACAAATGACTGGAGTCAGGGAGGTAAGCAGAAGGAGGCAGCAAATGAACTTTTCTATACTCACAGGGGATGTCAAATAATTTGTGAGATTACAAGTAGCTAGAATGATGACTTCTTTTAGCAGTGACACTTTTTCTTAGTGAAGTAAAAATGCAAACCACATGTACTTGTGCATGGTGTCTCTAATGGGTCACACTGCAAAGAAAATAGAAATACCACCTCTACTCCAATGGTGAGGAGTATAATAAAGGTATAATAAATTCTGTACAAAGAACAAGCATTTTCTTCTTACAAATGGGAGTGTAACAAAAGCAAGTGGAAGGGAAGTATTTATCAAAGTCTTAGTGAATATTGTCATGTGTTATGATGAACTGGTAAAGATGACAGTTATTCTCTGTCCCACTCA
This sequence comes from Dasyornis broadbenti, assembly GCA_013397935.1. Taxonomy (NCBI): domain Eukaryota; kingdom Metazoa; phylum Chordata; class Aves; order Passeriformes; family Dasyornithidae; genus Dasyornis; species Dasyornis broadbenti. Next base: position 4,166,151 of record VZRN01001083.1, on the reverse strand, counting down.
TAGGCTTTGGACAGGATTGTTGTCCATCTCCATAGTAATGGATCTTCTTTAACACTGACCAAAAATGGCCCTAAGCTCCCATAAAATTGCACCATTTTCTCTTTTTAGCCATTGCAGGGTCTGGCAGTAGCACTCGAGAATTGTAAAGATTTTATGCATGCACTTTTGAGTAAATCAAATTACATTGTTTCCATTATTTAAAACTGACTTCTAAATTAAATATAAAACTTTGAAATGTACCAATTTGAGCAAAAGATTAATTAAATGTCACTGTGATTTATTCTTGGCTTGTTTTTCTTCTTTTTCCCTTGCAAGTTTTCAAAGCCTAGTGAGAAGAGTGCTGATTATCCTGACATGGCTAAGGAAGCAGGTAATTTAGTAATAAAGCATTTTATTTGATTGCCAATGCTTATTTTAGCTCTTACAGTCAATATTTTTATTACACATATGAAGCAACAACTAGTGTTCATTAAAAGGATACATATAAAAAGCAGGTTTAAAACTCAGACGACTTTCACAAAATCCATAACTGACCTGTCCAGGTCAGCCCTTCCAGGGCTGAGGTCAGCAGGATGGCTTAAAATTGGATTGTGCACTTAAATAATTTAATACTTACCTATATTATTCAAAACGTACTCTAATTGGGATGAACAACCTTGGTGCATGAACACGGAATTGACTGAATGAATTTTTCTGATAAAGAAGCTTGTTCAGAACTCAAAATAGTGTGAAATTATCTTTATGAGTATGAAATTGTCCTTATGAGGTACAAGACTGTATTAACCATTTGCACCATATCATAAGGAATTTCTACAACTCTCATTTGTGAATGCAGGAATTATGCATATGACTCTAGGTTTGCTTGTTATGGTTGTGAGACCTGCATTTTTCCTTCAATTTAAAATTGTTTTCCCAACTTTTAACTGTTTTTTAGGCCAGGCAGCTTTAGCTGATGCTGGGATTCCTTATTCAGAAGTGAAGCAGGCATGTGTGGGTTATGTTTATGGTGAGTAATGTTGTTTCATTGGGATGTGACTTCTGTGATTGTTACAGATTGTGTGGATAAAGGATGAGGAATGCCATCAATAAGCTTTCTATTATGTTGGAAATCTACTTCCATTCCAAAGAGAGAGTTTTCCATTTCCTTTCCTTCTGGTTTTCTATTAACGACTGTATTGTGGCAACTGAAGTAATGTCACTCTGCTGTGATGCCTAGGGCAGCTTCCAAGTCATACCTCCAAGACCTTTTTGTACAGTCCAGTTACATCCCTTTGATTCACAGCCTGTTATCACAGAAACAGGATGAATTTCTGGTTTTAAAATCTAGAGAGTTTCATCTTGTTTGTAGTTTTTTTTTTACTGTGGATACCTGAGAGCCATACTCAAGCTGACAGTTCAAAAGTTCAAGTGTACACTGCACGTATGTGGCAGGATTTCTTTTTGTGAGTTTGTACCTTATTTCAATGTCGTGTTTCTATCTGAAGGTGACTCAACCTGTGGGCAGAGGGCGATCTACCATGGTCTGGGTCTAACTGGCATTCCCATCATTAATGTTAACAACAACTGTGCTACTGGATCCACTGCTATGTTCATGGCCAGACAACTTGTAGAAGGAGGTGAGTTGTTTTGCTCTGTGCACCTATGAGTCTGGGATGCAGTAGGATGGTGTATGTGGATGTACAGGTCTTTTGCTGTGTCACAAGCTATACGAACCTAGTCAGTACTGCCAGTTAAGTGTTTCTGCAAAAATCGTTTTGAGGAGTACAGAACGAGTTGCATTATAGTTCTGCAGGATGAAAGGGTGCGAAGAATCTGCTAAAAACCTTAGCTTTTTCCTTTTTAACTTGAAGTTAATGCAAGTGTTTAACATGTTTTCGAAAGGGACGGGAGAGAGCAGACTGACAGACTATGCTTTGAACTGGCAGATGAGTATTTCCTCCTGTTTTTGCAGTTCCTTTGTGGACTTTGATAGTTTGTTGCACTTAAATATGGATGTTTCTGTAACAAGAACTATAGTAACACTGTGTATGATTGTTCCAGTATTTGTAGCTGAGGCAGAAGTGCTTGGTTGTCTATGATAGAGGCTGTCAGTTAAAAATAAGCCCCAGTCCTGTAGTGATCTCTCATGCTTAAGTATCAATGTTTATATCAATATTTTGTCCATCTTAATTTGATTCTCTTTCAAAAATAAAGGAGGAAAGAAGAGCAGCTGGTAGGTGTTTTTGTACATATCTTGTAAAGGAATAATTGTTAGTACATAGTGTCATTTGTAATCACAATGTGCTTTAAATAGCCACAAATTTTACTTTAAGGTTTGGCAGACTGTGTCCTGGCACTTGGCTTTGAAAGGATGGCAAAAGGATCTCTCTCTTCAGGTGTAAGTATTTGAAACACTTGGTAAGTTTTGTGGTTTTAGATGAGATACACCTCATTCTCTGAGATGTATTCTCAGTATTACCAGTTGCTGTACTGTGTTGCTGTAGATGATGACAAAAGAAACCATTGTTTTAATCCACAGAATCTTTTAATGGGTTTTGTGATTCTGCTGGCAGCTATGACATACTACAAAAAATAAATTCTAAAACATACCACGCAAAATTTGTGTGTCATGTTTTTAGTATTTTGCCAAGATTATGTTAAAGACTGGGTTAATGGGGAAAAATCAAAATGCCAGATAAAATATTGAAGCTTTGAGTAATTGAAGTGTCTTTCTCAAACAACACAGCAAATCAAAGAAGGAATCTGGGTCTTCTGGCCTGATACTTACTCAATTGACCTGTTAACACACTTTCCCAAAACCTAAAGGCTTCTTAACTCTTATTTGTTTTTACTGGAGAAGTGTGTGGGGGTTTGTTTGTATTTTGCCTTATGGAAAGCAATATTAGATCCTGTAAGTCATTTAACTACAGAACTGCCAAATTTGATATGTGCAACAGGTTTGGGTGAAAAATTTTAAATTTAGCAAGTGATAAAAATGAGCAAGGGTTATGTTTTAACATGCTTTATGATATTTCATCTAAGCTTCATTGAAAATACTAATATAGAATTAATTTGACACACTGCTCAGGGAATTGTTAAAATATTAGAAAAGCCCCTCATTTGCTTGAAATCTGTGACACTTTTGTGATGATGTTGGAAAGAAAAGGAAATTATGACTTGCTTTGTATTTCTGTTTTCAGTTTTCAGACAGAACTAATCCAATGGACAAACATTTGGAAATTATGATAAATAAGTACGGCCTAGCAAGTGCTCCAGTGGCACCTCAGATGTTTGGAAATGCTGGCAAAGAACATATAGAGAAATATGGTCTGTTAAAATACATTTCTTCATTGTCTTCTGTTAATAAAGTGATTTAAAAATAATAGGATTTTGTCATAAAAAGATGGTAGCATTAAGGTTGCATGACTTCCTGCATTTTATCCCTGTGCCTTAGGATAGGTAGGTGGGCTTGGGGCTGAACTGTTTGGCAAAAGCTGTGGGGGATTTGATTTGATCTAATATCTAGTACTTGGCTGCTGCCACTGCTGTTTGTTACCCCCTCACCAGAGAAGGGAATTGGTTCTGAAGTAACAGCCTGGCCTGTTGTGCATCTTTATTTGCACTTACTTTTAAACTATTATATGGAAAAATTTTAGACCCTAATATTTCACTGCAACTGTTTTGCACTGATAGGAAAATGAGCATTTATGTTTCAATAATACAATAATATGTCAAATAAAATGCACTTATTTTCTGTATTTTTATGTATTAAATATGCAAGTGGGTTGTTCTGTCAGCTACAACTCAGCCATGTTTAGTAGTCTTTATCTAATTTCGAGACCTCAATTGAGTTCTAAGGAAAGCTTTCATAACAGTGTGTGTCTCTTGTAAAGATGCTGATAAAGGTCAGATTCTTATGACACAATATTTAAACTGTTATGTTAGAACTGTTTGAGTAAACAAAGTATTTCAACATAGCTTTCTGCATTTCAGGGACAAATCCAGAATACTTTGCGAAAATTGCATGGAAGAATCACAGCCATTCAACCAACAACCCGTGAGTCATGTACTCTGCCTCTATAGCGAACATCCCTGGTTGTTCAAAAAATTCGTGTACAACCAAGTATTATTTTTAGAATATGCCTAGAATATGTTTAGAATATGTTCTTTATTGTGGAACGAGAAAATTAATAAATGATTTTATAAATATATAAGAATAAGTTCTCTATCCAGTGCCTTATACTATGTAAAAACAGCTTTATAGCTGCCTAATAGTGTGATATTAGTATGTCTGCTGCTCAAACTAAGAAGGCATCTGTGTGTTTTCCCTAGGTATTCCCAGTTCCAAAAGCAGTACACATTAGATGAAGTTCTGCAGTCTCGCAAAATTTTTGATTTCTTGACTGTCTTACAGTGTTGGTAAGGAGTGGACTTTGCATTGTTAAATAGAGCTTGATTGTTAAGACACAAATGGTAGGATATGCATTTAAATAAAGTCTCTCTGGGTGTAAATTAAAATTCACAGATTGCTTTAAATAAAGCTTTTTATAAATAACATAAATGTGGAAACTCTGTCATGATCAAACACTATATACTTGTTTACAGTGTAATAGAGTGAGCTGAAATACATTTTGTACTTTGGATCTTTTGCTAATGTGCATCTATTGCTGTTAAGTGTTAATTCTTCTGTTCAGCCTTTCCTATGTACTCTTGGAGGCTCTCTATATATTTATATATATTTATAGACAAGTAGAAGCTTTGATTTTCCCTGAATTGAAAAACTTTAATGATACATTTCTATTTTGATGTAATGATTTTCAAATATCTGGTGTAAATATTACTGAAAGTGTCCGGTAAACACTGGTAGAATTCATAGTTTCAGTGGTATCAGCCAAAGAAAGTGGGGTTTTGTTTGTTGTTGTTTTGGTTTGTGTTAAAAGATAAATATATGGAAGATCAACAATCTAATTTGAAGATTGACATTACTAATTCAGAATAATGACATTGTTTTTCTTTCAATCAGTCCAACATCAAATGGTGCTGCAGCTGCAATTTTGGCTAATGAGGACTTTGTGAAAAGACATAAATTGCAGCCAAAAGCTGTGGAAATTCTAGCCCAGGTGATGGCTACTGATTATCCAAGCACATTTGAAGAAAACAGTTGCATGAAGATGGTAGGTTTACAATTCTGTATTCCCTGGTACTCACTGGGGTGGCTTTTCTGAGTTTTTTTGTTTATGGTTTTGGGTTGGTGTTCTGCGAGTTTGTTTGTTTTTTGTTTGTTTGTTTTGTTTTGTTTTTTGTTTTTCGGTTGGTTGGTTTTGGGGTTTTGGTTGGTTGGTTTTAGAACCTACAAGTGCTAAAGATGCTGTGACATTTTCATGTTAGTAAGCAATCATATTATGCTTTGTGGTGAAAGTAAAATTGATTTAATTTGGACAGCTATGGAATAAGCAAAGGGTATGGTTGTGGAGTGACAACAAGTAAATTATAAACAAGTTATGAGAAACCTAGTTTTTAACAAATTATTTACAGGCTATTTTTAAAACAACTTGAACAACAAAAGAAAATTTCTTTCATTTTTCTGTTCATAATAGTAATGAAACTTAATCAAGTGGATCATAAAAAAAGGTAACAAGACAATTTGCAGATTTGTTTCAAGGCTGTTGTCTGAGTCATGCAAAGGAACAATTTGGTTTTTGAGCAAGGTTGAGGAAATAGAGGATATTCCCCAGAAAGATTTTGCATGCCAACAATAGGCCTTAGAATGTATTATTTCTTTCTAGACATTTTGTATTATATAAATGTCAAACTCTGGTATGTGATGCATTAAAATAAATCAATGCCACCTCGTACTGAAAGGTTACTTTCACTGACAGGATCTATAGAAGCACATTTAAAATGAAGTGTGGAAATAAAACTCTGAGCTATATTTCTGTAATGACATTTTAACATAGAATATCTTCTTTTTTTTTCAGGTTGGCTATGATATGACTAAAAGAGCTGCACAAAAATGTTTTGAAAAAGCAGGCCTAAAACCTGCAGATGTTGATGTGATTGAACTTCATGACTGCTTCTCAGTTAATGAGTTCATCACCTATGAAGCTCTGGGACTCTGTCCAGAAGGTAATAACAGCAATGGAGATAATTGTTTCATTAAAATGGAAAGCACTAAAAATACGCAAATAAGAATTCCTGTGATGTCAGGATTAGGCCCCATTTTCAGGGCTATATTCTTACCTATATCTTACCTACCCCAAGATTTGTCTCCATCTATATATTTCCTTTTAAGAAGATAAAAATGGGACAAGGATTGTCTGTGGAGGACCTTAGCAAGCCACTGATCTTTGAAACATCTTTGCCTCAGAGTTGTTGGCAAATTGTCAGCGTGCATCTAAAGTCAACTGTGTAACTATGCTCAATCTGTCCAGATTAGCTTAATGTCATTGAATTTGGTGGATTTACAACAGGTTCAGTGGCAGTGGAATTTAGCTCTGTGTATGTAAGTAAAATCATTAAAATCTTCTATTGAAGAGGGCATTTTCAAATAAATAATGCATGGAAATGCTACTTCAGTTCATTGTATATTTAAATTCTAAGCACATTCTTGCTTTGCATAGATAATCATGTCATTTAATCTTTTCCTATCTTGTTTTTAACAAATTGTGAGACAATATCATATTCTGGCACTAGGTGGTATATTAAGTCTGACTGAAACAGACATTCATGGAACTCTAGGAAGATTTCTTATGTGTTTGTAGGTCATGAAATATTTACCTTTGAATGTGTGCTTTCTACTGTCATTTTTTGCTGTGTTTTTATGGTATCTGCAGCAAAAGTGATAAATGTTTGACATATTTAAACAGGTACATTAAGCTCTTTAGCTTTGTTCCTATAATTGATACAGAATAATCTTGATGGTACTTGTCTATTTGACTAATTAGTCTTCTGCATGGTAATTTAATATACAGTCCTTACAACCCTTAGTCAGTCTGGCCTTAATCGAATATGAAGCTTATCTTGGAACAATAGACTAATTAGGCATAAAGATTAATGAGATGGTATAAACAACTCTGGGTTTAGATGTGCAAATCTAACCTGGTATTTTCATTAAATGGCAGAAGTAAATTAGAAATACAGACCTCCTTTTCTAGCTTTTAGATGTTAATAATGTAGGCTGAGGAAGCTGGTACAAGAATAAATGAGTAAGAGCCTGGTTAAAAGGGAGAACTGTCTGTAGTCTGGAAAGCTAAGTAATTCTAAGCATTAGTCTTCTGAGTGGTTTTATTTACTATCTTAATACAGCCCAAGGAACCATTAGTTGCCTTTGTGGCCAGGGCTTTGTGTTTGACTTGCTGTTCACCCTCCAAGTCCTAGGGGTCACAAATTACAACTAACAAAAACCATAGTTATCACTGCAGTTTTGTGAACAAGATAGTAAATAGCTTTATTATAGTGATTATATCATAATACTGTGCACCAACGAAACAATTCAAAAGCAAATCAAAATCAACTTTTGTACCAAACACTTCTCTTACATGTTATGCTTTCTCCAGTGGTATTATCAAGTTCATTAATGTAGTTTGGCTAATTTCAGTCTGCTCTTTCTGAAATAGGAGCTGTAGCTTTTCCTAGGTTTTGACTAACATGCAGCATCTCTGATAAATTACAGCAGAATTGAAAAATCACTTACAAGTGAAAAACCAACGTATTTCTTACATAAATACTGTTTTATAGGAAGAGCAGGTGACCTGATCGACAGAGGAGACAATACCTATGGAGGAAAATGGGTTATTAATCCCAGTGGTGGCTTGATTTCCAAGGGACATCCTCTTGGTGCCACAGGTATGCAAAACCATTCCATTGAGTCACACCCGTTAGGTAAGAGAAGAGCTCTTGAGCAGGCAGGTCCTTCCCACTCATGCTTGAAACGTGAGGGCCTCAAAGCTTCTTCCCCTCTTCTCCTTTCCAAATAATTCAAGTGTTAGGGCAGGTTCACACAGCTTAACTTTTTCTAAATAATTGCTCAATAGTACAACTTCTGATGAATGTAGTTTGAATAACTATTCTGACATGACGTCATCCTTTGAAGTTCTCGTTTCTTAGATTTTTACTGTCTCTGAGTAGCCTGTACCATTGTTAGCTGTACTAGAAACCAATTTTATTAAGTCTTGGATGTCGATGTCAAAATATTTATCTGATGTTTACAACAGAAGCTCACTTACTTACCATTTCCCAGCAACATAGGTTTTTTTCTTTCTTTTATTTTCCTTTCGTTTTTGTTGTTGTTATTGTTGTTTGCATTTTGTGGTGGGGTTTTTTTCCCTTGGTTTTTTTCCCCCCTCCTCCCCTTTTCTTTTCTTTAAACCATTGTGCTTGTTTCCAAATGAGTTGACTCTTGGATAAAATGTGTTTAGATTTGTGAAGATAATTCACCTTCCTTGATTGGAAATGAGAAGTTGTCAGAAAACTGGGGAAGACGAAACCTTGTAAAACTCCAAATCTTAATTGAAACAGTTGTAACTGAGATTTAATATGCAGTTAGTGTGGGGGGCAAGGGGAAGCATTAGGAAACTTTGGGGGGAAAAGGGTTCCAGATAAATGAGAATGTGGGCATCTGTAACAGGATGAGAGTATTGCACTGCCAGTTTGTGTTAATTTTTGTCAGTTACACAGTGATAAAAATGGAGGCAGTTACTGGCAGTCTTGCTTCTCCATTGCCATGGGATGGAGGAAGAGTCAGTAAAATGCAGAAAATGACAAGTCTCCAACCTGTCAGCTTCATTTCTCTTGGAAACAGTCTTGAGGCCAGTTGTATGCTAAACAAGGGTCATATAAATCCTACTAAATATCCAAACCATTCCAGGGCAGGCTGCACCACAGTACAGAGTCTCTTCTTGAGGCTGAGGGAGTGTGACTGAAACATGTTCATTTTCATCTATGAATGGAATTTTAAAACTCCTTAACTCCTCCTCTTCATAATGTTTCAGTTGGGAACATGTAAAATTCAGTGCATGAAATGCAGATTCCTTGTCTGCCTTGACCAAAGACCCGTGCAGTTGTCTAAGGGAAGGGAGGGGAAGGGGTGGAGGGAAGAAGGAAGTTTGAGAAATGTCTGGAGAAGGGCAACAGAGCTGGGGAAGGGTCTGGAGCACAAATCCTATGAGGAGTGGCTGAGGCAGCTGGAGGAGCTCAGCCTGGAGAAAAGGAGGCCCTGGGGGGATCTTCTCACTCTCTCCAACTCTGAAAAGAGGTTGGAACCCAGACAGCTAGAGACAGGATGAGAGGACATAGCCTGAAGCTGTGCCAGGGGAGGTTTAGGTTGGACATCAAGAAGTATTTCTTCACAGAAAGGGTGATTAAACATTGGAATTGGCTGCCCAGGGAGGGAGTGGAGTGTTGAAGGAAAGACTGGACATGGCACTCAGTGGCATGGTCTAAGTGACAAGCTTGGTGCTTGGTCATAGGTTGGACTCGATGATGTTGGCGCTCTTTCCCAACCTAATTAACTTTGTGGTTCTGTGTGTGCGGTGGAACTGGACTCTCTCTGCAGAAAGAACTGATAGAATAGTGGTGGGAGAATAAGGGTAAACATCATCAGAGAGTGTGAGGGTTGCGATGAAAAGGGGCTCTCTGCCCCCTGGGCCTCCCAAAGAAACGCATTTCCCCGTACCCGAGCTGCCAGGAGTAAACGCCCTCAATCCCATTCACGTGGCCGTCGCTGTGTCGCGGCGGGGCCGCTGGCGGCCGCTCGCTGACGGCGCGCTCTGCGCTCGATGTTTCAGGGCTGGCGCAGTGCGCGGAGCTCTGCTGGCAGCTGCGCGGCCTGGCCGGACGGCGGCAGGTGCCGGGGGCGAAGGTCGCGCTGCAGCACAACCTGGGGCTCGGCGGGGCCGTGGTCGTGACGCTCTTCAGGATGGGCTTCCCCCGGGAGAGCAGGTGAGCCGGGGCTGACACACACTGGGGGCTTTTCCGGGCACGGGGGGGAACCGCGGGCTGCACCGCCAGGCCTTCCGGAGCGCTCAGCTGGGGCTGCGCACAGCACACAGACAGAGCGCTGCTGGCTGAACGTGGCTGTCCTGCTTCCTGTGCCCTCAAAACTTAGTTATTTTAGAGTTTTTGGTTGCCTCTGCGCAAGGAACAGATGGCGCTGCAAACTAAAACACTCAGCACTTGTAACTTGTGTATCTACAGCACTGCAGGTCTGTACTGAGGTTGTAACTTACACTCTGTCGTGTCACATTGTGCGCTGTTAGTTGCTGAAAAGCTCAAACTGGCTTGTAAAAATGGCTCATGTGACTGTCTGTAAGGAAAAGTAATATTCAGAGAAGAAAAACCCACCAAACAAATAAAAACACTTCGAAGAACAAAACAGGCCACATTAAAATTAGTTAATTGAAACTAGAGATCTGCCAAAACCAGCAAGACATCCATGAGAACAGAAAAACCACTGCTTTCACTGCTAAAATTGTTACCAGTTTAGCTCTATGAAGGATTGCTTTTGCCTGTGTTTCATGTGATACTGTAAATACTTGGAATTCTGGTGTGTTACTTGACCAGTCTGGCTACAGTATTTGCACTTGCCTATTTCAGAGGTAGAGGAGAACACTGCTGTGAAGCTGTCTGCACTCTGCTGCTATACGTCTGTGCTGGAATGGACAGGAATTGAGAGAAAACACTTAAAATTTGTATTATACTAGTATTTCAAGGGAGACTTTTAAAACACACTTCCCTTTAGATTTTCACTTTCAGCTTTCCTTAGAAAGATTGAGCTGCTCATTGTGGCATTATGGCTTTTAAAGCTTGATGCTAGTACTTTGTTTTTTCTGAAAACCTGTGAACAGCAAAATTTGTCATACACTGGCCTTTCAAAAAGAAACATAGCCCTCCTTCCCAACTTATATTTCTAACATCTGTTTCAGCTAAACCTGTGCAATTCCTGGGAGGTGACAATATAATCTGTGGAAGAGGTGATGAGAGAAGTCACTGAACATGGAAGGGCTGCAGCGGTGACTTTTTGTAGTGACAGGAGTGATAATTCTGTCATTTGTAATCCATAAGAAGTTATACCATGTGAGAAAAAATACAGAAGAAAAATATGCCTTCTCATGGATTCTCTTCAAACATGCTCACAAAACTTATCAGTGGATGTTGGTACAGTTTTAAATCTGAGGGGAAAAGACTGTTACAGGGAGTACACTTTTTTCCCATTGTTTTGAGCTTTGTCTTTAAAAATACTGTCACTTTATTGAACAGAGAAACTGTTGCTATTTTTATATCACCAGCCTTGAGGTGCTGCTAGAAGTAGTCCTTCCTGTCAGGGACAGCTTTTCATGTACAGATAATACTTCTCCTGAAGAAACAAAATCTGATTTAATATGGCTCATTTCACCTTCCCTGGTGTTCAGAATTTTTAAAATACTCTAAGTTCGACTCAGCTCAGACAAATCTTAGCAATACTCATTTCATCTTACACTAGAGAAGCTTAAAACCCTTTAGTTCTCCCAAAGGCTGTGTGTGGGAGATCCCTTACACACCGAGTTGCACCAATGTATATCAGACTTTGGAATGGAAATTTGCGTAACTGAGTTATGATGTGCATTGTGTAATTAAGGGAAAGGTGGTGAAACTTCATGTTTGTGAAGATCCTTCACAGCAGTTTCCTACAGCAATGGATGTACAATTAATCACTGGTTCCAGATCAAGCCTTCAGTAATGGCTGATAAGAATGTACGTCAAGGCAGCAAGACTTGATCCGTTTTGCATTAGTTTTTGAAACAGTTCTGCTTGTTGTTTGGTGGGTTTTTTTGAACCTTACAATTTCATATCCTGTCCGTACAGCCTTGGTTTATTAGCACAATGAATGTTTCTCCTTGAGACAAGACAGTGCCCACTCTTGCTACCCTGTCACACATCTGTAGGGCAGTGCCAGTACCACCCCAGTGAGTTCCAGCAACATTTCTTGAGCAATTCTGTCACTTCAGCAGTATCAAACCTGACCACAGTTTTGGACTCTGCTGCCAAGGGATGCAATAGCTGTAAACTTGTTCCTCCTGCAGCTTGAGTTGCCATTTCTTTGGACGTTTCTCTGTACTTTGGCTCAGTGTGCCCCTGCAGAAATAAAGAATTGGGTTCGATGCTGCTATCAGGCCATGCAGGGTGATTGCTCCAGAGTATCAGGAATAAGATTAATTATTTACTTTCATTATAAAATTAATCTTCAGTTCATACACACAGAACACCCAGATACCTGGAGTGAGTGTAATTCAAGCTGTCAAGCCTATCAGAGAGCAAGCTTCACTTAGATACCAGAGTTGTTCTACAGTGCTAAAATGTTTCTTGGTGTTAGGCCTGTTCATGGTCATTTGAAGATGCTGAAATTGTGCGTTAAGGTATTTAAATTAATGGGTTTTTCATTTCAGCACTGGCCGTATTGCAGCTGTGCCTCTCAGTGCAGCTGTTGATGGATTTAAGTCACATCTGGTCTTCAAAGAGATTGAAAAGAGGCTCCAAGAGGTATCTGACTACTTCTTTCACCTACAACAGGATTTTAATTGATAACAGAATATGTGTGAAACCTGATGGGAATGTATCCATCACTTCTTCAGCACTGCTCATTGAAATAAGTGTTACAGATTTGGATTTTGCCAGAAATCTTTCTACACTATGCCATGATTTTAAATTACTTTTTTCCCAATAGCATTAAGGCTATTTCAGTAGAGGCAAGTTTAGGTTGTATGTGAGGAGCTTGCTAACTAACCAAAGAAACTTTGTGTTTGGTGTTAGGTGCTTGCTTTGTAATGTGATTAGAAGAAGAAATCCCATTTTGTCAAACTTAAGTCAGGACAAAGCTATTAGGACAGTGGTAGCTTTTCTTAGTTTAATAGATTTCAATATAAATAGTCAGTCCTAGTTTGAGTTTTTGAGATTTTTTGGATGGTTGTTTAAATGATGCCTAATGGAGGGAATAGATATTTTTATATTAGTAGAAATGGTGGAGGTTTTTAATTTCTTCTTAAATTCAGACTATCTGAAAATTATGTGGAAGTAAATTACTAACTTTCTCATTCTGTGGTCATTACAGGAAGGAGAGCAGTTTGTCAAGAAAATTGGTGGAATCTTTGCCTTCAAAATAAAAGATGGTCCTGGTGGGAAAGAAGCAACTTGGGTAGTAGATGTGAAAAATGGTAAAGGCTCTGTGGCAGTTAATTCAGGTCAGTGCTCTTTTATAATGTCCTTGCAGAAAACATATAAAACTAATGAATATAGACTCATATTCTGTTTAAGCTGTAGTGATCTTGAACAGAAATGATGTAGAGCTACCTTAATTTTAAACTTTTCTTATTATTGACACTTCCAGTCCATGGTGTTTCAGACCAAGAACTAAACATCATCTACTCTGAATCTGACTAGGCATAACTGTGTATTTTCTCAGAGGCCACAGGCAGATCTGTCATATGACTTCACAGGAATCAGAATGGGGGGAAAAAAAAAGTAAAAATCAAACCTTAGGGATTTTGTTGTTCTCGTCTCTTAAAATTTGGGCCAGAAATGTAACTTGTAGCTGTTTCTTCAGTTACTTTTTTGGACGCTGCTAAGTGGTAAGCTGGTCTGTCTTGTCAAGTTACTTCTTTACAATTTGTCAAAGATTTCAATTTAATAATAAGATGAGTGTAGGAAAAGATGTGTGTGGGTTTTAGCCCTTGGGAATGCACATCAGTGTTTACATCAGAGCTTATTAAAATATTTTTCCAGCTTATGTCTAGTAAGAAGATCCTAGAAACTTCTGTATTTGAATTAATTCAAATGAGTGTTTTTAGAATGCACATGTTGTTCCCATGGAAGGAGAGGGCAGGAAATGCCTGAAATGTCAGTAATGAATATCTTCAGAGAGTGTCACGGGAAAACTCATCTGTTCCAAGTTTATCTTCACACTAGCAAATATAAGCTTGATAAAACTGAAAGACAGTTGTCAATGCTTGCAATTAACATTCTTTCTGATTACAAGTAGATTATTGTTTATTTTTAAGGAATCAATTTGCTTAGCTTTTCAGGAAGGTCCATCCTTCTTCAGTGTTGGGGTGGTCTGTGTTACAAGATGGCCCAGCTGCTTGTTGGCTTTGGGTGGCCTCTTGCTGATATTTTTATAATGACTCTTACTTGTACGTACTTCAGGTACCCTTTGCTGACCTGTGGTATGAAGGGATTCTCCACAGAGTTGTAGCTTCTGTAACTGTTGCATTTCTGAGTTTGACCTTCACAGTCAACTCATGTCTTGCAGATAAGAAGGCAGATTGTACAATCACAATGGCTGACACTGATCTGTTGGCACTCATGACTGGCAAAATGAACCCTCAGACAGTAAGTACAGCAAAGATGTGATGATCAGGGGACTGATTGGTTTGTTTTAAATGTGTTTCAGTTGAAATCATTTGAATGTTTTAATCCAAAATTGCCATGGCTTATCTGAAAAATGACAATTCTCGGTGTTCTTTTAATGAATCGGCTAAAATAAGATTGATCAAGAAGGACAGGATCTACTTGTCTGAATAGGGACATATCTCAGGCATCCTGTAGGAATTAATCCTGTGTTATATCCGAGAAGCGGATGTAATAGTGCTTGGTTTGCAGGGAAGAGGGGCAATCCAGTTTTTGCAACATGCAATAAGAAAGAAGGAATGTGGGTCCCTGTTTGGAGGGCTTTACCCTCATAGCTGACATTAGTGTCAGGAGTCATCTTGATGCTGAAAAATAGAAATTGAGGTGAGCATGCACTGAATGCCTGTGATTATTTATTGGGTTTTTTTGGGGGGAGGCAGTTGGGGTTTTTTGGTTGGTTGGTTTCATTTTTTTTATTGCTGTGTGCCAAAAGCAGTCATAGTATACAAGTAAACCAGATGTTTAAGCTAATTTCAAGTTGCTGTGCTGTGCTTCCGAATTTGAAATGCTCTGTGTAACGGTTTCAAGATTTTGGTCTCGTAATCATGGTAAATTTGCAAACTGAAATGTGTCTCGGAGAAGTCTGAAGATAAAACACTATAGAAATTTTGTAATATACATGTAGAAAATTCAGAAGCAACTCCAGGTTTACATCTACAGTTTGGATATTTTGGTGCATACAGTTCATCTTTTTACAAGGTCTGGAGGAAAAGATTCAAATCTTCTGCATGTCTGCTTCACAAATGAGATTTGTAAAATTGAATTGATCAGGAACAAAGGCTGAGGAGGATTTGAGCTAAGAAATCAGTTGTGGCACCTACTGTTACTGTAGCTTTATTGTCTGAAATTGAAATAATCAGCTTGTCTGCTATGAACAGTCACCACCAAAACATGATGTGTTCTGCCTACTCCATGTACAGATGCATGGTTGGATAATCCAAGAAACAAGCAATACCAAGTTTATTCTCTTCAGGTATCACAAATGTAATAAGAATGCAACTTCCTCAGTTTACTCTTCTACAGTCAGACAATGCATTTGTTGCTGGATGTGAGGTGTCTGCCAGAACTGTTGGAATTACCAAAATGCACATCCATAATAGCCATAACTTATCTGGAGGGGTGCATTTGGGAGTATATATTGTACTGCATTTCACAGAATCTTTCTTTCTTTTCAGGCATTCTTTCAAGGCAAGTTGAAGATTTCCGGGAACATGGGCATGGCAATGAAACTTCAGAATCTACAGCTTCAGCCAGGCAAAGCTAAACTTTGAGCTCAGTAGAGTAAATAGTCAGTACTTGATATTATTGACAGAAAAGTAGAATGAAACTAGACATTATCAATAATATGGCACAGGCTGGGTTTGATTGGACCTCTCTCACCTAAATTCTGTGGTTAGAGACCTTAACTCTCTTAATAATTTCCATTGGTTTCTCTGTGGCTAAGCTTGAGGCACTAACACTTACAAATGATACATGGTGCGGTTTTGTGACAGTTTTTGTTCTAATCAATACGGACAATTTTGTAAAAAATAGAGCTGAATTAGGCTGCTTACTGTTGTTCAGTTTAGTTGGGAAGGAAGACAGGGAAGTTATAAGTAGTTTGGCATATCAATGAAATGAGTTCCATTTTTTATAGGCTGTAATAGCAGGTCATTCAAATGCTTTCAGACTTCCATTCTAATAAATTTGCTGCTGCTTACATTAAAATGATCTTGTAAAGGGGATCTCCAACAACATTTTTTTAGAATAGGTTTTAGGAATTTGCTATAAAATACTTTTCTTATTACTACTTTGGAATTAAAAATAAATAAAATATCCAGAAGTAAGCAGGAACTGGAATGTTGCTTAGAGGTTCACAGGATTTGATAATACTTTACCTTGAAAACAGATTAGATTTACCAGGAGAGCAGAGAGGGAATATAACAAAGATGTTACCTGTTTTCTCCTGGTAAAATCTGGTGTTGATCATGATGAAACTCTCGTCAATAATGTTAAAAGCATTAAGTTCTGGTTTGGGAAGATGTATTCTGGTTGGAAGTTTAATAGAAAATTAAATATACTTTTCCTGTTCTTCTGTGTGTCTCTGGCTCAAATTTTAAATATGGATTTCATGTTAATGTACTGAACTGAGTATTTTATTCAGGTTGTCATGAAGGACACCTGCAGACATCCGCTTTTTCCTCCTCAGGCATTGTCAGTAGATCGCCTATAAACTTCATATCAGTCCATAAAGTATGTCTCACATCCTCACATGCTTGGGCTATGACTGAGGAACTTACACTGAAACGTTCACTTCCCTGGTTTAACTACAATAATAATAAAAATGAGCAAATTCGAGCCAATCATTCTGCTTCCTGCTGTGAATGGTGATAGATTGCTGAGCAGTAAGAATGTCTCTGCTGAATCAGACCAAAAATCCATCTGGCCTACTGGATTATCTGACTGTTGATACCTTGGAAGGAATATGAAGATGGCCCTAACATCTGTTTACTCAGAATACTTTCCTAAATGCCAGTGATTGTCATTTTTTTTTTTTTTTCCCAGCTCACAAATTTGAGCCAGAAGTGGTATGTCTGGATTGTCTTTCATGAGTTTGTCCATTCCCTTTTGGAATCCTTGGACAGCTTTTTTAGCATGGATCCTGGGTTTCTGTACCTACACATCATGTACAATTAAACTTACTCCTTCCTATCCTATACATTGCAGTTTTATACCTCTTAGTTCTTTGGGGCTTTTTTTTCTTGCTAGGGGCTTTTTGTTTTTTACTGGAAGAAACAGTGAACACCTTCAGAGCACTCCTGGTGTTTACAGACTTGTCCTGTCACCTTTAGGCTTTGCAGCTTTAAAGGGAGGTCATTCTATTTAACTGTGTCACATGGAGAGACCTTTGTCACCTTGTGGCCATCCAGGTATCCTTCCTGTATGCTGCATTCCCATTGTCCTGTTAAAAAGTTTTCAAGATACAAAGAGCATTTTCTGCCTATATTTTTCTTTCCCCAGTTGCTTTTCTGACCACTCCTAGTTTTGAGATCATGTTTTCTTAGACCTTTTAAAACTGGGGCCTCGTTTCTTTCACACTAAGTCAGTGCTTATTTCTGCACTGTGAAACTGAAATATTTTAAATTATTTTTTCATATGCATCAGTTCATTTGTACTGAATTTCAGCTGTCTTTTACTGCCAAGGCACTCAGTGTTCAGCCCTCGTCTTTAATATCTGGATGAATCAACATTTGTGACCCCACTGTTCATCATCTTTTCCAAGGCATGAGTTTTCTGTTAATTAGGACAAATATGGCATTGCTCCACTGTAAACTTTTTAAAGTACAGTCTGGTCATCTGAATCAAGTTTCCTCCTGTGTATTGTTTATTGACTTATCTAAAGGATTGAAATAGATAAGAGTCATATCTCTCAAATGAAAGCAGTTTTTAACTCCCTTTAAAATAACATTTGCTGTTGAATCCACTGTTTTTTCCTAAGTTCTTGCCATTTGGCTAGTGGGTTAAAATAAAGGGGAATTACAGGATTGCAGCAGTAATTCTGCACAGAAAACAATTTGTTCTCCTCTTGAATTACTGATACTACCAGAAGAACTCTGAGCAGATGTCTGTTATGCAAGCTAAGAACATGCCTTTTTCAAGAATTTTGAACACAGACACAACATACTTTTGACTACTGTTTAATTCAAGCAGCAACTTAATTTTGAAGTGTAAACAAGATAATATAGATAATAGTAGTCCATCCCAATAATAGTTCAAGTAAGATGTGCTCAACTGCACTGTGAGATTAAGTTTTTTAGAGGGGAAAAATTGCACAGAAATATGAAGGAAAAAGAAGTGCAAAAAGAACTTTGGAGTTTGTTTGCTACCAAGAGAAATAATATCCAAGGCTGAGGCCCTGGCCCTCAGAGAAATCTGGGTTTGTACAGGACCGGGGCTTTCAGGTTGGAGCACGTGCACATATGATGTCGTTATAACATAAAAATCCCAGATTAAGCCTTCAGTTCCCATCAGCAGTAGGTAGAGGGAGTAGTGCAGAGGTTAGCACAGCCTGCAGCTGAGAGAACTGGTCAGGCTTATACTTCTATTGCAGGATTTAAGGAGATGGAGTAACCGACAAAGTCGTATATTTACCCCATCTACCTGCGAATGTTTTATTTAGACATCCGTCTTGTATTCCTTCTTCACTTTCAGCACCTTCTTTGTGTTATAACTTGCTGCGTAATTTTTATATTTAATACTTCCTCTGATTTTTCTGGGAGTAGGGTAGGGGAGCATCTTTTCTAGAAATCCTAAATCTTCCACGTACAGTCTGCAGTGTTAGAATATGATATCTTGAATCAATTAACTTTACAGTGGATAGAAATAACTCACTCTCATGAGGAAATAGGCAAAGCTCTGTGGTACAAAGCAGTGTTTGACATTATTAAGTTCTGTTACTCATATTTTGCATAACTCAAAGCATTACCTAAGTTTGTACCATTTTATAAATCTTGCTACAAAAGTTTGCTTTCTCACTCCCTAATGCTTTGTTGACCAAGCAGCATTAAGGCCTCTTCTCCAGCTAAAATCCTCTTCAGCTTTAGATCAGCCTTTTTAATGAAGTGTATGTGTTAGTTCAATTCTGTTATGTTAACTGGATTCCTTGGGAGCAGAATTAGAAAGGAAGTTAGAGGTACCAAAAGGTGACCAGTTACTGGACGTAGCAGTGCTTTAATTTTGGTTTCAAAGACCTTGTGTAAAGGAAAGAAATTAATTGTAATCTTCTAGGCAGAAGGTTTGGTGTTCTCAGACTCCCAGCTCACATGAGGGGCAATCTCACCTTTAGACATTAAAATAGTTGGGAGGGTTGATTTTTCTTCATGGACTCTGGTGAATACTTACCCTTTGCAGGTATTGGTTTGGGGATTTTCCCAGCTTTAATGAATGTGTTAATCATTTGACAGCCAGAGGTGTTGTCAGGTTGGCAAGTAAATTTTACCTTTATTTTCTTTTGCAAAATATGTGTAGTTCTTGCAGATTGGAGTTTACATTATAAAGAAAAAAGTAAGAGAAGCAAATGATTTGTCAGAATTGGAGCCAGTGAGCAGAGTAAGGCCTGACTCAGCAGATCTGGCTTGCAGGAATTTGAGTGAATGCTTTGGTTTTGGAGCACAGATTTTATTTTTAAACTTTTACTTGAGTTTTGTGTTTTCAGCCCTGCTGCTTTGCCTAATCAGAAATCAGTGTAGAACAATACACTTACTTTTGAAAATGCCTTTGTGTACACAGTCTGGCAGGTGGCATCATGGTGGCTTTGCCTGTGTACAGCAAGTCCTGGTACAGGGCAGTGTGGGATCCCTCTGGAAAGCAGCAGAGTGAGGAGGCTGTGAACAGCTGAGCACAGTTTGTGGCAGCTGGGTTAAAGAACTGGTTTTTTGGGCAATAGATCGTTTCAGGATGCAGGAGGATGGGATAGAGGGCCTTGACTACATCTTCCCTCTCAGGGCAGAAGAAACTGCAGATAGTTACAAGGCTGGTTTTGTCCATTTCCCATATGTCCAATTCATCTGAGGTCAGATTCAACTCTTACCTCCTTGGAACAGGAAATCCATCGCTTCCTGTTCTGCAGAGCACCGAGAGCACTGCATGTCAGCTCTCATTAAGCAGAAAAGGGTAAGAATGCAATTAGCCTGGTGGATAAAAGGCAGGGAAAAGTCTCTTAACGATGAAAAATCAACACTTGAGGAAGCAAACCACATGTGGAGAACAAATGCTGGAAAAAGCCCCAACTGTTTGGAACAAATGTCTTTATTACTTAAATAAACAGCAGCGTAATTTTTTGGAGTGACAGTGTGAGCTGTTCTGTACCCTGTATCTGCAAGAGGAATTCATTGCTAACTTGAAAGCAGATGGCTTTGTATGGCCCTGGGTGGGTTTTCTGGGAAATCTAGTTATATGCTGTGATACAGGAACAGAAATATCCTAATAATGCTGCAGCAGGATAAAAGGAACATGGACGGTATAAAACAAGTACAAAATATGCTGTGTCTGTATCCCATATTTCAGGTAGATTAAAAGCAGTCTTGGATTTTTAAATATTTTTTTAAACAGTACATGTCCTCTGGGAGAACAGACATCTCAGAGTTCATTTGGATCAAGACACATGCCAATAGGCTCATGGCCAGACACTATTGTGAATTCTTAGGTTTGAAAAATACTTCCCTTCCTGCTTTGGAGACAAAACCCCCTTTTATTCCTTGTGTTTTGATTATTCATTTTTTGAAGCACAATGACAGCAAGTTACTTAGAAGAATTTTAATGCGGTTTTTTTCTGTCATATAAAGGCATAATATCAGCACCTAGCACTGAGCACCTCAGGAATGCCAGTATTTATGTAGAGTCTTAATCAGATAATTAAAGGTGAGAGTGAAGAACATTAAGATACAACTAAAATTTAAACCTCCAGAATGCCTGGTGCCTCACTCCATGCAGATGATCACAAGTGAACTGATGCCTGTAGAACCACTGTTTTTGGAGCTCATGCTTCAGTAGATCTGCTTATACCTTCTGTTCTTTGCCATGTTGCTGTTTGATTGGTGTGCCTGTTATCTGAGTTTATCATGTCACATCTAAATTTAGCCTGTTGAGGACAGTGACAGAAGTTGCAAAGTGAGAGCTGAGCAGGTCTCACATGGAATATACTGCATAGTGCAGCTTGGCCCTGGACATGGCCTCATGCTGAGGGCTGCAAGATTATCTTTGAAATCTAAGAACTCAAGGTAGCAAAGCCTGTCCTTGACCACTACGGGGGCTTTTTACTGCTGGGCAGTGCAGAAGGTTGTGTCCTGCACAGGGTGCTGTGTGCCAGGCCCATTGCAAAGCATTGTTGGGACACGCACAGTGCTGTGTGTCACAACAAACTGCCCCAGAAATCATTTGCCCAAGGACCTGGTTCTCTGCCATCTGTGTGATCTGAAGAAATAATCATACCAAAGTTCAAACTGAGTCTTCAGCTTCAGTTTTTAAACCTGGAAATGTTTCTTTGTGCAGGCTGCAGCCACCACTCAGGCCCAGCAGCAGGGAACATGCAAGAGTACGAAGACTCAAGTTTGACTGGAAACGTTTCCCGCAGCTTCTGTGCTGTGAGTCTTGCAGTGGAAATTCTTTGCTCTGAAAGCTCCAGAAAGATGTAGTGAGCAGCATCAGTAGCTGCTGAGTCCGTGTACCATGGCAGGGCATAGCCTTTGGCTTAGTGGTGTGTCAGAACACCTTTAGTTAGATTTGACTCCAGCTCTGGTTTTCCTGGGAATTTGTGTGGATGATGGAAATGCAGTATTGGGCCTGGAGAAGGGACCTTGTGAGTCTGGGATATGTTGATGTAGGAGAGTAAGATGTGGAAGAAGTGAAAGCTTGGAGAAAGAAAGCCTTTACAAGTAATTTGTAGCATTGTGTATGGGTGTTACCTTTGCACATTGGATATCTGGCCGGACACTTGTGTGCCTCTGTTTCCCCACTAACGGAGGCAAAATGTCCCTCTCTTTATAGTGTCCTGTGCTTCCTCTAGATGCTACCAGACAGCTAATTACTATACTTAAGCAGCAAAAACACAGATAAAAAGAACTTTTGGGGAAGGGTGAATTCTGGTCACTTACTCTCCCTTGTGGGCTGCTCTGGCATCAACAGTGAGTGAGGTAATCCACCTACTCCTCCTCCTTTCTGTCTGCAGACTGGGGAAACATGCAGTGGTCCCCCAACATAAGCACTGTTTTTTTCCTCCCTGAATAAACTGCTCATTTTGTTGTATGGACTCAGGGTACTGTGATACAGAAAGGGTAGCAGGCAAATGTGTCCTGGACCTCCGAGTCACCAGGAAAAAGCAGCCAGCTTTGTTTTGTTTTTATTTTTGTTTCAGTGAAAACACTCTTCCTACTCTAACTTTTGAAACTTCCACGTGGCACAGAGGGGGATCAGTTCCAGTTGATATAAGCCTGGATGAAGAGAGGGAGGAAATAACTTAATTGCTTTAGACTTTAGTTCAGCTGGAGTGGAGAGGAAAGAATCAGTGTCCCTTCTTTGGAATTCAGCAAGAAGGTTGTGTTGTTGGTGAGGACAGATCTTCTGCAGGTTTTGTGGAGGTACTGTATGGAGCACTGCGGGACACTCACAAAACAGGTGGCTTTTTATTTAATATAGTAACTGCAGTCAGGAACAAAAAGCTGTGTTGCTTTCTTGGGAGTATTTCTGTACTTGGAGCATACTGTTATCAACTGTATGTTCCTGTTCTTTCACTGAGAGGAGGGAAATAAGAAATGTGAGGCTTCTGGGCTGAATGTCTGTGTGTGTGTGTGTGTGTGTGTGTTTGTGTGTGTGGGGTGGGGGGGTGGAAGGTTCTGATGTTAGTGCTGTAATGTGGGGCATAGAAGACAAAAATAAAGATTGGGTAGATGGGTATTATAGCAAATTTGGGGACTTTGCCTCTAAGAAATTTGTAATTTCAGCCTATTGATCCCTGGTCCCTGAAGATCAGTTGATACTTTGAAAAGGAGGGAGAGTTAAAGGGGAGGGAGATAAAATGCAGGAAAAACTGCTGATCTGTCTGTTCCTAGCTGATTTGAACCAGACCCCCAGAGAATGGGAGGACATTCCCACCTGGGATTCAGATTAGGGTTGAATGCAGCTCAGCTCAAAGATGTAGTAACAGTGCAGCTCTGGTGTCCTGTAATGAAATGCAAAAGCACACACACCATCTCTGCTTCTCTTCTGCCAATTCCTGCATGCTGGCTTTTGGCTTTGCTCACGGATCTTGCAAACTGTGTTGACAAAAGTAATGGGAGATTGTTTATTTCCCAGTCTTTATATTCAGGCCATAGCTGCTTCCTCCTTCCTACTCACATTTTCCCATATGGTGACTTTGGAAAATTCCTCTCCGCTTTCGTTGGGAAGTGCAGGAAGCTCTCACTGGTAGAGGGTTGCCTGTTACTCTCTCTAATTTTGCTGCTCACATCTGGAAAGGATCTGGCTTGGAGAGGGGAGACTCGCTCTGAGCTCAGTGCATGTTACTGACATGGCATGAGCTGAGAGAGCCTGTGGGGGCAAGAGAAATGTTCTTCTCCATTCATCTGATTTCTGACAGCAAAGGTGAGTTTTTCTAATTTTTTTAAAGCTGGATTGTCAGACAACCTGCAGCAGCCTGCCTTTCAGCTGCAGCTTTTAGCAAGAATACTCAGTGTAACAAACTCAGTTAACCTGTTGATTTTGAAGGAGAATCCTCTCCTTCAGTGGATGTTTTTCCCATCTGTGTGTGTGTTGTGAGAATGTGTGTGGAGAGTAATAGGTAACAGAGATGAGATATTTTGAAAGTGATTCTGTTGTTTACTGGGGTACCTGTAATCACTGAGAAGCATTCAGTAACTCTTGAAACTTCAGTTTACCTCATGAAACTGTGCCTTTTGTAGCATTCTCATGCTGTGAGGCACCAAAGTGCAGGTATCAGTTCTGTCTGGACTCAGAAAGATGCATCCACAGAAAGCCCTGAGCTGGTTTCAGTGTCACTTCAGTCTTTGGGTGGCAGGACCTGATCCAAAGCCCACCTGCAGCATGGGAAGAGGACTGGCTCTTTCTACTGGGTTTTGAGCTTCTCCTTTAGAAGCTTTCTTAATAAGGCTTTGTAATCAGGCCCATGGGAATTAGTCGAAATGGAGTGATTTACTTCAGCCTTTCTTTGAACTAAAAAAAAAATCACCATCATGCCTGGTTTCACTGCCTGCACTCCAGATGTACACAGATGTTCCTGTATCCAAAGTGCTCTATGCTAGAGCAGCATTCCCTCCAAAGGCATTGTAGAAACACATGCATATTGATAAGGGGGTGAGATTGCCTCAAAATCTTAGTGTGCCATAGAATATTTAATGTTAATTTTCTAACATCTTTTCAGCAATAGATGTGGAAAAGTCAGCATGTTGCAAATCTATAGAGCGTAATACCAATGACGATGTAACTGTGCTATGGGAACAGCATTGGTGTTGTTACAGCAGAGCTGATTGTGACCTGCATATTCAAGGTTTTTTGTCTATAGTTTCTTTTGTAAGTATCTGTAAGGGTGAGCTGTTATAGAGGAAAAATACTTTCTTAGAGATCTGAAATACTTTCTGAGATGATTTTCTCTAAGATTTCTGAAATATTTTCTGAGATTAGGTCACTAAATACTAAGGATTTTACTAATCCACTGTTGGCATACTCATATGGCCAGTTTTGGTCTCAGTGTTAATAGCTAGTTGCCATACAAGGAATGTTTTATAAAAGAGATGAATTTCATTATATTCAGCTATTACAAATATGGAAGCTATAAAACAGTGGAGCAGGGGAAGAGGGATCATGCAAAAATGATAAATGCTTAAAATCACCCACCCAGCATGTCTGTAGCAAAGACCAGGACTTAAGCAAAACCAGCACCCATGTTTTGGCATGCTCTGCCCTGTAGTCCCACCTGCTCCCATTTCTCCAAGTATAAGTCAGCGTTTAAAGAAATTAAGACTTTCGTGACTGTGACTGAGAGCAAGATGCTCTCCAATACTTCCCAAGCACCCAAGCTCTCCGTGAGAGCCCCTGGTGCAAAGCTGCAAAGAGCTGTGGATGGATGTAAATGGAGACATGCAGTTCTAACAGCTGCCAGTCTGGCCCTGTGAGGTTCTTGTTTCTGATGCAAAGAAGCAATCTTGGCTGGCAGAGGTGAACAGAGTACTTATTTCATAAGGTCATGCCTTTCACCTTAAAGATCAGCCTAGGTCTTTCTCATCACTGTCAAATCCTTCTTGAAGAATAGCTGAGAGGATAAACGACAAGCCATAACCAGCGCTGAGTGCAAACCTTTATGTACGAAATCTGAGAAGGGCAGCAAGTGGGACCGAGGGGGTTGGGTTAGGGCCAGCTGGCTGCTCCAGTAGATACTCAGCTTCTGTTTGGATTATTTTAACCTGCTGCCAGAAAGATAAAAGCTGAACATCAGCCAAGTGTCTTAGGTTCAGATCAGCCCTGTCCAAAATCCATAGGAAGCCCGTTTTGTTTTCACTAGTCGCGAGGTTTTGTTACTGTTCTATGCACGTGTAGCAGCCCCTGAGAGTCACTCTTGCCCAGCCTCCGTGTTGTTTAAATAACGAGAAGAGTTTCTTCCTATGCAAAACTGTGGGGAACGGTACGACCGACAGCCACATTGAACTAACATTGCATAACCCCTTCCCTAAATCTGCGGAATCATCTGGCATTTCTCAGTATGAAGAAAGCAATAAATAACTCGGGGAGTCGGGGCCGGTCCGGGGGATGCTGCCGGGCTGCCGGCTGTACCGGGCACCCACTGGCTGGGCAGCCCAGTCCCCAAAGTGCCTTGGGGGGACGCGAAAGCGCCCCGGGAGAGCGGGAAGGCAGCGACGAGGCTGGGGCTGGCCGGGCCGGGGCTGCGGGGCTCGGCCGGGCCGCCCCAGCGCTGAGCCCGCGGCGCTGACCCGCTGTCCCGGCCCGCAGGGG
>VZRN01001083.1:4058513-4140139 GCA_013397935.1 Dasyornis broadbenti | reverse complement strand
GCCTGTCCCCGCGACTGCGGCTGCACCCAGGAGGGCGTCGTGGACTGCGGCGGCATCGACCTCAAGGAGTTCCCGCTGCTGCTGCCCGAGCTGACCAACCACCTCTCCCTGCAGGTAAGGGCGCGACTCCATCGCCGCCCGTGCCCTCACCGCTCCCCTGAACCCCGCGCCTTCCCTCAGCCGCTCCTCGGCTCCCGGCAGGAGCAGCAGGTGCAGCAGGCCCGGCTCCTGAGCTCGACGAATGCGCCTGGTTATCGGCATTCTCTCCCCTCAGATCCAGGGAGGGCGAAAAGGGCTCCACATTCTCGTACAGCTTCATGAGAATAATTTTTGTCCAAACGAACAATTTCTTGTTTCTTCTTTGGCCAACCCAAGTTTTTAGTGGAGGCCTTTCTTTTGGAAGTGCCTTTGAAGAAGATGGGCTAAATGACTTCATTACTGAGAATATTTTGGGCAGCATTGTGTGTTCAGGTGTTGCAGGCCAGAGGCAGGGCCAGCCCGTGTCCCTCAGTGTCCCCACCTCTGCCTGCAGCACACGGACTCAGCAATGAGCAGGTGTGACATGGCCAAGGCCACCCATCACCCCGAGTAGCACTGCCTGGTGCTGGGCTGCCTGTGGCCATGACACTGATGTCATACCTGCAGCAAAAGGTCCTGCTCCACACACCTCATGTCTTGTCATGAAAAGGACAGGTCAGATGTGAGATTCCAGCTTCAGGCAGAAGAATCAGGATGTCCTAGACTGTCAACATGTTCCCATGCTCTGCTGTTAGTTAATTAAACCCTGTGACCAGCATTTGAGCAGGTGTCCTTTCCCTGCCAGTGCTCAGACACCTGAAAAACCCGAGCACGGCAGCCCTGTGGCCAGGCCTCCTCAGAGCAGTGGCAGTAGTTCAGGTTTTCAATGCCTGACCCTTCACCAATTGCTTTTGATTTATTGCTCCTATCTGTCAATTCTGCCCAATGGATGAAATGCAGATTTTGTTTAGAGCTTTCCAGTTAGAAAAACTGTAATGTAAGCTGGCACCTTCCTCAGCAGATCTGTCCTAGGCGTGTGCTAGCCATGGCTCCTGCCTCTGCTGCCAAAAGAAAAGAAGCTTTTTGGAGCTGCAGCTGTCACTTTCTGTGTACTGGCCTGGCTTCCAGCACAGTGGGTCCTTCACTGGTCCCCTGAATGCTAAAACTAGAACCACTCATTAATGGTCAATATGTTAGTCAGCATGTTAATGAAAATCTGATGGCAGTCACCCCTGATAGCAGAACCAGTGAAAGTGAGTCCAGTTTGATGCTCCCTGCCGAAGACAAGTGGCTTTTAAAGCAACCTATGAATAACAGAAGCCATAAACTTGGAAATCTACCATGCCAACCTTGTAGCAAATGCTTTGCTGCAGCTATGAGAGTTTGGCTGTGGCAGATGGATTGTGGGCCTTGCCAGGCATAATCACAGTCTTTGTGTGCTGCTGGTGCATAAGCTGGATATTCCTGGAGATGAGCAGAAGTCAGGCTTCAAATGCTGCTGGGTTTGGATGTTTTGGTTTTGAGATCTGAGTTTGGCTCATTACTGAGAGTAGTCTTGAAAAGGATTTGACATGGTGGGTTCATTTCCAGATTTTATTAAAGTTCACAGTCTGGATTTACTGGGATCCTTCTTGGATTACTTTGCTGATGATTGATACTCTCCATTTTCTTAGAATAACCAAATAGAAGAAATCGTTCCAGAAGAGCTTGCTCGTCTTTATAGACTGGAAACTCTCAATTTGCAAAACAACAGGTTGACTTCAAAAGGTGAGCCACGGGGTGGACAGAGCCTTGTGCCTTCAGAACACCAACTTATGCAATGAGGTCAGTGACAGCTGATAAGAAAAGCCAGAATGATGGATTGCCTTAGTTGGAGTGGCTTGCTGTGAGCCTCACTCCTCTGGCCATCACACAGATCATGGAGACACTTTATCATCTGAAACACAATACTCAGTGTAGAAGAATGCAGCCCTGCTGAACCAGTGGAGGAGACCTGGCAGCAGCTTGTGTACTGTGGCGTGAGATCTCCTCATCCAGAAAACTCCCTCTGGTCCCACAGGCACTTCCATGCAATGCACTTGAGAACCAGAAACGTCTACATGCTGAATGATTTCCTCCCGAATGACCTTGTTTAGTTCAGTCTAGTCAGTCAGGGTGGTTTAGTCCAGTTTTGTCCTTGTCAAATTTGGTATGAACTTATATACATATTGCAAATAAGGACATTTCTACCCTTCTCAAACCATTTTCATTTCTGAAGGCAGGTTTTGCTTGCTCAGCCTTATACTTATTAGAGAAACTTAACAAGGGGTTAGTAAGGAAAGCGAAAGAAACAGAGGAATTGGAGTAAATAGTAAGACAGGAGGATTTGGGATACAAAAGATGTATTATTATTAATTTATATGTCACTCAGTTGCTCTAAATGCTCTTTTTATCTTTATTGTACTGATAGAGAACAAAATTTATTGCGAATGTGGTCATATTATACATGGGCCCCAAGACTCAGCACTCTTACATAGCAGAGGGAAGGTTGTGCTTAATATATTCAGCTTTTGACATTAATATAATCTTTGGGCCTTCATGTTTCTTTCACAAGCTTCAGTGCAGCTCTGAGTGTCCAACATGTTTTGACATGGGAAATAGCTTCATCTTTGACTCATGGTTATGTAAGTGCCAGGTGAAAGTGTTACTTCAGGCTTTCCATTGTGACAGCATTTGTGCTTGTGTGATCAGCTGGATGTCGAGTGTCTCAGCTGAAAATTAATAATTACTGGGGGAGACTAAGCCCTGAGTTGGATCAGCTCTCTGGGTTACCTGTATTGTCGGGGAGCAGAACAAGAGTTGTCACATGCAGCTTCCGGGCTTATTTTGGCAATGTAGTCAGGTTGAGCTGATCATTAAGCAATCTCAGATTATGTCCGTGCAAGAAAATAGATTTGCAGAATCATAAGCAAATTACAGGAGGAGGTTCTCAGACAGTGTGGTTGCTGCAAGTACTGATAATCAGCCCTAGAGCAGATCTGCACAACTCTGTACCTGACCCCTGCCAGTGGGCTTAGCCACAAGCCTTGTATGCTCAGGATTTTAAATAGTCCTCCATTGCTCTTACCAGTGTGTATTGTTTGTTTTGGTTTGTGGTTTGTTTTTTTCTTTTTAATTAAAAGAAGAGACAACAATAGGTCTGAGTCAGATTGTTTCAGCGGCAATAGAAAGAGTTTCAATCTCACATGAAAGATACTGAGAGGGAAAGCTGCCCTCTGGTATTTTCACTCAGAAAGGCACTAAGGTGCTGATGTCACTGATTAGTTATTCCTGTATTTAAGGGTTGCCAGAGGAAGCATTTGAGCATCTGGAGAACCTGAATTACCTGTACCTGGCGAACAATAAGGTAAGAGGTTCTGAAGCCTTTCATAGCTCTTTTCCAGCTGAGTTTTGAAACTTAAATGAGCAAGTTGTCAATTATTTTAAAATATATATACTACATAAGTAACACTGTGCTAAAGTGATATTCTAATACAGGTTCATCTAAGGTCAAAACAATATGTGAGAAGTTTAGAGGCTTACACGTGCAGGTATATTTTGAACACTTATTTATTTGCTCACCTGGTGAAAGGTTTCCCTTGTGTAGGGAGGTACAGAGAGCCCCTAAATTACCACTGTCTTCAGTAGGCTTTGGATCAGCTGCATGCAGATTTGGTTCCTGCCTGTGTGTGGGGTAATGGTGTGAAATGCTGCCTTATCAGATAAGGCTGTTTGAAATATTTGTGAACAAACACATCCTAATGCCTGTGTTTGGGCCTTCAGGATCTGTAGAAAGCTATGTAGTTTTCCCTGACTCCCATTCCTATTAGTTTTGATATGGGGTTGATACGTACACACAAGTGAAACTGTGCCAGTCATTATTCTTTTAGCTGCAGTGGTAGGAGCTGAATTTCTTCTTTTGATGGAGAAAATCCCAGGTACTTTCCTACTGATGACCCAGTTTGATGTCTTGACAGAAGCACATCTTTCTTGTCAAGGCTAGGAAATGAAATAGCTTCTTATATACCCTTGCATTTGGGTGGTTCCCATTATGGATTTCTTTAACCCCAGTGATTATCCGAAAATATTTCCTACAGAAGAAAGTGGGATCCACAGAAAAATATAAGTTAAAACATCAGGCAGAGCTTCTTTGTCTACAAAAATACTGCTCTTCCATCCCACACTCTCTCTCTCTCTATCTCTGCATGTCTGTATATATATTTTATTATCCCCTTAAAATCTGGGACCATTTGATGTTCTGATTAAATACATGTGGCCACATTCAGGTTTCAGCGAGGCCAAGACACATCCAGAACCACTCATACACTTCTATATGGAGTGATTGAGAATAGAGTCCATTCCTTAGTACAGTAACATTGTGTTCTTTTCTCTCTTTCAAGCACCATTTCCATGTAACAATCCTGGCAGTTAATAACTCCACAAAAAGGAACAAGCCAGACTGTGACTAATATTCCAGAACCTTGCACTCTGATTTTCCCTGTGTAACAAAACAAAGTGTTTGGTTTTTCTGGCTTTGCTGCAGAGAGAAAAGAATCCCAGAAGAAATTGCAAACATCAGCGAATGTCAGAAGTAGTTATAGTGAGAAGTTGTGGACCCACAAGAATAACACATTTCTTTATAAATCACAAGCCAGGACAAACCAGATTGGCTTCAAACTGCATCTCCTCTGCAGCAGGAAACACTGTGGATCAAGTTACTTTGGTGTCTGCAGGAGGGCAGGGATTTGCTGGTAGTTTGCTCCTTGTTTTATAGATTATCTTAATGCTGCTTTATCTTCCATTGTGATCCCATCAGATGTAGCTAAATCATCTTTCATTAAACTGGCATAGTTGGTCAGAGAAAAGACATATAAGAGACTAAAAGCCTTCTGTGGCCTGTGAGTAACAAGTACTTCAAGTAAAGAGTGAATGCTGTAGTTTCCTTTCTAATTTTTCACCCCACTCTCATAAAGAGTGCACAGTAAACCTTGTTAATAAGAGAAATTGTTCCACCAAACTATAGACCAGATCCTGAGCTGTCATTATTATCTACTATAAGCTGGTGATTTTGGTGACAGAAGGTTTACATTTCCGCATATCCTCAAAGTGGTATGGGATTCACCTGAATCCAGTACTTCTGTTTTTGTCAAAGCTTGATCCAAGCAAGAAAAATGGTTTCAAAACTGCTAATGACTTTTGTATTTACCTTCTGAATTCATTCGTTAATAGTGGAGAAACACTCTGCCATATGGAAAGGAAGGTCCAGCAGTTAAGTTGAAAGAAAATTGCAGCCAGAAAAATGCAGATTGCTTCTTGTTATGCAGTAAATTAGACAAAGCTATTTAAGTCAACTTTATTTTTTGCTAACACTTAAAACAATCCAGCATGAATCCTTCAAGCAGGTAATCAGTGAAGATCAGTCTCATGATCAAGTGCTTAAATGCCAAAGCAATGTCCTGAGCAAATGAAAACTCTTTTTGGATTAAACTTCTCTTTCTCTTTCCTCTTTCTTGTGGTTCTCCTGTCTCTCATTTCACATATCTGAGCCATATTTTGTATAAAAGTTATGACCTAATTGACCAGAGAAGAGCTTTAGTGTACCACTGTGTATGAAAATTATTAAGTCTTGTTTCCTGTGTCTGAATTGTCAATATTATGCCATGGTAGAGACTTATTTCTTTCTGAGGCACTGTCAGACCTTCTTAGTCAGAGATGAGTGCTTTTATCCAGTTCCCTGAAATCATCTCTCCCAGATCAGGAGGTGAGAGATTACCACTAAAGCCAAGAGCAACTGCAATAATATGCAGAATGCCTAATTCCAGTGCTCACAAACCATCTGGAAATACTGATAGGAGTGTGATTTGTGGGAAAGATCTTACTTGTGTTTGTGACCATTTAATGTGTAAGACAGGCCAAGGATGGAGATTTTGGGACAGCTGAAAAAGAAAACCAGTAAAAAATGTATTAATATATTTTTTTTAAAAGACTGTTTTATGAGTCCAGTAAATTGGAAGTTCATGGATGGAGTTCTCAATGCACACTTGACAACAGCAGTAGTGAGGGGTGTAGGCACCCTTTAGATAAATACATAGTTTAAGGCTTAGGTTAGGCAGTTCTCCAATAAAGTGTCTGGTCTCTCACACAGAGTTCATATTTTAAATTGTTTTGGTTTTACACTATTATTCATAACCAACTGCAGTTTTATGGTAATAAAAGTTTGAAAAATATGTTTTCTCATCATGTGAGTCTTGCTGTGCCTTGCTGGCTGAAGGGACCAGGCTCTGTTTCACACAACAGGGCTGTGAGGAAGATTACAGGTTCCATGACTTTCAGGCTAGAAGGATCTCTTCCATTGCTCCGGTTTCCCATCCTGATCTCAAAGAATTCAGTATCTCCTTAGTAAAGATGTTCTCTCCAGATCCCTTTGGAGTGCATATAAAACACTGAGTGGTCTCATTAATACTGCAGTGAACACCTGTAACCAGGGTGGCTGCACCTGCCGAGTGCAATTCAGTGTTTTCTCTACACAAGGATCATCAGTTACAGCATTGTGTTAAGAATTTGTTTCCCAAGGGCTTTATCTTGATGCATAAAGCTTCTGGATTTATGCTTCCCAGAAAACTGTCCTCCATCCAGCCTGGATTGTAACCTATATTCTTGGTTTCTATGAATGACTTTGCTATTAACAGCCACTTAGGGAACCTGGCTGTTGTATTACCTGGATACCCTGTAAAACTGACCTTTTTTCAATCATTGCTTTTCACTCCACCAATTTGCTCAGATGCAGACATTAGTTTTTAAAATCACTGGTTAAAATAGCAACAGACCAAGATCAAACACGCTCAATCCTATACCTGCTGTCAGTGACAGTTTTGGAGACAGGGTCTTTCTGTATTTCCTGATACATCACTTGTTTATTGAACAAAGTATGGCTGTACAGGAGGTATTTGCTTTGAAGTGCCATTTGATATTCCATCATTTGGCTCAGAAGCTTCCTTGTTCTTTGGGAGCCTGAATCCCTCTTGCAGAGATCATCATAAATGGATGCAGTGGAGCAGACGTGTGAAGTGACACTTCCCCTCCACAGTACACTTTCATCAGAGAATAAGCAGTAGGTCACTGTGAGGTGGGCTGGAGTTTTTTGGCACAGCAGACTGAGGAATTAAGAAAAATAATAAGCAAAGTATTTGCTCTCTGAATAACAATTTCTTGATTTCTTCCACCAAAAAGAGACAGGACCCTTCCAACGAAAACAAACATTTTCATATTTTAGAGCAAAAGTCTGTCTCCTTCCTGGAGAGATTAGTGAGTGAGGACAATTTGTTTTTGTTCATGCAATCTACATTCAGTTTAATTTATCTTTGCCTGCTTAGGAAAGATAAATTTGCAAGGGTTTTGCTGCTGGTTTAATACTTGGTTAAAACATTTGTTGCATTTAATTGGAACTCCCCTGTATATTTCTTTTGCAGCTAACAGTGGCACCGAAATTCCTACCAAATACCTTGATCAGTGCAGATTTTGCAGCCAATTATCTCACTAAGATATATGGGCTCACATTTGGACAGAAACCAAACTTGAGGTAAGGGACTGGGAAGTAAAACAATACTGGTGTTCTGCCACTGCTTGGATGCAGTTGGTGGGTGATAAGAAACTGTCTGGCAAAACTATATTATTGCCCACTTATGTTTTTGGAAAGAAGCTGGTTTTTATTCTCAGCATGAAAAACCAAACAAACACATTCCAAGGGCTTTTGCTGGCTGCCAGACTTTTGCAAATATAAAATGAAATTGTCCCCACTTTATTTGTGGATCAGGAGTTGAAAAGAATAGCTTTAGTTGCTCAAAATGGAGATTAGCTGTTTAGAAATCTCTAGTTTTATTACAGTCCATTAGTTTTTGAAAGTAAAACCAGGTGGAAAGTACAGTACTCAGAGCAGTATAACTCAATTCTATTAAAGGGAAGCACTCCAGCACCTTCAGAAGGAGTTCATACCCCAGATCTACTG
The DNA here is from genome assembly GCA_013397935.1 of Dasyornis broadbenti. Taxonomy (NCBI): domain Eukaryota; kingdom Metazoa; phylum Chordata; class Aves; order Passeriformes; family Dasyornithidae; genus Dasyornis; species Dasyornis broadbenti. Next base: position 4,132,098 of record VZRN01001083.1, on the reverse strand, counting down.
CCAAAGGTCTCTTTGCTAGGTTTAGGTTGTGGTTTTCTCGTCTGGATCCAGAACAGCACATCCATGTCAAACTCAGAGGCACACAGACCACCTCCTGTGAGGTATGGACTTTTCTAAAGGGGTTTTGAGTAATCTGCAGCATCCAAACACTGCACCATCCAGATCCTGCAAAGACATCCCAGACTCGGTTGGGAGCAATTTATGCAGCCACGTTTGGAAGCGATTAATTGTAGCTGACCCAGCTGTGCCCCTACAGCTCAGTCTTGTGATGAACTGAAGAACTCTCCCTTCCCTCTGAATTCATCGAGAGCTGGAGCTACTCTGCACTTCCTGGGCCTTTAGTCTCTTAGGCTCTTGGAAGCTGAAAGGGCTGAGTCACTCACAGATTTCTGGCAATATCTCATGATGAAAGAAGCCAGATTTATACATGTTTTTTCCCTTAACCTGAGGTGCAGAAACTGCTGTATTTTGCTTCCATATTAAAATTATTGACTCTTCTGAAGTGATTTTCACACTTTCCTATACCAAACTAATTTTAATCGGAATAGGAATTAATTGATTTCCAAGATTGTTCATATAAAATCCCAACACAGTTGTTTCAGTTGTTTTGTTTACCCCCAGCAGAGTTCATGATCTCAGTCTGATTATTTGGAGAGTAAGTTTTTCAGGAAGGCAAATATTTGTGAGTTAAAAGTACAGCTGACCATGCAGGGTAAACAATACTTTTAGTGTAGCTCTGAACTCCCTGGAGTGTGTGATCACACAATTGTATTTCCATACTGAGCCTTTCCTTCCTTCCAAAAGGATGTTGCCAAGTTCTCTGCAACTGGTAGAGAATCCAAGAACAAGTTAAAACAGCACACTTTGATACTTTTGCAGTTTTAATGTGTCTCTACAAATTTAGCCGTCTGCTGCATCTGGGGGTAAACACAGGAAAGGAAGAGGTAATCAAAGTCATTAAAAGCCTATGATTTCTTTCATTAAGAAGAAGTCAAATTAATTTAGAAGTTAAGCCAGTAAAAAGCAGAATAACTTCATAGAGGTACACTGCTTTGTACAGAATTGAAACCTGTGTAAGATTGAATCAATTTTTGAAAATCTGATTGGAGAAATGTTTTTGTGAATATTAAAGGTTGAAAGTAAGAAGGGCAAAGGAAAAATAAGAAGCTCTGTCTCTCAAGCCCAATGGCTCATTAAAAACCAAATCTGCCAGACTGAGTCAATCTGTTGTCTTTCTGTCAATATCCTATTCTGAATTCTAAGATTAGGAGACAAACTGTTTCCTGGGCTATTTCCAGCTTTCATGGAAGCAGAAAGAATGAATGGGTAAGAGATGGCCCTTTCTTAAGAGATCTACAGGCTGCTTTTGCAAGCCCAAGCAGCCCAGATTCAATTCCAAATAGAAGTTGAAATTGGGGCCATATCTGTTAAACAGAGGTGAATTCTAACCTTCTGAGTGAGGCCACCACAGTGACATTCTGTGTTCCTAAGTACTGCAGTCCCAGGCTTACACTCAGTTTCTTGTTAAGAAGAAGATAAGGCCACTTGTGAAACGTGTATTCACATGCAGGTTTGGATTTTGAACAGACCTAACTTTCAGAGAGTATTAGGGCCAACCATTTGGTTTTGTATCTGTATTTCTTGCTAAATTAAAGAGCACATTTTAAAAACAAATCTAATTATCTCAAGGAAAGAAGAAAAGGTTGAAATTAAGTTTTAAACTAGCTTTCTCCCAGTAAACAAAACCTCCAGATCTCCCCATCTGTTGAACTTCATATTTTATTTCCTTCCCACAGATCTGTGTATCTTCATAACAACAAACTTTCAGATGCTGGGTTACCTGATAATATGTTCAATGGCTCTAATAATGTGGAGATACTCATCATGTCCAGCAATTTCTTGAAGTATGTTCCAAAGAATCTCCCTCCAGCACTATATAAATTACACTTACAGGTAAGGACAACAATGTTTGCAATCCTTTAGGATTGTGACAGAGTACTGTGTTGGTGTGGGTTTCACACCACACAGCCAAGACATCCCAGTGCACCTGGAAACATTCCCAGGCCCACTTTAAGTCTTGCCTGCTGTATTCTCACCAGTAGCTGTCCCCATGTCCTTCCTTTTTTGTCCATAAGCAACAGTGTGTTTTTGCAAATCACCAGAATGCTCACAGGGGGCAGAAATGGTTGTCTGTGTTTTCAGGGGGATGTATTGCAAATTCCTGTATGGCTGCGTTGTTGGTCTCTTCCCGGCATATAACAATATCAATACATATTAGAACAGGAAGGAACATCACTCCATGGCCATGTCTCCATGACCTCCCAGTGAAGTTTGCCACTGATGCCATTTTTCCGGACAGCTGCTTACCCACCCTGTACTGGCTTTGCTCACTAACTCGTTTCACACAGACCACTGTTTGCCAGCATCAGTGTCTCCTGCTTGCTACTGAACTGGCAGTTCAGTTTGGATCAGGCATTCTCTACTGCTACAACTCCTCCAGCAACAGTGCAATTGCAGAGTTGTGCTATTAACTACTCTCCAGCATTTTTAATTCCATGTCATCTGATTCTGATAAAAACACTTCATCATGTCTGTGCTGGAGATCTGAGCCTTAGCAATGGGAGAGCCACAGCGATGGGAGTCCTGGGTCTGCTTACTCTGAGTGTTGACAGCTCTTTGGACGTGCAGAGACTGGAGTCTGTTATCAGCCCTGGACTGAGGCAGCTCTGTGCTGCCTCCCAGCTCTCTTTTCCCTTGAAGGTTTCACCAGAATTCCTGTTAAAGTCTTCAAGAGAACAGGCTTCTTCAGCTTGAAGAAAAGTAAACGCAACCAGTCCAATCCTTTAAATGGCTGGAATTTCTCCGCAAAGTATGAACTTACTAGTCCCCTGCATTTTTTTGACACTTACAAGTAATCATTATCTCCCAAAGGGGTCTCACACTTTGAGGATTACACTTTGAACTTGTCTCCTTCCCTGCTGTCCCCAGTTGTGCTAAGGGCAGAGGAGATGAGCAGACAAATAAATGTTTTATTTGCAAGTGCACCATCTGTCAGTAGTAATATTTATCTTGATATTTTGACTGGGAAAAAAACAGGACAATGAGAAATGAGAGGCAGCCAATGGGGGACCAATAGTATCTGAAAGGTCTACTTAAGATGTGACTTTTTTCTTTTACTATCCATTGAGACACTCAGTCAAATCTGTCTATGTTGGTTTCTACTTTGTATTAGTTGGCAAATGAATCTGATCCAGTCTGTCCATCACATTATAATGCCCCCTGAAATATCTCATGTCTAGCTCTTTCGAAGTTTAATTGCCTGTGTTAGTTGAACAGAACCCAGATATTGTATTAATTCATGCCAAATACTCTGCTTTGTGTTTCTGGTGACTCTAGAGCAACAAGCTGGAGAAGATTCCCAAAGGAGCCTTCAGTGAACTTGCCGGTCTGCGGGAGCTGTATTTGCAGAATAATTACTTGTCGAATGAGGGAATGGACAATGAAACTTTCTGGTGAGACTGAGATGTGCAGTTTGTACCTCTGTGTCTGTCTGCCCCCTCTGGTACAGTTGTACATCTACTGAACAAAGGCCACAGTAAAAATTAAATTTATTAAAAGCTGACTGGTGTTATGCATTTCACTGCTAAGTCTGAGATGCAGGTCAAACTGCACCACGCCCTGCCAGCCACAGACCCAGACACACCAGGTACTAAGTGCCTTCCGGGAAAAGCCACCTAGAACAACACTGAAAGCTAGTCTCTGTTTTTCCAAACCAGTCAAAAGTGAGGCTACCTGGGACTTTCCAGTTTCTAGAGCACTTTACTGGGCATTAAAGCCAGGCCTCCATCTTCACTGAAGCCACTTCTGTGTTTCTGTGAAGGTGACTTGAAAGCAGCCACAGATACACAGCTGAGAATTCCCCATGCCCAGCTGTACCCCAGTGCAGGAGGTTGCTGGAGCAGGCAGGGATGCAATGGTGCTGCTCAAGAGCCAGATGGCTGCGAAAGCTTTGCAACCAACTGGTGCAACAGAAATAGCCTTTGGCTGTCCTAGATTTAGCCTGGGACTTAGCACTTAAAAAATGTTACAATTTTTTCTCTGCACTGAATGCTGCCCTTGTACTAACTGAAAATCCAAAGGACACAATTGGTCCTGCCCATAATTTAGTTCTGTAAACTCTTCTGATCTCCAGACACAAAAATGTACCAAACTGTGCTTTCCATTTCCATTTCCCATTCCCAAAACCCTCCCTTAATAGTTTACTATGCCTATGTTGAGTCTACCTTCAGGTCATGTTGGACATACAATTTCTTAAGACATTCCCATCCTGGGGAAACCTTACAAATTTGCAGCAATGAAGTGTTTTACCTAAGGATTATATTTGTTCATTCAGAGCATGCTTGGATAGCTGGAATAGCAGTGTAGTAACCAGTAAGTAATGTCTGTAACGCATTAGTTCTCATGTTTCCTGAAAAGTTTCTAGTCATCTGCAATGGGTTATGTGGTGTCAAGTAGATTAAAACTCATTTGAACTGAGAAACTGACTTGAAATACAAGGGAATAGAGGGTTCCTCAGTCCTGGCATGTAATACCATTGATCCACATCCAGTTGGTATAAGTGGCTGGTCTGAGGATTTAATTTAGCTTCAACTGAGACCGTGGAATCCAGATTCAGTAGCTTACACAAAGCAGCTCTAGCCCTGACTCACTTCCATAATACTGGAGGGTCAGGAGAAGTTCACTACCTTAGCCTAGGACACTGAGTTAGCATTTCTGCTTTTCTTAAGAGTAACATTTCCTCATCTAGAAAGCAGTCCTGCTTTTCTGTTTCAACATATACTTTCAGAGAGACAGAAATTACTCATGCTCAGGCTTTGTTTCTGTGAAACCGAGAGCTAAACTCTGTGTTCTGGTGGTGCTCCCACAACATCTTCCTTGTGGTATTTGTCCACTGAAATTGCTCATATGTTGCTATCTGTGGTATCAAATGAGAGAACACTGACTGCAAAACTGATCTCATGCCTCAGCCCAATGGCAGTTTGGATGTCTGTGGACCCTGGCATGTTCCCTAATGGCAACATGGGAGCTCCCTTTTCTGGTGTCCACATCCCTCATATCATGAGTCAGAAAAGGGCAGTAGTGGGAGCTGTGCTGGGTAAAAAGGCTCTAAAGCAAAGGTTGTAAAATCTTAGAGGAAGTTAGTTATTGTTTTACCTTGCAGAATATAAATGGAGAGTGTTTTCTTTCCTGCTTTCCCAAGGAAATTGTCCAGTCTTGAATATCTGGATTTGTCCAGCAATAACCTCTCACAAATCCCAAGTGGTTTACCTCGAAACATCGTCCTCCTCCACCTGGAGAAGAATGCAATTAAGGTGATTGACAGAGATGTCTTGACCCAAATTAAGAACCTGGAGTACCTTCTGCTGCACAATAACAAATTAAAAGCCCGAGGTATACACCCATTAGCCTTCCATGGCTTAAAGAAGCTGCACACTGTCCACCTGTACAACAACATGCTGGAAAGGATCCCCAGTGGGCTGCCCCGGCGAGTGAAGACACTCATGATCCTTCATAACCAGATCTCGGAGATTAACAGGAATGACTTTGCTACCACTTACTTCCTTGAAGAGCTGAACCTGAGCTACAACAAGCTCAAAAGTCCCCAAATCCATCGGGAGGCCTTCCGTAAGCTGAGGCAACTAAAGTCCTTGGATCTTTCTGGAAACAATCTCCACACGGTGCCCTTTGGCTTTCCAAAGAACTTGCAGGTTCTGAAGCTGAAGGAGAACGAGATAAGCATCATCCCAAAAGGGACTTTGTCTGGGATGACAAAACTGCGAGAACTATATTTGAGTAACAATAAACTGAAAGTAAATTCAATTTATTCAAGAGCATGGAGAGAACTGAGCAGTCTCCAGGTAGAAACATCATCTTCTCTAATTATTTTAGTGATACTGATGTCCTCATCTGTCTGCCTAAATCAAACTATGTGGCACCAATACTAAATGTGCTTGGTCCTCGTGTTTTGGGGTTGCATTGTAAGTGCTACACACTCTGTTTCTAGAGTAGAATGATGTGCTGTTATGCCAGAGGAGAGTACCTTCCACTTCTGGCCAGGGCAGTGGTCCACCACAGATTGGTAATTCTGGGAAATGTAAAGACAGCTTTGTTTCTGAGCCCTGACAGTGTCCTATATTTTCAGAAAAACATTAGTGAATGTTGTCATTTAAAACTGAAATTAGGCCTTTCAAATAGCTTGTCTCCCAAAAGATTTAAAATCAGCTCTGAATAGAGACAGCAGGAGGAAGGAATGCATAAACAAAAACACTCTTAATTCTCAAAGCCCCCACATCAGCTTATAGTCAGACAAGCCAAGCTGTAGGATTTAGCAGCTCAGCTGGCTAAGGCACCTGGGGAGCAGCTCGGAGGTCTGGGTTCAATCAGCAGTCTTCTCATTTGCTTAATTGTTGGAGAAAGTTAAACACAAACCATAAGGCAGGCAGGAACAATCACATTTGTGCTGTGCAAAATGACTCTCGGAATTGTTATGCTGGCTGAAGGATTTGTCTGCATTTCCTTTTCAGCAACAGCCCCTCTCCTATGTCTGCAATATCAGTGAAAGATATTGCCGACATCATATGGCAGCCGTGGAGGGTGCATATGGTCAGGTCACTGTACAGGCAAAGTGTGCACATCTCAGAGCAGATCAGGGATAAGGACATGGAGCATATGTCACACTGGCCCCCAGCGTGTTTTCAGACAATCCTGACGTTAATCTATATGACTGTTTCCCTTTCTGGTGTGTCTGGGAATAACCAATAGCTTGTTTCTCAATTAATGTCAATCAGCAATGCAGCAAGAGTATCTGTAGAGCTATTGGTTTGCACCAGCTGCAGATTTGGCCCCTGGCTTTAATAATACATTTTGCATTTGTTTGGTGCCTCACTGATACGTGTGTGTGTGTGTGAGTGTGCAAATATATCAAACATGCAAAAGTGGTCTGGAAGGAAGATGCTGTTGAAAATTACAGACTGCTGGGATTGTTTTTCTGCAGTACCTTAATAAAATGTAGGTTGTTTTATTTGCAAACAAAAATGGGTCATGAGCCCTGTTAGGCAGCTGGAGTTGTTGGTTGGAATGATGAGCCTTCCTTCTCAAAGGTCCTGATTCACAACTACTTTGTGGAACTTTTGTTCTACTGTCACTCCCTTGTAGTCAGTGTCAAGCCACATAAGGTGTTGCTGAATCAAACATTGGCCATCCCCACAGGAAACCCCACTCATATTAACCAGGGTTCAGATAATAGCACAGACTCAAAATTCTGCTGGACTAATATGGCCTTTATGGCTGTTGCTTTTCTTTGGAACAGCATTACTTCTTCTTGGTTGTTTCCAGCTGAATCTTTTTTATCATTAAGTACTTAACTGTGCAGTTGGTTTCTGAGTTGGTGCACTGGAGTGAATTTGGCAATAACCATCCCGTAAGATCCTGATCACGCATATACTTAGTAAATGCTTCAGTCCACACAGTTTCCATGGAAATCACGGGAGACTCTGCAACTGCAAAGCGAGACATTTACATAATGGACTTGGCAGTACTGGGTTAACAGTTGGATTCAATGATCTTATAGCTTTTTTTCCAACTTAAACAATTCTGTGTTTCTATGATAATTGTTTTCCAGACTGGCATTATGTGAGGAATAAAAACACTGGAATGAGTACAACTGTTTGCAGAAGTGTGGCTTTGAATAGTGTGTAACTAGTGAGTGTCAGGTTGGTGCTATGAAAATGCCACAATATAGGATAACAAAACATTTCTATTGATCCATTGTCTTGCATAAAATTAATCTGAAAAATTATCATGACCTTTAGCCCTGCTGTCTTCATGCATTCTCCATGTTAGACTAGTTCCAGATGGTTTTATGTGTAACTGTACCTATCACCAACCTTAGCCAGCCAAGTGTTTGCAGTAGCAGCTTCCAAGGAATTCTGATGCATATCTGAAACCCAGCCTGTTTTTAATTTACTTAAAGCAGACATGGGCTAAAGCCTGGGGCCAGAGAAATGCTGGAACTCTGAAACAAACCAGCATGACATATCATGTGAAATCAGGATGCTCAATAGGAGTGTAAGAGAGTAGAATTGTCTTGACCACGCTTACCTTGAGGCAAATCAGAGGTAGACGAAATTAGTTTATTCTATAATAAATATAACTTCAAATTTAAATTTCTTTCTGGAGTGTTTTTAATATTTCAATTCAGTTATTTGACCCCTTGTTATCTCTTCCTTGCAGTCACTAGATATGGCTGGCAATCAGCTGACATCTATCCCGTTAGGCCTGCCAGAATCTCTGGAATATCTGTATCTCCAGAACAACAAGATCACAACAGTTTCAGAGAATGCTTTTGAATCCACACCCAAAATAAAGGGGATTTACCTCAGGTAAAGTCAAATTTCCACTTCAACACACAAGACTTTTTCCTTCTTCTTCCAATTTGTAATTGCTTACTTTCTAGAAAGTATTTTAAATCCTTACTTTCTGAACAAATATCCTTGGTTTATAGTAATATGTGATAAAACTATATTTGTCTGCTCAGAAAAGACATGGATACACATAATAAGCTCTTTTCAGAGAGCTTGTCTTTTCTATGCTTATTAGAATGGATTGGGCATGTCAGTAATTCTGGGAAATTAATGATTTACGTGATGTCATATTCCAATATTCAGCTGTACGCCAAAAGTTTACAGTCCCCTTGTAGAAGTACAGCTTTGCCTGTCTGTTGGCCCTGGATTTTAACAAAATCCTCCTCCAGTGAGGTGTGTGTGACTAATCTTGGAGTTGTGTGCATTCCCTTGATAGTTGTGTCAGAAACAAGTGACAAGTTACAACTGTGACAGTTATGTAAGTGAGTTTAGGAGCTTTGCTGGATTTTTTCCCACTCTGTCAGTGGCATGAGGACTTTGTTTTCATAGGTGACAGATACTGACTTTTTTTGTCCCCACAATATATTCAGTTTTAATCTGATGTAATATTATTGAAAATATTAATTTGACACAATTTATGAATCCCTACAGAATATCTGATGAAGCTGATCCAATGGATGTGTTCAAAAAGCCTAGGCTGCACAAGACTAAATATGATCTTATTTTGTCTGTATGCAGCTAAACTGCCCTGTAGTTCTGAATAGCTCTGGAGCATACCTTTGTGGATGAATGACTCCATACCAAGCAAATAAAATTACAAAGTCTGGTGTAAATTAGAGCAGTCTGTCTATTCAGCTGCTCACATTTATGAGATTTTAGTGAATGCTTGGATGTGAACCAGAAACCACATACCACATTCTATATTTCTATATAAAGAGAAAAGGAATTTGCAAAACAGTTTTGCTAACATATTCAGGAGGCAACTCCACCCAAGCTCGGTCGTATTTTTAATGGGAGGCCATTAATCACTGCAGTGCTCTGAAACAATAATATACATACGGAATATTACACAGAATAGAATTTTAAGCATGTTCAAGAGTAACAGACCAGTATATGTTACAGGTTCTTAAACTGCAAATTAGTTTATCTGTATTCCTGGAAACCCAAATAACAGCTGAATAATTATTGCATGTTGCTTTGTTTCTAAAGGGATACTTTGTTTTGAGTTTTGTACGCGAAAAAAACTATCAAGGAATGACACAGAATGTCAGGAAAAGTCAGTTACGCTTTGAAATATGGGCTATGGACCAGCTGCCTTTCCTCTCTGGAAGGAGAAAGCAGAACAGCAAGAGAAAGAATTTGTGGGGGAGGAATTCCAATATTATTATTTTCTTCCCCTTCCCCCATCCAGAGGAGTCAACGCTTCTAGAGGGCTGTTGTGAGTCAATGTAAACTTAGAGTAACTTGGGTCAGTGTAAACTTAGAGTAGCTGCAGAATGGTTTTCTCTTAGTCTCCTTATTTCTATGTTGGTTACAAAAATGGGTTTAACAGGAGGGCCTTTTTGTTTGTTTACAGGTTTAATAAGATTGCAGTTGGAACACTGAAAGAAAGTACCTTCCAAAACCTGAACCACTTACAGGTACTGGATATTGAAGGGAACCTTGAATTCAGCAACAGTTCAAAGAACAAGGATGACTCGGAAGAGGAAATGGAAGATGAGGAAGAGGAAGAGGAGGAAGAACTGAGATAAAATGTGAACTCGCACAATCCCATCATGTGGGAGGTAACAACTGTAGCTTAGTTAAATCAAGGCCCCAGTTCTCAGACTCTTGTGTAAATAATTCCAATTTACACACATGACTGAAGCATAACAAGTGAGTGTATGAACCCTGGACTCAAACCTTCCACTAAAACAGGACTGGGAATTGCAAATCAAAAAGGGTTGAAAATACATTATTTTGTAGAATGAAACAGTATATATCTGTCAGAGGCAGTGGACTGTTCGTATTCGCTTCTGTTTTCAGCCACAGCAGACACAACAGTTAAAGACGCAGGTCCTTGTTTACTAATTCTGATAACAAAAAATGAAAGAGTATTTCATGATACTTTTAAGCAATTAGTTCAAAATGAAAACAAAGAACAAACTGTGAAGCTTGCTGATGCAGAAGACGTGAGCTGAAAATAGGTAAAAAAATTAGACTAATTAAAGTAAGATTAGACCCATTGGTGTCTGTTAAATGTGTCATTAAGATTACAAATTTCTCAAGCAGTATTTAAATCTCTGACCACTCGGAGTGGGAAGATAATGCTATACTTAGTGTATTTCTTATGGAAAGAATAGAGTCTCTACTTGAATCCCTTTTCAGCTGCAGAAGAAAAGATACAGGGAGAATGATATGTGAAGAATAAGCATTTTTTCATACGAATAGTGATCTACTTACTGCATCTCTTAAGCATCTTACATTCAAAGATGATGAGGTTCAGGACTGCTCTTTATTTCCAGAGATCTAAACTGTAAGAGTGGGTTAAAAAAAAATATTTTTGTCCCTAACCAACATTTTGTCACTGAGAATGACACAAGGAATTGCTAGGAACAGTGCTAATAAGCTTAAAAGATGATGGGGCTTGAAAAAGGGCAGAAGGTACTTGGAAAGTCAAACATCAGCCCTCCTGGCTGGGCTATATGAAAACTTTGTTAAACAAGAAATAATTTAAGTCTACAGATTTAGAGTACATTCAAAATCAATGCATCTCTGGTTTAGTTTGGGACACGTGACATGTCAATAGGTACTAAGTTTGTCTTATTCTGAATTCTGTATTCCATTATGTAACTTATTTTATTTTTTTTGTTTTACAGGAAAACATATGGAAAAATACATATATGTCTATGTGTATATATATCTATAGAGATATACAGAAAACACTTAGCAAAACGTGCAATGAATTATGCAGAAACTGTCATGGCACTGGGCCAGGCTCATGGAAGACAGTGTATTTCTGTGCCTTATTCAGGGAGAGACCCTGAATGCCTTTCCAAAGCTTCCCAATCATCTTATACAAGACCCAGGATCATAAGGGATTGCTCTGGAACTCACAAAAGCTGGCTTTTGTTTCTTCTGTTTCTTTTCCCTCACTGTTTCCATCTGTAATAACAATATGGGACTATTATGAACACATGCCTTCAAATGCCATTTTTGTCACTGCATTTTAAGTGAGCCGTGTTTATGCCTCTTTTTTTTTCCTCCACCCAAAAGAAGCTGTTGTTGGCCAGGGTAGATGGATATTTGCAGTAGTTTCATGTGCAGAGCAGTGTATCAGGCATTTTGGTCATCAAGCAGCAGTAATAATTCTGGATGCAATTATTTCTCTGTTATAACAATGTGTATATTTGGATGAGAAAAACAAAATAAGGCTGGATCCCGTAATATTTTATCTCTACTGCCAAAGCCTGCAGTATATTCCTGTTTTAGAAAGATTTTAAGATAAAACAATTGCTCTTGTTAATATATATATATATATATATATATATATATGTATATATAAAATCTGTGTGTCTGCCTTCCAGAGCTTTGGTAAAATTTCTGTCTTGCTGTTGTTTGTCCATGGGGCAGTTGCATAAATGTCTCTGAAGGTGTGATCAGAGGATGGAGTGACAGTATGAAGATTAATGTATGTGTTATAATTTTTCACAGTGTATCTCATTCACATTGAGAGTCAGGAGTGAGACTAATGATGTAGAAGAGATGAGTGAATGTGGGCTGTCTTAGGAGAAAACTATAAAGCGTCAAGAGAAATTTCTTTGTTTAGTTCAAGTCTGGAGACAGTGCCTGCTGTTGTACTCCCTTAAAGCCACCCCTACTTTACAATGTTGAGTGCTCTCAGCTCCTGCTGGAATCATGGAAAATAAGGAAAATAAGGAAAAGAAGACTTACAGAAGTGCAAGTTTCTTAGTTGGTTATGATGTCCTTCATCTGAGGCAGCTAATCTGCTTGACGAAATGGTCTTTTCTTTTGAGGCTTTCTGATCCTCAAAAAAACCCAACACGTGTTGTTTTGCATACTGCATTCCAGGATTTACTTGGAAACACAGTTGCCATAATTTTTTACCAGCTGTTTTCCTTCTGGAGATCTAGTTCCACACTCTCCCTTTGGTTTCTCATAGCACATGACAGTAATTTCAAGCTGTTGTTTTCTACCTTAGACAATTCAACATAATCATTAATCATAGAAGGAAAGATTGCTTCCTGAAAAAGTAGAAGTTTGGCCCTAAAAATTGCAAAACCCACACATTTTTGAATATCAGCTGTACAGCTGAGCAATAAAATAGCATTCCAACTGACTGGTGGGACAGATTTTTATGTAAAATGCTTACAGAATGTAGCTCAAGACAATTAGCTATCTCCAGCAAGCACCAGTAGAAATTTTGCCAGTCTTTGGTGAAAAAGACCAACTTATTAAACTCCTGAACAAGCTGAGAACTTGCAGATTTGTGCAGTTTTAAGGAGAACTGTCCTTAAACTTCTGTCCCTTGGACTATGATTCTGTGAAAAGTCAGGTGCCTCAGACTTCTTTGAATCCCTTGAGAATCTGATGCAGTGAACGCAGGGGTGAAGGTTCATTTGAGCACCTGTACAGTCAGACCCCAAATGTCAGGATGATACATATACTGTTAAGCTTCTTGAGCAAGCAGCAGCCTTTGCCAAAGGAGACCCACCTACAGTTTAAGCTGCATATATTATAGACCAGGCAAAGTAAGGAAACACTTATCCAAGTTTATTTCAACATAGTTGTACACTGAATCTGTCCTTTAAATGGGACAACGTTTTCCAGCTGGAGAATAAATCCCCAAAAAACAACTTCCACTCTTCCTCAGTAAAAGCCTCAAATGGCCCAAGAGTCTTTGATTGTTCTGTAAGAGATTGGTGAAGGAGGACCACAGGACTGATCCCTCACTTACTTGGTATCATCAGCACCTATGACATTGCACATAATACTGTCAGACCAAAATGGTAATTTATTTCTTTCTTTTAAAGGAGTAAGAAACGCCATGAGAGATGCTGACGAATAGTCAGAAGTCCACAGGACTAAGCCCACATATTTCTTTTTACTGTGGGTGATACCCATAATCCAAAAATCCAATCCAGACCTTGTATGGAGCAGGACCCAGAACAGGCTCTAATTTTATTATTTCCTTTAGTGAAAATGGGAGTTGGGAAGTTGGCCTTTTCTCAGGCCACAAAGAGGCAACACAAACATTGCTTTCGTGTAACTTTCTTCCTGGGAATTGCTTGGATTTGAGAAAGAGAAGAATAGAAGGGTTTTAAGGCTGAGATAGATGTATGAATAGTGAAAACTTGAAGCCTAGAAAGTCCAGTTGGCAATTTTATCCCTAAATATGCATTTGCACATGCTTGGTATTCCTGTGTGGTCTATATGCAGACTGATGCCTGGGTTTATTTGCCGTTTTTTCTTTTAAAAGCCATGTTTCCTCATTACAGAGGATACTGCACAAAATGGGGGGAAATGGGATTTTTCCAAGCTATGATTTTTCACAGCAACAGGAGTACATATGCAGCATGAGAGCTATAAAGAATTAATGAGGTGCCGAAAATAGCCTGTGGATAATGAGCTTTCATTTCAGGCAGTGGGCACGTAGCCCATCTGTGTCTGCCATGTGGATGGGCCGTTCTGCAGCCATTCTCCCCCACATCCCATTCCTTCGGGATCCTCACCCCATGACCGTGCCCTGGTGATGGTGCACCCAGCGCCTGCTCCCTGCCCCCTCTGACTTCCCGCCCCGCAGAGCCCCTCTCCATATGGGCTCCGTGGCTTCTTATTTGGGGATTCCCGGAGGAAAAAGCTCGGGAAAGCCGTATCTTCCCCACACGTATCAACTCCCTACATGGAGTTAGTGCCCTTTGCCTCCCCGGGGTGCTGCGAAGGGCCGGGGGTCACAATGGATTCGGGGAGCCTGTTCCCCTCTGCTCCCCACCCTCGCACAACTGCAGGGCTCGTCCTGACCCAAAAGCGCAAGAAGGTCCCACAGAGGAACAGACGCCATCCCGCCGGCTGTGAAGGGAGGAGTGCCCGCCCCCATGGCGGTCGCTCTGTGGGGAGGGAGGCGGCACAAGGCCGAGGCTTTCCCGATGCCAAGGTAGTGCCCTGTGCTGCCCTCTCCAAGTAACACCACGATCCCACTGTCCCCAGACGCGGCTGGCACGAAGGGTGAGTTCGGGGTGGGGCCATGTGGGAAGGAGAGTGCGAGGCGGAGACAAGGGCGTCTGTGGTGAGGTGAGGGAGATCGTGCCCTGCCTCGAGGGCGTTATACGCTGTGCTGTGGTATTCCGGGTCTAAGTGTTCTGGTTTATGATAAAAAAGTGCTTTGTGCATAATGTAGATACTCTTCGGAGGAAAAATTATTTAAAAACTACTTCTTTTTTTTCTCTTTTTTTTTTTTTTTTTTTTTTTTTTTTTTTCTCTATTGCCGAAAACTGGAAATAATTAAATTCTTTAAAGNTTTTTTTTTTTGTAACGATGGGACAAGACTATTTACAGGAGCATGTAGTGATTAGATGTTAGGAAAAAAGTATTGTGAGGGTGGTAAAGCCCTGGCACAGGTAGCCCAGAGAAGCTGTGCCTGCCCCGTCCTTCAGTCCTTGGAGGTGTTCAAAGTGAGTTGGATGGGGCTTGGAGAGACCTGATCTAGTGGAAAGTGTCCCTGCTCATGGCAGGGTGTTGGAACTATATGACCTTCAAGGCCCCCTTACAACCCAACGATCCTATGATTCTGTGAAAAAAGAAGAACCTCTAGAGGAAAACTATGTATGATATTTGAAGGGGGATGTGGTAGGGCTGAGGGAGGCTGGCAAGGGCTCCCTTAGGGGAGCAGCGGCACCTCCCGAGGAACCGACTGCAGATCTGGCAGTGGCACACTGTCTCTGGCAGTGGGACAGTGTCCCTGGCAGTGGGACAGGGTCCCTGCAGGGCTGCTCCCCAGGGCTGGCAGCTGCCACCCTCGCTGGGGGCTCTGGGCCAGGCAGCCTTGCCGGGGCAAAGAGCTGCTGCATCTGCTCAACAGAAGAATTGCTGCTTTGGGGACTTGGAGATTATTTATCTTAGCTCCCTCTCATAAATCCTGCAGGACTGTACATTAAAAGGGCAGCTGGGGAAAGGATCCTCCAACTCCTGCAGGTGTTGGAGAGCTGGACTGGCAGGGCTTCTCCTAAGGTATCTGTGGCCAAACCCCCTCCTACTCCTCTGGTGCTGTGCAGGATGGATAAAGGGGACTTCTGAGCAGGCGTTCGGTACATGCAGGAGTGAGACTGTGGATGTGCATTAATAATGTAGATAAGAATAGGAAGTATCCTCCTTCCTGGGACCCCACTGCCATTTCTTCTGCTCCCCAGTGGTCCACACAGAGCAAGGAGGCAGGAGGGGTCTGATCAAAACTTCATGATTGTTCTCTCTTGACAGTGTTTCCTGATGGTAAAGAAGAGTTTAATTTGTAATACAGCTTCTCACCATGTTGACTGAGCCCACTATCATTTTTGCAAATTTTGCTTTAAAAAAAATGAGGAAATTTATTCTTATTTAATAAGAATAAAGACGTGTTTTTAAAAGTAGTATTTTTGATGGGAAGCAGTTTCTTGGAAACCTTCTATGATATAGTCCAATATCCTGTTAATTGATTTCACTCTAGACTGTAATGTTGGTGAGCCTTGCTTCCTATGTTTGGGACTAGTTATCCTAAAACTTTAAACATATATGGAGTTTTAGATAATATGAATTTAGCTTTGTTTTTTCAAAATATTTCCTTCTCTAACGGAATTAATTTATGGAGGTCATTGTAATTGGTTTATTATGTTGCTAATACAAGAACAGTGAGTAAATTCCCTAAAGGACTCCATTGCCTTTAGTGAGGAAAATATTGGTGTGCCCTGTAGCTCTGATTCATGCTGCTATTGTGAAGTCAGCCAGCTGTGAGATATATGTGCAGGCAGTGGATGATAAATGTGTTCTAATAATCCAGTATACAAAGTATTTCCATAAAAATTCTTCAGTAGTATCCAAGGACATTAAACAGTGCATCAATAAAAGCCTTCTTTAAATGGTTTTGAATCAGGCAAAGACTCTTTTAATGCACAGTTGTACAGGCTACCTCAAGTTTTCCCCGTGATAGTTCCAGAATCTGTTTTTAGAATGTGATTATGATACTGCTGAGAACGTTGCTTCTGATAAAAATTTCTGTTGATTTTCAGTATTTTCAACTCCAGTTGCATACAAGAAATTAATGAGACTCATTTTGTTAGTAGGGATATAATTGTGTGTTTGTTAACAGTCATCACAGGAATCAGCTTTAAAAAGATCTTAAGATTTATCTTTAATACTGGATTAAAATTAACTTTGATTACTTACATAACACTCTAGATGTCTCCCCTTCTTTCTGGTGGACCTCTGTTTTGGGTCTGTTTATTGCAAATGCAGCAGTGGGATAAAACTCAAAGCACTTCACTGATGTGCTGAAGAGAGTTGAGTTGCTGTACCCTGAGGCACCCTCATCATCCACAGCTTAAATGACTTGACATTGGAAGACGGCACTTTGGTTGTTCCTACTCTCTCTGGAAAGCAGGTAGGAAGAACCACAGTGAATCTTCCAATGCCAGACCAGAAAGAAACAACCAAAGTGAGTCTTCCAGGTTGTTCCCACCTGTGGAATGAACAAAACGTCTGGGATGCAGATCACCTCTAACCTTTTGTAAAATTTACTCTGGAGAGCTTGTGCAGAAAGTGCAGTGTGGAGCTGTACATCAGTCCTGTGCTCAGCACCAGTGGGGAAACAACAGCTGAGTAGGACTGTGGAAATTCTTCCAATTGCATAGCTTTTAAACTTCCTTTTCAAACTTCCTGCTAGAGCTAGATCCAACCACAGTGCTGAACGGATACCCTCCTGTCCATCCTGATTCCTCCCTCTTCAGATACTTGGTTAGGAAGGATTCATGTCAGAGAAATTCTCTCTTTTATTAAAAAAAGTGGATGATTTATTGTAAAACAAAGTTTATACTGATGAACTATCAATATAGACTACCCAAATCTCTGTACTTTGAGTTTGTTTTTAGGAAAACTCATTAAACATGAAAGAAATAATAAAGTATTTAAATGGAAAAGAAGATGAAAGATTAGGGTTGAAAATGCTCAGTTTGACTTAGCTCTGTATACTTTCCACATGTTTTTAATAGCCTAGCGGTAAAACCCAATAAAACCACTAGAAGCAATGAAATCATAATGAAACATCTCAAGGTCACTCTCATTTTTCTTTTGGTTTTGCCATTTAGCCCATGCAGTATTTGTAGCAGATGTAATATGAGATATCTGTGAACATAAAACACTTCTTGTTTTGGTTCCCCTGCTTTTTCCATCATATTAAAATCCTTTTTTCTTTTTTTTTTNNTGGGGTGGTAGGTGGGCCAGAGATACCAAATCCTTTTTAGGAATGTTCAAAAGCAACAATTAACTACAGTGAGTTTCATGTGGTGGGTCAAATCCTGGCTTTCAGCTGTTGTGGTGTGCAGAAACACGGAAGCATACGTTTAACTCCTAAATGAAATGCAGATACCTCTTTGTGATGAAAGATAGCTGATTTTAAAGCAACAGATGCAGAACTCTGTACCTTGTGCAATAGGAACTCCAGAGACAGACCTGAAAAGCACAACTGTGACCTACCTGAGCACATCCCAGTGGAACTCCCAGTGGAATGGGAAGTCTAGAGTTTTGTAATGATTTAATTACAAACTCTTCAGGAGCAACATTTGCTGGTTCTTGTGCGGGACTGAATGCTCTGTGCTGGTTTGGAAGGAAGAACAGCTGTGAAGGGACTCACTGATGCTTGTGGGTACCTGCAGACCTTGTGGGGACAGGAGCTTTGTGAGGCGAGGGATGCCTTGCTCCCTTCTCTACATCTCCAGCTATTGGTATCATCTCATCATGGAGCCAGGAGGGAAAGAAGGTTTGATTCTCTTGCCAGAGAAAATGATTGAACATTTTTCCTCTTCACTTACCATACTTACCATCTTTCTGAAGCCTGCTGTACTCGTTCCCCAAAATACCACTCTCTCAGTAACAGACTGCTATGATTTTACTTTGACAGCCTGTAAAATTTCTAAAATATCCTGTGACACAAATCTGCTGAAAGTTTCAGCTGTGCCAAATCCATTCTCATATATCATCTTCTAGGCAACAGAGATGCAACTGTTGCTACTTTCTAAATGATGGCATCTGAGGTTCTGTCACTTAAAATGGAAGCCTGGCAATTCCTGTGAATATTGTGAGTAGTGATCCTGTGCTTCCAGAGAGATAGAAATGGCTAATCCAAGGTAATCATGAGTCCCCTTTACTGTGTTACATAACTGTCTCAGTCTTCAGCTCATTTATCCTTACCATGCATCACCCTGTTGACTTAGAAAAGGACCTTTTCTCTGTTTACAGATGGGAAGCAAACTCTGCATTCTTGTGGTCACTTGACATGAGATCACATGGGAAGTCTGACTGAATAAGGAACCTGGCCTTAAGTACTGACCACCCTTCCTGTTCTATTGATCTCATCCATTTGGAGTTTTGTGGAACAAACCCTGCTATAAATTCCAGGAATATCAATCAGTGTGCTCCAGAGTAGTTAGTGAGAAATGTAATTTTGAGTGCCTCTCATCTGCTTAGTTTTAGGTGAAGTCACAGGCTAAAGTGAGAATGTAATATGTGTTTCATTTGCAGCTGGGCCCTTAGTGAATGGGTGCATTAAATTTGTCTATTCTGAGGCCCCTTTTCCACATGCAGCAAAGTCAAATATTTGTTATTGGAAAAAGCTGTGCTCTATCACTGCAAGATAGGCAACAGTAGCATCGCTGTAGAAAAACCTTCATTGCTTTTTCTCCTCGCTGTACTTAGTTCTCAGCTGGGGGGCTGTGATCTCAGCCAGCTTAGTGCCTGCAGGGGAAGACAGCAATTGCTCATTGCCTCTGTGTCTGTAGTGACAGAGCTGCTCTTGCTGTAAAAACACACCTGGGCACTCAGCAGAGGCACAGACACAGGAGTTCTTAGCGTTGGGCAAGATCAAAGCCAGCCTGAGCTTTCCACATTCAGTTCATTTCCCAGGTTACACATTTTGCTTGCACACATCAACTACCTTCTGCTAATAGTTACCTCATTTTTATGGAAAGCACAGAAAGGACTGAGGTAATTTCCAAGACTATCCATCTGGCTTGAAGATTAAGCTTTCTGTCTGCTTTGAAAGTATTACAAATCAGTTTGCTATTGTTACAAAGGGACTAAAATTAGTATTTGTTGTAGAATTCAAAGCGAGAGCTCATCAAATTGGGGTGTTACAGAGTTCCTGTATTTTCTAATTGCTTTAGAATTGCAGGTATAGGAGGGTGGGCATCTCTAATTTAATGTTTCAACTAATAATTTGGATAATGTTATTTGTATATTGGGATATGTATTCAGGTGGCACAAACAAACTTAGCTGCAATTAAGTCATTTAAATGGAATCAATTAAGACTAGCGGAGCACATGAGTAACTGCATTAGCTCCATAAACTTCTGTATTTGGGTTGGCAGCCAGAAGCTCTTGGGACTTAGTGGGATGTGCAAGTCCTCTGGTTGTGTCCCTTTCTCTCAGTTCAAGTTGTTGCACGAGGATTTATTACAGCAATTCAATACTGTAAAACTTCCTTGGCATTGCAAAATCCTCAAGAACCTGTTTTAATATGCCTTTAATGATATTTAATGCCACAACAATCTGCAGCAGCTTCTTTCCTCTCAGTAGTATCATCAGAGCAATGCAGTTGCAAATTAACAAGCATATAACAACTGCCTATAATAAGTGCTAATTTGAGCTACTTCCCAAATTATTTCTTCTACAGCTATATACAATGCACCACCCTTCTTAATTATCTTCTCTCCCTGCTCAAGACTCTTCCCCAGCGTGCCTTGAGTATACTTGGATTGGCTACATTCCCTTTCTTTTTAGCAGGGGAAGGCAACTTCAAAATAAGATTGAATGTTGCCAGTTAAGAAATATGTTCTCTCCACATATGCTTGAAATTATACCGTGCAAACTGTTGTAATAAGTAATTGACTGGTCGATTGATTATTTTAATATAAATTTTTTGAGACTGTAAAGGTCACATGTTTGTTTTTATGCTCTGAAAGTAGGAGAAACATATTTACCAACACAAAGCTTGCACTCTAACTTGATAATCAACAGCTTTGTTATTTTTGTTGGAAGGAAGTGTGATTATAACTGGCAAATACAAACAGATCCATGCATACAAATATGTTATGGAACCTACTGCTAGTCTAATTGCACTGTGCATCAAACTGCTTGACAGCACACACCATGAGACACAGAAAATAGCTAAATGGAGGAAAACTTAACATAGAAATTATCATAACTTCAGTGTTTGCCTCTCTCCAGCTAACAATGGCGTCTTGTGTTCGGTATAGAATGACTGCAGTAGCAGTCAGGTGCTCCAGTTGAGGTCACAATTCACTAAGCAACACATATTTACCAGAACAAAGACCAAAAGTGCCTTAAGCCTGTAGTCAGCAGCATTTCATACCACAAATGAAAAAGGCCAGGTGAGAAACAGGACCACTGCCTTCCTTGCAGCTGAATGGGAGGCACACATTGGTGTAAACCCCGAGTTTTAAAGATCCAAACATTACAATGTAAAAAAACCATAATGCAATTCCAATTTTCAAAGCAGAACTGGACACACAATAGGGTTTTAATGCAGAAAGCTGATTTTAAAACAGCCTGTTGATTCCATAAAAATATGCCTTCACACATGAGACTCCCACATTACCTACTTGCCAGAGCATAATGGGCAAAATTGTGGTTTTCTTTGTTGTGTAGGACTTGAGCAGCACAACTGACTGCTGGTCTTTGATGCTTTGTCTCATCTGAAGTTCTCCTTGTAGAAGCTGCTTAAGCAGCAGAGTTGACTTAGACCTCTTGAGCCATGACTCCACTGGTTAGTGTGATACCAAGTAAGCTGTCTCAGGCAAGGAGCAAAAGGATTTACACTTTGTAGTTTGCCAGAGGTTGTAGGTGGCTGGGGAGGAAGGTGGTGGTAAGGCTAGGAGCACCTTCTGCTTGGCAGACCATGGCATAAGGGCATGGTGTGTGGGCAGACTCTCCAACACCACTTAGTTTGGAACTACTTGTTCCAAATCTTGGATCTACTTGGCCTCTTTCTTCATCATTTCTATCTTCGCAAAGTGGTTATAAACTGATAGATGACTGGCAGGCCGAAACTATCACTTCAGGTAGCTGTAATTGACTGTATAAGATCAAAACTTTCAGTTGTGTTTTCTCTGTGGGTGAAGTTGGCATGCAGCTACCCTGCCCTCTCCATGTGCCCTTACCCTGTTTCATCCCTGGCTGCTTGATCGTGTCCCTGCGTTACCCCTTCACTTGTGTTGACACAACTGTCTGTTAGGACTATGCTAAAAACATATGTGAACTGGTTTGAATTAAAAATGCTTCTCATCTGGTTCTTTGTCTGGCCTCATAAATAATATGGTCTGTACAGCTGGGAGAGGAGAGGAGGCAGTGCAGGCAGGAATGGACAGCTGGGGAAGGATGAAGGGGACCTTCTGGAGTTGCCAGTGCTGCTGAGATGAAAAGTATCAGATGTTGTGTTTGTCAGTCAGTGTTTCTGCCTGTTCAGAGAGGCACAGACCAGCCTCAGCTCTCCCAAATCACTCGTTCTAATGACACTCTGCAGGGTAGGTTCTTTACAGAACTTGATCTGGAGCAAATTGCTCCGAATCATTTCAGTTCTTCTCTATTCTTTGTGTTCTATTTGTTGTTTTCACTCTAGGGTCAAATCAGGAAAATAGTTACCAACTGTAAATATTTGCAAATTAATACATAATTTCTGAGGAACTACAGACAAAGAAGACGAGTGTGTGTTCTGTGTTCTTTCTGGCTTTACTATTTGATAATTAAACTACCTATACTGTGGTGCTCTGAGGCAACTAATTAGTGCATGACATAAGAAATAGTCTGAACACAGGAGCCCTCAAAGAAGAGGTGAAGATGTACATCCCAGGAAAACTACTAATCATGAGTGAACGATACACTGAATCTGCAATGAACTAATGCATGAAGCACTTCTGCTTCTGGTTAAAGCAGAAATTGTCCTTTTTGACTGGGTTATTTTTTCTCTACAAATGAGAAGTGCATAGTAGAATACCAGGCATGTGTTATCTCAAGCTGCTATGCCACAAGTAGCTAAATATAATATGTCAAGTGTGTTGGTATGAGCTGGTATGTAATCTCTGGATCAAATCCCAACTTTTCAAAAGGTCTCCTCACTTCCACTCTCCATATTAGCAGAGGCAAAAGAAGACATTAATTGTAGAAATGCACAGACAGCCTGTTTTTAAATGGCAGGTTTATTAAAAATGTTCTCTATCACAAACATTGGAAACATACGCAGCAGATTTTACTGTAAGTGAAAGAGTCAGTAGATAGTGGAAAGGGAGTAACTGCCAGCAGAATTATGAGAAATAATGGGGCAGTTTCCACAGCAAACTCCTCACAAACCCCCACTATAACTCAGCATCCTCCGTTCCAGTTTGTGTTCAGTCTGCCCTTAGGACACAGAGCATAGTTCCTTAGCTTGAGCTTTGAGTTTATACATATTTACAGTAGCACAACCTATAGGTTACGGGAGAGGACACATTAGCACCAGTGCTTGTGGAATAGGGCTGACATTGCCTCTGCCACTGCATGTGCATGGAAATGACTTCACTGAAGAGTTAGGTTAAAAAAAGGTTAATAAATCTGGCACTTGGAAGGCAAACTGTGCTCTGCAGTGACCTAGGAATTCTTTGTGTTAGGAATCACACTTGACTGCCTATCTCTGAAGGCTGCCCATCACAATTACCTTAATGCCCTTTCTTGCACAAATGCACACTTGGCTTCCGCTTGGCTTAGATTGTTGTTTAGGAATAGATGTAATCCCTTGAGATCAGGAAATCAGTGTGATTTTCTTAATGCTGGTCTAAAACTAAGCACGGACTCTATATTTAACAAATATTAGACAAAATTAGTATCTTTAGCAGTTTTGGTGAAACATTTTCACATAGCAAAAGTTCTACAGTATTTGTAATTACTGAGATTCACAAAAAAAAGGCTTTGGTTAGAAAATCAAAAAGGGTTAAATAAAAAAAAAGCTTTTAAAAAAAAGAAGCCAAAGGAGTGTCAAATACTATATTGAAGTCAATGAGTGCAGAATAAAACAGTAGTCATCCGTTAGTTAATTTTTCAGTAGTAAAATCTTCCACCTAAAGAAGCCCATGTCTCTTGCAAGCTGTGTGCCTTTCTTGACGTTCACAGCTGGTCTCCTAGCTCCAGTACAAGCAGGGTGGCGATAATTCCACGTTTTCCTGTTCAAGGCAAAAAGTCTTTCTTCCAGCTGTGAGGTAGAGATTGGATATCAGGTCACTGGGTTGTGAGATACCTCCAAGTGTAGCAGTCACACATTTGTTTCTAGTTCATTTATTTCAATAGTGCAGTGGTCTTTACTGTTGGATTTCTTAGTGTGATTCTCCACTGGAGTTTCTTCTTGCTCCACTTGTACGGGTATATGGTGCTGCAACCCTTTCACTGTTTCTGGTCCACGAGATTCATTCATGGTCTTCACACAGCCATTTCTCTGGTAAGCCACGATCTGATGGATGTTAATAGGCTTAGTTTCACAGATCAATGGCACCTATGTGAAAAGCATTAAGATCTGGAATACTGCCACTGATTGAAGGGAATTTCTACTCGGAAAGCCTGTGGGCTGCTTTACATTCACCAGGATTATCTAGAGCCTCCATAGACTTCCAGAAGCTGTTTCTCATATACACTAAGGCATCTTTGCACCATCTGCATGAAGTGAAGGAGTCTGTATAAAAAGGCAAATCCTGTCACAACTCTAATTTAATTTACATTCATGGTAACAGCTGCTTGCCATTGGTAAAGGATGTAAGTGGGGTAAACAGAGACCAGAATTCCAGGGCTCAGTTCAAAAGGTACAGACTCTCAATGGCCACTATGCTGAGTTCTAGGCAGTGCTTGCTCTTGGGTGCAATTAAATAGACCAACAAACCATTGTTTTGATTGCCTTATGTCTTTCTTCTAACCCAATAAACTAACACCTGTCTCTTCAGTTTGCACTGTTTTGAAAGAAATAAAGAAGGTTTTATTAACGGATTCATAAGTTAAATATTGAAGTGTTCTTTAAATCAAACCAGATTCTGATGGGGAAAGTAAGACGTAAATATTGGCAGAGGAGAGAGGTGGGCTTGCAGCTGAGAAAATATGGCCTTTGGGTATACATTACTAACTGCACAAATTATGCAGCCAAAATGTATGGCAGACTAACAGTATATTTTAATACCGTTACAGTGTGTGATTCAAAGAAAAATCTCGTTACAGATGACTAAATAATCCCTCAGGAGGGATTTTTTATTACTGAAACATCTCTTCTTAAGTTCTGACTGAGTTCTAAATAGAGCAATGAAATGTCAGGAGGCCTGTGTTATGCAGGAGCTCAGCCTACACTTCTGGCTTTGCACTGGATGATATACCTTACCCATAGGTTATACTTTAGGGGGTTTGTAGGTAGCTGCATGTGTAGCCTATGTATTCAGGCCTAATCCTGTCATCAGTAATTACTGATGGTACTAAGTACCTCAGAGGACACTGCCTGTCTTTCTACATCCAACTTGAAAGACTAGGAATTTTAAATGAATGTTGCAGGAAGGCATGATAATAGGATTGACCAGAAAGATTGTAGACTGAGAGAAATAATGATAGAAACAAAACTTTGCTATTTGTGTGGAATGCTACAGATGATGCACAGAAATGAAACACACCTTGTGAAAATTAGTCCCGAGGAAGAAACTTTCCTTCATGTATATTTCTGCCTTTGTGGAAGAAAGGTAATGAGAGTCTGCCATGAGCTGAAAGTACTGGAGATTAGCACCTCCAAATCTGATGGGTTTACGGAATTAGGGATCTCCTTTGTCAAGGATTGAAGGAAGGACATGAGGAGTTCCTGTTGTAAGGAAAGACTGACTGATGCATGCAAAAAGGAAGGAGAAAATGCACAGGGAGTGGAAGAAGGCAGAGGCAGAATACAGAGGTATGTGTGGTGAATGAAATAAAATACAGAGGAGAAAAAACAAAGATGTAAGGAGGGACTTGCGTTAAAAGTAGAAGGCATGAAAATGTCTGACAATGAAGTCTAGAATGGAGTCGTGCTTATGCTAGTCTGGAAAGAAAATTATTGCAAGGGTGGCTTCAAATTATGCTGACTCAGGGGCTTGCAACAACCAGGGCAGTTGCTTCTGATGTGAGCTCATTGATTATGCATGTACACACTCATAGATACCTTTACGTCCCCCTACACTCTGTCACCCTGCTCTGTTCTGGTCACACTTCTAGAAGGACAAATTACTGGCCAGTCAGGACCTGGGTGCTGAGTGTGGGACTCAGTTCCAGCATCTCGTGCATTTGCAGGACAGCACAGCTGCTGCTCTTGTCCTAGTGTGCCAGACACAGCTGGCTGGCAAGCCCTGAACTTGGGTGGCTTTTCACATGACCTCATGGAAAAGGATCTCTCCACCCCCTCTGCTCATCAGCACATTTCCCAGTTCTGTCCTCTCTCTGAAACACCTTTAATAAACTAGAGGAACCAAATGTGGGAGCTCTCAGATTCTTTGCTGTAATACACCTGGCACACCCTGGCTCATAGCATGGTTACCTCGTCACCATCCTTGATAAACTCCTTCCGGCAGATGTGGGCCATGATCCCAGCAGCCAGTGCATCTCCCAGGACATTGATCATTGTTCTAAACCTGTCTCTGGAAAATGAAACAGTAATGGTAAATTGTTGGCTCTTTGGGTAAATTCCTGTGCCTCCATCAGCCATAATTATAGCTGAAGGCCAGTTTTGCTGTTTTTATGAGCTAAAAAGTTTAGAAGTGGTAGTAAATTTGGCATGGGGCACCATTAATTATTAAGCAGCTCAGTGTGGTTTTCCAGCCTTTTCTGAGCTCAGTGTGCTGTGCTAGCACACACTTTACTGTGTAACTGAGCTAAGTGGAGCAGCTGTGTCCTCCTAGAGAGGCAAGCTGAAAAGGTATAACAGCACATCACAACTGCATTTCTGTCCCAGTTTACATGTTAAGGTCCAGCAATATGGCCTGATTTGGAGACTGGTGCTGCAAATGTCTGAATTGAATGAAAACAGAGGTCAGCCAGCACAACCAATACCTTATATTTATGGTCATGGTACCAATCTCAGCAACCAAAGAGCAATTTAAGAAGATTATTGTATTGGTAGAATGGGCAGGATGCAATCAAAATATTTCAGAAGATTGCTACATAACTACACTCACAAACCAAGCAGCCACTGACCATGTTAAAATAATGTTCATTCCTGAAAGTGTTGTGGTAGCTTTGGTTCTTATGCTGGCTATGAAGTATCTCTTAAAGATTCTTCATTTTCAGTTACCTTTTCCAATTTAAATTTGTATGCTTGTCAGTATTTTGTATATATGTAGTTGAACTTCTTTTCATTTATTCACTTATGAGATTTCTTCCCTGTTTACACCTTCTATGCACTGTCTAAAAAGTAGCTCTATTAAAATACAGACTGTAACTAAACAAAAGTAACTGTCTGTCAAAGACAAGTGTTACGCTTGAATCATTGTGGAATCTATTAGTTACAATTGATGAGATTTCAAATAGATGGTATAGCTTCTAAGTCTGAAATACATCACATCTTTTCCAAGAAAAACATATACATCTGAAAACTCTGTCATATTAGTAACTTAATTTATAAATGTACATTATAAAATGGAGATTCAGAAATCTCCAGATGTTTGGCTTATTAAAGTCAGTGACAGTCCAATGTCAACACTGCCCAAATTTCTGATCCTGTATCTTAATATAGAAAAGAATTGAAACTCTGTGCTGGGTTTTTTTTTTTTTCCAGATATTTTAGGCAGGTACTCAGGGCATATAAATGTTTATGCAGTTACCTGCTTAATTATCATGGAAGTTCCTGCATGAAAGCTGATTTGTGTGTGGAGTTACCCAAATTGTATGTGCAATTGCAAGTAACTTCAGCAATAATATTCCACAGCCTACACTTAGATGTAGTTATTGACTCCAGGACTCAGCCCTACACTTGTTTGTTCAAGCCATTTTTTTTTAATTCCTGCTGTTCTCATTTTGAGTTTTACCCTGAAGAAAATTTCCACAAGAACATGTTAAGCAGGAGAAACTGTTACAGCACATACTGATAAAAGTTGCTGTAACACACTGATGTTTTCTCCTTGCTTGATTATCAAATAGTGATGCTTGGAAAGATATTTACTGTTGTGAATTTTGGATTGTGTGACAAGTCAGCTGTGGTAGAGAAGATGCTATATGAGCAGAGATCAAGAGTTTGCACTCCCTTTTGAGCTCTGATTAGCATCTTTTCTGAAGACAGGATTTTTCAGTGCTCCACACTGAAACTCCTAAGACAAGGGACTGCCTGGCACATTGTTTCACCAGTTCTGTTCCATGTTCTGAGTGTATGGAGTAGTCTGCACTACACATGAGTAGAACCACACCACACACCACTGACATTTCTCTACTGAGAGAGCCAACCTTCTGCTGGTGGCACTTCTCTCAGTGCAAACGTGAGTCAGGTGTTGCAGTGGTATTTTAGCTGTAGATGCTATTATTAAAGATGCAAAACTTTTACCTCATGTTGAATAAATAAGCTGGGAAACATTTTGATTTTCTTCTTTTTGCCTCTAAGCACTAGCTAAAGGTATGAATGTCACATACACGTTATGGCTATCTAAGAGAGTTGTAATACCTGCAGTGCATTGTAATGGGTATTTCAGTCTCCTGAGATCATCTAACCAGCCTTCTTTAAGCATTCTTCATACTCCAGTACTTCCAAAACTAATACTGAAAATACTCATCATGTCAACCATGTTGACACTTTGCATCTGCAAAGGCTCTTGAAATCACCAAGTGCCGAAATAGAGAAATATACTTTTTGTTTGAAAAGTCATCTGCAAAAGACAGAAAATTGGGTCTGTTCCTTACTTACTTTTTAGTACCATCTGGAACTATAGCCTGAAAAGTTTTTTCTCTGTTGTTTTGAGAAGTTGTGTAAGACAAAAAGAAGCATAATTCCCATATATGCTGGAAGGCTTACTGGAAAAACAATGAAATGTTGATGTTGCAATAGCTGGGCAAAAACTGAGCAGTATAGAGGGAAAAGGCTTTTGTAATACAGTCTTAAAATATTCACACAACACAAGATTCATGACTCCTATTAATGCTAATAATAATAATATTCTATTACACTGAACACGAAATATTTTTTCTTACAATTCTTTGTACAAAAAAGTAGGTGGCTAAAAGTTGAATAAAATAGGATGTATAACAGAATGGAACTGTAACGCATTTTTGCCCAGAACCCTGACGTAATGAAACTCCGTGTATTAAAGAAGATATATTTTCTATAGCTTAAATAAAAGTAATCTGGACATTTCCTTATGTATGCATATTTTAGCTACACAGTTAATTGACATGCTAATGAGATAGGGGCCAGTATTTTATGATTCATCTTCCTAGACTACTCAAAATTGATTGATTCATCGACATTTACATAAAAATTAAGAGTTCAAATAAACCACTTCTTATGAATTTATAAAGCGGTTCTTCTCATGGGTGACACAAATCCCTTTCATCCCGAGTGTGTTCAGTTTCACCCTGTGCCTCTGCTGTTCAGTCCCCTGGATTTGGGATGCAGCAAAGTGCCCTCTCTACACAACGGCTGCACTTGCAAAACTGGAGGCTGCAAGCAGCTGCTGCCTGTTTAGCACCGAAATCAGAGAGCACAGAATTGCATCAGGATCCATGGAGAAAGGAAGACATTATTAGTGCTGACACTCCGGCTGACTATATCGTGGTTGCAGTAGGAGCCATACACAGCACACACCGTCCCTGTGCGGTCATGGCTCTTGCGGGCAGAGGGCTGGCAGTGGTGGCAGTGGTACTTGCTGGCTTTAGCAGTAGCTTAGGCCTCCTGCAGAGTGCTTCACTATACCGAGATGGTGGCCTTGAGATGTCAGCGGGCTGATAAGCAAAGTGCAGGCAAACCGTGTTTCCTCAGAATGTTGCCTTATCCAAGGCAAGGTGCCAGAGTTGCACCTTAAGTGCATTTTTCTGACCGGACCTTCAAACTTCTCTTGATCATCATACAGCCCAGCTAGATGCAGCCACTCCCATTGCCTGGTTATCCTTCTAGATAAAAATAGTTAAGTTTTTCTGGGATCTGACCTAGAGTAGGTACTTCATTCTACTTCTTCATCCTTCCTCCCTGTGAATGCGAGGATTGATCAATGTCCTCTTCTGGACAATCTCATCTATGTAAAGAGCTGCTGTGGTGACTTCTTCAGCCTGTTCTGGTTTTAGGCTAAATGGAATCCCCTTCTTCAGCCTTCCCCTGCAAGTCGTATTTCCAAGACTCATCTAGATTCTCTCAGTTGTCTATGTCTATGTCCACATCAGCAGAGTTTTTAATCTGAGGCCACATTAACACCATTTCAAATTACATAATCACTTCCTATGCCTTTTACATGTATCTGTACTACTGTACCCCTGGAGACCATTTGCCTTTTTATCCAAATTGCAATCATGGATACCTCAAGAGCTTTGTGTTACTTACAGTGCCCAGTCGACAGCAATAATCAACGTGATGTCATCTGTTGGGAGCCCCACCGAGGTAAGCACAATGACCATTGTCACCAGGCCAGCTTGTGGGATGCCTGCAGCACCTATGCTGGCAGCTGTTGCTGTGATACTTTAACAAAAAAAGAAAAGAATAAGCTTTACTTTCCTGCAAAAAACCACACCATGTTTCTAAACCATTCTCTTTTTTACACAAGCCACTGCATGGAAGTGCTAGTGTTTTGTGGACAGAAACCAGGTGAGACAGCAAGAACAGGCCAACCTGTCTGCCCAGGGCTAAATTCTCACCCTCAGCCTTTGCAGCCTTGCCACTGGTGGGGCAGTTCTGTTCTTTCTCAATAGCAAAGGTGCAGAGCAGAGGGGCCAGCCAGGCTGTGGGCTTCTCCCAGTTATGCCAGCTTCTCGTGGGTCACGGCACCACCCAGTGCTGTGTGCCTGGAGTCTGCAAGCCCTGCCCATTGCTGCTTCACCTTGGCAGCTGAGCTCCCAGAGCCGAGCACCCAGACACCTCTGAGTGATCATGGGACACCTCTGAATCACCATCAGCAGTTCCTGTGCCAGGCAAATCCACAGCTGGCCCTGCCTGGGGCCTTTACTGTCAATCCATCTCAAGGGTTAGGCCAAGGGTAAAGAGGCTGGGCCAAGGGTGAAGCCCTTGCACAGCACATGGCTTTGCATACTTGGATCTAAATATGAGGCAAGTGTGAATGGGACTGTACATCTTCAGTTTCTGGAAAGTTTTTACTTGACCTTCACACCATTTTTTCAGCCCAGCAAGCAGAAATGAATGGGAGACCAGGGCAAGAGTAGTACCTGGCAGGCTTAACATTTTTTTTCATAATATTATTTTTAAGGGAGGGATTTAATTCCTTTTTCCAGGAGCAAAAGTGACTGGATGTATTCATTTACACCCATCTAGTGACTTCCAAGAGCTAGGCCATCCAGCAGAAAGACAAAAAGCAAATGTTGACAGTTGTGAAAGGGTGACAGAAAGCATTTACACTGATAATCCTCTGCATTCATCAGTCAAGAATGTCAGAGCTTTTGGCAAGCAGTTAAGTCTCATTAACCTCCTATGGAAAATGAGGATAACAGTATTCACCCATATGGAAACTGAACACACGGGGATATCCAGTTCCTTGCTTACAGCTGTACAGTACAGCAGCAGCAGGATTTCTAACTAGAGACCTTTTCTGCAATAAAAAAACCATAAGAGCATGTGTGTGTGATGGGGAAGGAGAAACTTAAAACTACATTTTGAAAAAGTTAACTTGTGTGGCATCCTAATAACATTGTAATAGAGCATAGATAGGAAGGAAGGGACAGAAGCTCAATAGCTGAGTAAGAGACAACTATGCTGAACATAAAAGTCTCTCCAGTTAGTGCTATGGACTGGCTGTCTGATCAGGACTGCTTCTGCTTCTAAAGTCAGTTCATGCTACAAAGCCTCATGACTTAATTGGGAGCAAACCCAGGAATGTTTAACTAAGATTTTGCAAGTAAGCTCATCTGCTATTCCATTCCATCTTTACCTTCATGTAGATGTTTCTTTAAGATGCTCGGTTGATGGAAATAGGATCTTTACTCACTTTCTCTGCTGTGTCAATGTTTGCATTGATAGAAACTGTTACGCTACATTTTACAAACTATGAGCAAAGTAGACCGACTATTTTTTAAACACTTTTTCCCCTCTGGCAAAAATATCCTGGCACTCAGGAATATTTGAATTTTAAATCTCCAGGTCCTAAAGTATCAAGATATGGGATAGGTTTGGCCTATAGAATACAGTTAGAATTTAGATTAAGTTATTGAAGGTACTCAGTTCACCATGATTTCTTGTTTAGCTTCCTCATTTGTGAGTCTTTTAATTGTATTTCTTTTCTTGGATTTTTTCCAATCTTTACTTGTATTTTCATTCTACTGTTTTACTTCTGTCTGGTCCTTATGTACTAGCACTTAATATGGGGGGTAAAAATAAAGTGATAAAAGAGGGTTCTGCTAAGAAAAAGCTGGAGCTTACATTCTTTCCATTTATTACTACCCTTCTTCATTTTTTAAATTACTGTTCTTTACTTCAAAATGTGTGTAATGTCTGCTTATGCTCTGGGCCATATTTTGGCATCACACACTAAAAAAAACCTCAAAATTCCAAATCACAAAAGACTAAATTTTAGCACAGGCTCATTTCAAGTTTTCAAGGAGAGTGTGAGCCTGAGGCAAGAGCTCATATGGGCACAATTTATTTCTTCTTTTTGTAGCCCAACCAGGTCTTGCCAGAAGCCCATTAGCAAACCTCAGCTGTCATACGGGGTTAGTTTCAGGACTCTCCTTTTCTTGTCATGAAGGTTTTCAGGTCCAGCAGAAGATGGCCAAGGCCCAGCAGTGTAAACGGGGCAGTGGTGAGGTCAGTGGGTGGGTAGTTAGAGCAGATCTCATACATAATGCTCAAAGCTCTGACTATGAGGAATGTTTTTATAATCACTTGTTCCCCGCTGGAAACCTGCAGGTTTAAGTCCCTGAGGAATTCTTTGGCAGTCACTGGAGTTATTCTGGCAGTAATTGTTCAGCTGGATCTTCTTGTCTTTTGGATCCATTACAGACCTTTCAAGGATGGCGTACACAGCTATAACACTCTCTACCCACTGAGAGCATGGTTGTTTATGAAGTTTTCTGCTTTAACAAGAAGCAGAGAAGATAATTAAAAACATCAGAGTGCTCTGACATCTTCATGAGAACCTGCCCTGATGGTAGCTTCTGTCCTCTTTCTCTCTTCCCCCTAATCCTCCAAGAGCTTCCTAGCACACAGTATTCCCTGTTTCGTGATACAAGACTTCCAGTTTTGCAACTTTTTAACCTTTTCCTTTCACTTAAAGACACAAATCAGACTTTAAGTTGAAAACAATTCTGAAGTTTAAAATAGTGTTTTTGACACCAATAATAATAAAATGTTCCAATTCTAGAAGTGATCAATGGGTTGCCTAAAAGCAAAAATTAGACAGTTATCCTCCAACAGAAGCACGTTTCCTGGAGTCCACATGCATCTATTGAACAGCATCAGTACAATTTCTCTTTGTGCAGTCCCTGATCTCCGGGTTTCTTGGAAACAACCATTCTATGGGGGATGCAACCTTTGATAGCAGCAAAGATGAGTTTTGTTCTGAACACTGCTACATACAGGAGCTGTGCCTCAGACTCAACAAGACAATGGTCCTGATGGGTCCCTTCCAGCTCAGCATATTTCGTGATTCTTTGACAATGAGCAAATCCCAGCACACAGAATTTGTGGTCTGTACCTTATAGTAATGATCTGCCCGAAGTCCAGCTCGTAGTTGTTCACTTGGGCAATGAAGATGGCGGCCACCGCCTCGTACAGCGCCGTCCCGTCCATGTTGATGGTGGCTCCCACGGGCAGCACGAACCGCGCAATCCTCCTGTCCACGTGGTTGTTCTCCAGCAAGCACTTGAAAGTGATAGGCAGAGTGGCTGAGCTGCAAAACAGCAGAGGAGCACACATTGGATTATTTTTATTTCTGGGAAACGAACAAATTGTAGCAAATTTTGTCCAGGCAGGGGAAATTTTAGGCAACTTTCCGAGCACTGCTTCTCGTTCCTTGCTCTGCACACGTAACTCACTTACCAGGAACTCGCTTCTTCTGGGGGGGAATATGGACAATTACATGTATAAATGTTATACATATAGGAGTTAGTGCTAATTTTGCTCCCCGAAATTAGAAATATTTTTCTCTCTTTCCCTATTTAAGAAGAAAAGGGACAGAAATCCAACAGAGGCAGTACTGTACACTCAAATGCAAAAAATGGGAACAACACCTTGTGCAGCTTATTACTAAAATCTCTGAAAACTGTTGTCCACTCATGGTTTCTAAAAATGTTTCCTTCCAAGTCTACCTCATATTTAAACAATTTTTTATTTCTGCAAGGGGCTAGACAAAGATCTTATCAACAGCAGCCTGAAAATAAAAGTTGCAGACAAAACATCTGTATTTAGAAATATAAAATCCCATTTTCTCTCTGGGACAGATCTGCCCACGTCTCATGTGTGATCATATAACAATCACATATGCAGGTCATATAATAATGTGTACATATGTAAGTGAGGTGTATGTGTGTGGAATAGAACGGAATGATATAAGACCATTTGACAGGTATTTATTTTAAATTGAGCTTGACCCTTTCAAAACTGTAACTCACTATTTCATATCCTAAAAAAATTTTCTGGTTTTTGTTTTTCGTTAACTGAGGCAATTAATAAAATACTATATGGTCATACATTTTCTCATTTTCAGTAAGAGGCACACATTTTTAAATACTAGCACACTGAAACATTCATTTGTATATTTTATCACCCTTTTGGTAACATTCTGCATTTTATCATGCAGTGTCATATTCACTAATATGTCACAAGTAATGAAACTGCATTCAAGTGAGTGAGGCAGTGTTTTTTATGGCACATCAGTTTGTATGGAAAATAAATAACGCCACTGAAGAAAATACACAAATGGCAAACTATTTTCCTTGTTATTATACCAATTTTAATTCTCTGCTCAGTATCTGAGACTAAACAGATGTAATGCAGCAAACTTCTTCAAAATTATTCCGAAGTTACCTCTTAAAAAGGATAATTACAGGGGAAATATGGGTATGGTGATACTACGGTCTTCAATGTCCCGTTCTCATGTGATTTACATGCCCTGAGACAGGAAATCCAGGTGTCTTTCCACTGGTTTGGCAGTTCAGATTGCTCTGTCACCGTGTGTTGTGCCCCTCACATTTGCAATGTGGCTCCAATACCTAACTCTTATAATGACCATTAGCTGTTCTTCATTGAAGATAACACAAAGGAGCTGCAAATTCTTTCTCAGTTGTTGCAAATTACCTATAAAAGCACAGAGGGATTCCAAAAACTCTGAAATCACAACCCCGTTTGCTGGAATGCACAAGCAAACTGTTTCCATGAGTAGGAGCTGTCATTTTGTATTTGTGCAAGCTGTTGTTCAAGGAAAGTGTTTGGAAAGGAAAAGTAAGTTCCTGCCATGGAAACACAAAAGAAAAAAGACAAGGCTATGTTTTCAATATGATATCTCTGTTTTCTCTAACTTTATGAAGTCTGACTGCTGAATGATTTACTACAAACTGGCAGTCACTGCCTGAAAATCCAGACAAAAGTCTTTTTTAAAGTATGTAAATATCCTGGAAAGGCAAGAAAACAATGAAAATCTGATTACCTCTCGTAACTGGGGTATATTAAACTTCTTAATTTATGCAGTCCTTGTATTTAATCAGCATTTACTTTGAAAAACAAATACAGCAAAGCATAACCCCATAATTCCCAAGCTGCTCATGAGATGTCATTTCTCTCTTGGGCATGCCTGTCATTTTTCACACAGGCATTTGTGTGATGACTGAATGAATGACTGAAATGCTCTGTGTCTTGTTTACCATAAAATGTTCATAAAAGAAGAGGATGAGGCTGTGGCTCACGAATAATGTAGAACTGAAATCCCTGGTGTAGCTGCAACTAGAAGCAGACTCAGTAGCATTTCTAGATGCTTTAACTATACCCATGGCCAAGAAACAATAATTTAACTTATTATTCATTGTCTTCCTTTTCTGGAGCTTCTCAGCTGTCGAGGATTCATTGTTTTTAAACACAGTCTGCCTCAGATATATGGCTTTTCTGTAACAAAACCCTGCCTAATTTCTTTGGGGGAAAAAGAGAAGAAAAAGGTAATCTTAAAACTCCTTTCCACCTTGCCCACACTCTGAATACCAGAATATTAAACCTAAGTGTCTGCCTGTTCTGAGGGCAGAGAGCTGAGCTATGCAAATTTTAACTGATTGACCTGTTCCAATTTGGTTGAGATGTGAAAAAGATTGTGCCAAACAATCTCATAATACCAATGGCACAACCAGCAAAATCTGTATCTATTTCCATTGTTGTAAACAGATTTTGTGATGCTGTTTTTGCAAGAATTCAACCTAAAAACTTGTGCACTATCTCACAGAGTCAGGTCTTTCATTTGAATTTTATGCTGATTGAAGTAAAATTTCTAGGGCACAAAACAAGGCATTGGGTTTGTTGTTTGTTAAGTATTATGATAAAAAAGAAAATTATCAGAATGTAAGTGCAATGATGATGAAAAATATCATGCAAGATACTGAAAGGAGGGTAATTTCCAGGTCATGGATTCTTGTACCTTCTTAGCACAGGCAACTATTACATAGTCTCACTCAAATATATGACACTGCATCTTAGAGTTAGTAGGATGTCTGTCCTACCTACTCCTGCTGAAAGACTTTCCAGCACTCACTGCTCATATTTAATTTATGATCTAAAAGTAGTCTTCTCAATTTTCACTAAATTTGCTTTTATGTGCTTTCTGTATTTCTCCTTGCACAATCAGCTGTTGCAACATATAATGTTAGAAATTAACTATATCCTCTCTCAGCCTAGATTGACCCAATCAGACTTTTTAAACTCTCTCTTACAAAATTGCTACTTTACATCCCTGATTACCCTTTCAGCACCTGTTTCATTTAAATGAACTCCTCCTGAACACAGGTGACAGAAGTTATGTGGAGTATCCTAGGAGAGGTTGCCTTGTTCAATGATGGTTCATTTTTACTCATAATGTATCATCTGGCACATACCAGAAAAATATGTGTTTTATTTAATGCTTTGGCTGTTGGTGACTCTCAGGAGGCAAAGGGGAAGAAAAAGTTCCTACTGTAATTTTGGAGTAATATTAATATATAACTTCAATATTATAAAAAACATTATCAAATAAATAATTTGTGTAGTTTGTCTTTCTAGTTAAATTAGGTGAAGTTTGTTTTCTTGAAAGCTACTTTTATCTAGTGTTTAACAGTGGAGCAGTAACATTAAAGCCTGACATTTAATATTTATTAGGAGGGGAAAAATACTCTAAAGCACTGATCTTAATCTGTTAAGTCTTTTAAAAACTGACCCAAAGCTTTCAGCTGAGAAGTATCTTCTCCCAGCATTATCTGTAACAATTAAAAATACATTTTCAGAATCTTATCTCAGTTTTGGGATAAAATGCTGCAGCTGCAGAGCCTGAGCATAAGCTAATGCTGGCCCAGGCCAAGCTCTTACTAGTGAGAGCCACAAAGACAGCCAGTCACTGTGGAAGAACAGCTGTTCAGCCTGCCCTGTTTATCTTATCATTCAAATGCATTTTGATTTTTGCTCCAAAAAAATCAGCAAACTGATCTCATCTCCCTTTTCTAAATCTGCCTTTAATTTACACTCTGCAATAGCCAAGATCTTAGCGTTTCATAAGCGGCAAAACCCTTGAAAAACTCATGGTTTATAATTTGTCTTCAGAGAAGATGAAAATTGCTTCTTTTGATGGGATGTACCACTGAAAAGATGCTGCTTTAATTCATTAATGATATGGAAAGATGACCTAGATAAACAAAATTCCCTCTTGCCATTGGAATGAGGAAAGCTAAAATCAAGAAGAATTTTGCCTGTAGGCCAAATTCTGCTTTTTCAGTGTGGTAAGAAGTGACAAGATCAGGGGCAGTGTGGGGGAAAGAAAGCAGAGTCAGAAACCCCCAACTGTGCAGCCTGGACACCCAGGGCTGGGTAGGCAAAGGCAGCATGTGCTGTGCAGCCCTCAGTGATGCAGGAAAGGAGAGCTGTGCATGGTCATTTTGTCCTAAAGAATGCACCAAAGGAGTAAGATCTGCTCATCTGCCCCTGCCTCTCCACTGAAATTGGTGCAAACCAAAATACTGCTGTGGTTGGGATTTCTGGAGAAACAGAAAGGGACTGAGAATGGGGTGCAGAGCCTTTCACTAAAGGGAAACGAGTTGAAATAGCGCTGAGATTCAGTAAAATCATTACGATCAGATGGCTGCTTAATGGCTTTCAGTTCCCCTGTGTTACATTCTTGGGTTTTATAACAGTATTGCTTTTACTTCTTGCAATTTGATTTTTAGCCTTATAAACAAGCTTCCCACAGGTGCAGACTGACCTGTCTGCACACTGACCTGTGGTTTTCTTTCTATCTTTAGATGTAGACCTGAACCAACACAGAAACATCTCCAAGAAACACATCAGTATTCTTAAAATCAACTCTTTGTTCTCTAGGATGATCTGAAAATCCAATACGCACATGACAAGTGTTATATAATGCCCCTGTGGCAAGTCTTGTTTAAGCAAATACAGATGTGTTGACTGTCAGGAGAGGCAGCTCTCCTGTCCAGCCCCAATTATTTGTGCATGTTCTTTTGGCAACAGCTCAGTTATGTGCAGTATCCATTCCTTTCAGTGTAATAAAGGTGAAAAGTTCAGCTATCTCCAGACAAGGCACTGCAATTTAAGCAGAAAACCACTAGAAACTAAGTTGGGCCTATGTTGGATTTGCAAATTATACACACTCTTAAGGAGGGAGAAACAGCTAAATCCAAACATGTCCAAGTCCCAAATCCCTATATTCAAAGCCTTTCCTCAGGACTCACCTTAACTTTGGTGGTACTTTTGCTTCTGTCAAAAAAGATACTAAATCTGGTAGCAAGTCCTGCTGGTGGTTCTGGTGACAGGCTGAGCTGCCAGCTGGTGCCAGAGCTCTGGTCCCAAACTGCACCCTCTCTGGGCCTATAAATTATTATTCCTTGTACATCTGAAGGGAGAAAGTGCTGTCTCAAAGCACTTGATGTCCCCAGAGGCAGGGTCTTATCTGGGAGTCAGAGCCCAGGAGAGTCAAAGTCAGCACAGGTTTAAGAGAAAGCTGAATTCGCTGTGTATTCCCCACAGTCAGAGGCACTCTCACATCAACTTAGGATAAGAAAATGGAGCTGAAGGAAATCTCAAGTAAGGACTGGTTTATCTTAAAGAGGCTCAGCAGAGACAGACACCTCTCTCTCATCAGTTTCCAGACCAGTAAAGGACTCATAAATTGGTAATAAACCCAAAATGCAATGCTGATTAAAATATGAAAAATTAGGAAAAGTAATATGTTTTGAAATGGTGAAATATGCGCTGATCTTTTAAGTCTTTATTAAATGTCCCTTGTTAAAGGTATTCATGTACATGAAAAAGTTGGATATTTTTGTTGCTTAACAGAAAAGAAGATGAAAGGACACTCTTCTACAGATGCTAAAGATAAAATAAGGGCCAAAATATCCTCTTTTTTTTTTTTTTTTCTAAAAAGAGAAATATTCAGATTAGATTTTTAGTAGAAGTTATCTCTTTCCAAAAAAAAACAAAAGAGAGAGAGAGAATGAAAGGAATGGCACAGACTAAAAAAACTGCGTTGTCAGCTATAGAGTTCTTCAGAAAGAGAATGCCTAGAGGAGCAGGGCAGATAGTCCAGTGTGTCAAATGAGAGCCTGATGAGCCTTTTCCAACGTTAACATCTTTGAGTTCAAAACTTTCATCTTACTTGAATCTGGGGATGTGGTGACATCTCAAGCTACAAACTTTTCACATTCTAAGAAAAAAGCTTGCCTTAATTACTTTAGCCTAATTAGAGTTTAAGCACCACCCACCATGTAATTTTTCTTACATTTTCTTACATGAGATTTTGTGTTTCTCAGTATGCTGCTCTTTATAGGTCATTGTGGAGCAAACTGTTATGTATGAAAACACCTTGTAATATGTAACAGTGTTACATTGTACACTGGATAAATCCAATACCTTCTGTGCTGAAATATTAATTCCCTCCTCTCCTTTCTTTTAATCCTCCACATTCCTTCAGCCACTGATGCCATTGAACTGTGTTGTCATATAAGGTACAAGAAATGTTCTTTTAATTGTCATTCTTGTCTCTACTCCATACAAAGCCATTCCAGCCCTTTCAAGCACGTCTCATGCACCTTTTAATCCATGCCGGGAGTCATTTCATAGCCAGTTCACGAGCAGTTCATTTTCACTGTACCTTTGTTCAGCTATAGTTAAAACTCACTGTACATCTTCCCTAAAAAGGGTGCAAAAATATTATTCCTTGAGCAGAACAGTTAAATACTTTCCCAGTGCTGGACAATAGTTTGCAAGCACAGTCTTTTCTTACTTAATGTACCAGGAAACAAAGACAGAGATGAGTAGAAAGGATACAATGTTTCCACATGACTGAAACAGGAGGTTCCCCACTAATACCAAAATTGAAGTCTGGACAAACTGTGTGTCCCTCATACATATTAACTTTGTAGAAGAACAGTATTTTTTATGTGGAAAAAGAACTTGTTTCCTTTCTAGTCCTCCATTAAAACATGGGTTTTTTCCAGTATTTTTTAAACCAAGGGAAACCAATGTGACAAACATTATTGTCCAATGACTCCCACATAACTTCCAAATGTTGAGACACACCTTTCTTAAATTTATAGTGAATTGGACAGAGACATTTGTTCAGATACAGATATATCTGCTCCACTACAGCAATAGTGTGCTCTTCCCAAGAGGCAGCTGTAGTAAGGATCTAGCAAGTATTTTATTGGATCTGTCTAGAAACTCTGTAATACCTGGAGGACGTGGCCAGAGCAATGAGCAAGGCTTGAAGGATCCCTCTGATGAAGACAATGGGATTCTTCTTGGTGATGAAGAAGTACATCATTGGCAGAATAAACAGCCCGTGCACCACCAGGCCACACACCACCGTAATGGCATAGAAACCCAGCTTCTTCCCGATGGCTGAAGGATCATCCATTTCTAAGATTTTGCCAGCTATTAGGAACACAATTCCAAATGGAAAATACCTGAGCAAAAAGAAAGGCAGTCATTATTAGGAGACAGCTCCCTTCCATCAGACAGTAAGAGCCAGGAAATCCTTCCAGAGGCAGTGCAGTAACAGCACTGTCTGGGTTTGCCTGTTCGGTCTCCACATGTGAGAAGGGTGCCCAGAGCACTGGGCTGAGCAGTTTTTTCTGTGGGGTCCTCCTCAGCACAGGTGACGTTATGGTGCTGGCTGGGAGGACTTTAAAATGTTTTGTTTCAGAAGGCAGCTCTGACTTTTTAGCTTCAGGCAGGTAAAGTACTGGGAAGAGGGGGAATGAATCCTAAGCTCCTCTCATGTGTTTGTGCTCTGGTAACTGTTCATGGGTTTTAGCTGGAAGCTCTTAAGTAAACGTTTATGTTGCCTTTGGAAGACAGAAGAGAAACACCAACATACATTAGACATGCTCTTGGACTGCCTGTGGGTTTGATTTGGGGCAGATAAATAGGCTGAAGAATTGTTAGCTTCTGAATGCCCTCTGGACAGATGCTTTGTCAAAACTGTTGTGCTTCTGTGCACAGCTATATACAAAGCCATGGATGCCAAAAAGCATTAGATTAAAAAAAAAAACAACTAAAATCTGGGAACATCCAGCCATCTTCCACTTGCAGCTGTGCCATCTCCAGAGACTTGACACTACTTCCTCATTTTTCCAGAAATAAACTACCTCTTTGACATACCCAACCAAGCGATCATTCTGTGAGCCAGCTCAGTCAGATTGGACCACGTAGCTGGAAAGAGGCTGAGTGCTGGCAGTGGTTCCCTGCCCCACATCAGGCTGAGCTACTTTGGGGGACATTCTGAAGTGGGGGGAAGGTGCTAAGCTGATAGTTCTTGCTGTTGGCAGCCACCTGCTGTTCCTCTGTCTTTGGGGCAGGTGTGTTGGCAGGTCTGGCTGGGTCTGCAGTAGTGCTGGAAGGGATGGAAGTACCAGCTAGAGCATCCCATCATGCTTCTCCCGTGTGTGGGCTGGGTGGACTCTAATCCCTCTTGGCATGCCCAGGGATTGGCAGTGTCTGTAGGGCATACAGCACGCCCCACCCGGCTAGACCATGTTCTGGTATTTGGGAGATTTCTGTGCATTCTCTTGTTGAAATGTTCTTACTCTTTTTAAAAAACATTTATTTTCTTACTAAAACAGTTACTTACCAAACAGCAACTGCCACTATCTTCATGACAGATTCGTTCAAACACTGGCAAAAGCTGACCAAAGGAACGCCACTGTTCCCCATTCTTCCTAGCATTATACCTGCAATCAAAACATTTGGGTTCAGTTTCTCAGGTGTCTTCACACACAGCTCCAGTGCTTTCCCTCCCTGCAGTAACTCAAAGTCCCCTGGTAGCAAGGCTGTGTCCTTAACCATCTGTCATAGAGCCCTGTGAGGGATTTGCCTGCTCTGAGTGATCCACAGCAAACTGGGAAGCATTTTCTAGTGAAGGAAGCTGTCTCTGCCTACAACTGGGCAGCACCCATGAGAACTTGGGAGGCAAACCCAGGTTTTGAGGTTTGCTCTGGTAATGGGAAGTTAGTAATGAAGCCTTCATCTTGTTCATAGTAGTTTTCTGTCTACTAGATAGTAATTAACTTTTGTAATCAGTCAGGCTTTGCAATTTTCGGGGAGGTAAGGAAATGCAGATTCATGGGAGAAAGGCCAGATTGGTGTAAAGACTAACTAGTAAAGGAGAAAGCAAATAAAACCCATTTATGTGCCCCCAGTGCTCAGAAAGGAAATGAATCCAGCTCTGGGATGTGTCATCTAACCACATATTCTCCAGACA
Organism: Dasyornis broadbenti; assembly: GCA_013397935.1. NCBI lineage: Eukaryota > Metazoa > Chordata > Aves > Passeriformes > Dasyornithidae > Dasyornis > Dasyornis broadbenti. Next base: position 4,089,320 of record VZRN01001083.1, on the reverse strand, counting down.
GTGTTCGTTTCCATTAATGCATATAAATAGATGACATTTTCCTATAGTTAATTATCCTCCCTGAAAGGGTTATACGTGATCGAGTCAATTGCTCAAGGAAGCACTTCAAAAACTGGCTGTACCAAGGGAGTTTGCCTTTGAGGGGATCTGCCTGGTGCAGCAGGGGCTGGGAGTGGGGTGTGTGCTGCCGCTTGCTCTGGATGTGCAGGGTCCTTGTTTGAGCTGGGCTCTGTCCCTTGGAGCCCACAGCTTGGAGCTGTATCTCAGGCAGCGCCGCTTCCAGGGCCTTCCCCTGATGTACAGATGGGGAGGCTTTCAGCTGCCTTATCCAGGGATTTCACAACAACAGTGCACTCAAGATGTGAGTTTGTAAGCCTGTTAATATTCATCTAAGCCGTAACTTTTAGGTGAGAAGACAACACTCTTTCATTAAGCATGTTGCTCATCTTTGGTAATAGGACATTAATTGTAGTTTGGCTCTTCTACCATGGTCAGTGGCTGCTTCACGAGAGTACTGTCTTCTAAATATGCATAATTTCAAAAAGAAGAAATGTCTTCTTTCTTAATTTTACAGGAACAACTGCAATCTTCTTAAAACACTGTCCTGCCTAGGCACATGGTGTTGGTTGGGACAGACAGCGGAGTGGGCAGGACTGGGGCCTCCTGTCTGCAGCCATGATGTACCAAGGTCCATTTTGGTGCAAACATTTCCCTTGTAGTGAATAAATAATGTGTGCTCCTCTAAAAATAAAAGATCTGATGTCTCAAGTGTTTAGCCACTGTCACCATCTCTAGCAGAAACTCCTGCACACTGTGAGGAGAGGCAGCACAGCTACTCAGAGCTGAGCCAGCACCAAGGCTTTACACTCTGCTTGTCCAATATTGCCCATTCTAATGCATGTGTGGCAAAGAAGTTCAGTCACTCACACACAGGATGTACTCCTGGACTGACCAACTAAGCAATTCACCTCCTGCTTTACAAAAAGACAGTTAGCTCAAACCTAAATTCAAATTCTTGTCCCTTTATGCCATTATGGTGTTGAAGGACCTTAAAGAAGCTGTAGTAAGAACTCATACACATCCTACTGCTGTTTTTCTCTGATGTAAAAAGACGTTTGAGCAAGTAAGACTCAGCCAAAGTGTGCAAAACTGTTGCAAAGCACCAAGGCATGTATAATTATTTTTTTTCAATAAATAAAAACTTTTATTTATTTATCCATATGAAAGAAGAGGATGCTCTTCTTTCATATGGGTTGAAGCCATATGTCTTCATTGCTTCCATTTTGGGGGGTGGCGGGGTGGTGCAGAAGGCTGAAGACAATGATAAATACTTGGCTGCATCTTTTGTTCAAAACAAAAGCCTGAAATAGTCCCTGGTGATGACAGGTTTTGAGGGTTTGGTGTCTCAGGTTTGTTTGTGGCTGATACAGCCATAGGTGACCCAGCAGCCGGGACCATGCCGTGGGTGACAATCCTGGTATTGTTTTCTGTACATCAGCCAAGAGGAAACCAGCTCTCAGCTTCCTGGGCCCTGGGCCAGCAAGACTGAGAGGCTTGGTAAAACTCATACATTCAGTTCTGGGAAGACAATGAGTGATCTTCTGTTCTCAGAAGTAGAAAATTGCCCTTGGTCCTAATAAGTACATGTAATTAATTCATTCATATCCAGTACATTTTGACTGCAGTAGAGTTTGTTGTTACTTTGGAAATTAACTGTAAAATACTACAAACTGGGAGGCAGCCAGTTTCCAGCAGTGTTGTATATGGAATACCACCCACTGGAGAAGCTAAAAAAACAGAGACAAATCCACTAATTCCAGGTTTGAATCTTGACCCTTCGTGCTGGTATGAACCATAATATAATAAATACAGTCAAAGATGTTTTATGGAGCTACCTTTGCTGGCCAGATTAACTTCCAAGAATAAATTTACATAAGGAAAATTTGATCAGCATTTTCTTATAAAAATCATCAGAACTTTGTGATTAACTAGGAAAAGTTTGTTTAAATTTCTTCTTTCAAATCCACAAGCATAATATAACACACATGGCACCAATGAGTTCCTCCAGCAAGTTAAATTAAATAAATAAGCCAGACAGAAGCTCTTACTGTGACAAGCTACTAGATGGTGTAACTATCTTCACTGCAGGATAGCAAAAATAAAATCAAGAAGTCTCAATCAAAAAAAGAAGATCCACAGATTTAAACCCCATAAAACCATATGCATTTGTAGCTCGCTTATTCAAGAAATCACTGAGGTTTATTATCTGAGTTGGTTGGAATACTGGGGGCCATGGGTCTGATCTGGTAGTAGTTCCTACCTCCTCTGAGCACGCTGTATTAGTGTGTCTTACAGTCACCAAAAAATGGGTCATAAATAAAGCTCACAATAATTGACCAAAAAAAAAAAAAAAAGAAAAAGATTGTAAGTGAATGCACAGACAACACAACTCCATGGAACAAAAGTAATCACAGATTTTGAAAATTTATCTTCAAAAGGATGCGAGAACAGCTCTGCAGCAGTCTTGCCTTTTCCCCCAGAAAGTTTAGATAGAAGCAGTTAAAAAAGCTGAATCAAGAAACTGAGCAACTCGACACCAATCCTTTTCTCTTAAGTGGACACTTGGATTATTACAAACCAAACATATCTGAAACCTACCCATTGTGGCAGAGAATATCACAATCCCTAGCACATTCATGCCGTCACTGGTGCCTGGCTCTGATTTGTAAATCACTTCAGGAGGGGGAGTGATATCCAAGGCAAAATTCTGGACATTGGATCCATTCTCATCCTGGACTCCATATATTATAATGCGGCGAGTTGTGCTTTCAGATGATGCTTTGTTAGCTTTAATGATGGGAATACTCCTGGTGCGATACTGAAAGGAAACAAAGTAGTTTTTATTACAATATCCCAGCAGGAATTAATAGTTTAATGAGCCTTCCTAAGTGCTCTGTTTTAACAAGGCTGCATGTTACAGGGACAGGCATGAAAAGAAGAATGAACACTCCTGTCCCTATCTGCTAAAATCTGTAAAAATAGTTGAATTTTTGGAAAAGCAAAACAAAATCAGAATTTCCTATAATTGGACTGTGGTGCAGCAAACACTGCCTCCTGACAGAGCTACTTTCCTATAAGACATAATTAGGAATGACTCCCTAGAGGTTCTGAGTGCCCTTTTCTTTGTGAGGTTCTCATGAAATATTCCCCCAGGGGAAACAAATACAGCCATGCATCTTGCTCACTCAGAACTTTTAGATGAGCTTTTCTGGCCAAATTCCAATCTGAGTAATTAGATTCTTCCCCAATACATTATTTTGTTGCTTTAACTGAACAAGGTATTATTTTCTTCCTTTGTGTGGTATTGCAGGTTGCACTTAAAGATATTCCAGCTCTGCTCAGATGGAGCTGGAGCTACATAGGAGTGCACGTCTACTCTCCCGTCACGCTAGAGAGCACTTTATCCCTGTTTTGCCTTCAGATACCATGGATGCCAAGGCTAACAGAATTCATTAATTCCTAAATGCTGAAGTTACTAACTGTCTGAAGTCACAGTCCATGTCTGCATCTGGGCTGTGCTTTACAAAGATACATGTTTCATTTGATGCTGGCTCATTGCTTTCACCAGTAAAAGGAATATAGCCACTTACCTGCTTGAATGTGGCCTCAACAAGATTGGCTGGAAACATGTTCCTAAAAATGAACAAATAGAAGAATAATTTCTATGGAACTGAAACCAGCTTCTTTTTGCTGTGTGTTTGGTCTCCCATGATAAATCAGTTCCTTGCCCTCCTGGAGAGCAAGGGCTGGGCAGGTGCAGAGGATGCCACTCTTTCCCACTCTGCCATACAGCTGTGCCTGGCTGAGCAAGGCTCAGCAGAGAGACAGCTCCTTGGAACTGAAGTTTTGGGACTTGCTTCTAAACACCTGGGGTGAGAGCCAGGAGCTCTGGCTGCAGATTCTGGCTCTGCCACAGTCTCCATGTAGTAACTGGGGCAACATAATTGCTATGATTCCCTTCCCCATCTGCTGGCTGGGGGATGAATATTCTTTTATTCCATATTTTGTCTTCCCTATGTAGATAATGAGCTGTTCAAGACAGTCAGGGATGTATTCCTGAGATGTCTGGGTGCTGTAATCTACTGTGGGACTTCTAACTACTGCTGGGCTAATTGTTAAACTGTAGTACCACTGATACATTTTCATCACTAAAATTGCAAGTGATGTAGACTTTGCAGTGGTTTGGTCAAGAACAGTTTGCTTTTCAAAAAGAGGGTCTCATTCCTGATTAAAAGAGTTGAGATTAGAGCTGTACAGTCTGTGCTAAATTTTATTTTGATACAGCTCTGAGGCTTCAGAACAAGAACCTGAATGAGGCCAACAGCTTCATCTTTGCTCACAGCTGAGCTACAGAGGAAGGCAATGACTAAATACAGAGGTTGCAGTGAGACCAACAGATCTTTTATTCCAAAAGAGACTCTTTTTGTCACCTTTTCTGACTTTCTATATATCACAGACGGTAACATTTCACACAATTATATCTGGAGCTAATTCATAACTTCAGTTTGAGCTAGATACCACTTTGCAGAAAGACATTAAATCCTAAATTGTAATGGAGAGCACACCCTCTACAGGCTTCAAAGAGGAATCATAGTATAATTGGGAAAAAATAGCTAAAAAGTCATACATTTCCATACAGCATTTGGGAATCAAGATTTGTGTGATGATTCTAATGGGATCATTTTCAGGACTGATTTATTTCCAACCCTAAGCTTCTGAACCTTGGGGTAGAAGACAGTGACAGTCTATGACCCAATTATCTCTTTTCATATACATATATTTACGCAAGGAGAAACTCCTGAATTCTCCAACAAAATTACTTTTAATTCAAAGTCCTGGTTAAATCCCAAGGCAGGTTAACACTTAAATATAAGTGAAAAGCCTATTCTCATTCAAAAGAGAATTGCTGCGTGCATGGACAGTTAAATGCATACTGAACAGAGACATTTTCCAGAGCTGCTTTCCTCTCTGCAGCACCAGCATATACTTGCTGCTAACAGAGCCACTGTGCAGCACTGGCTTAGAAAACATGATTTTTTTCTATTTTTAGGTGATTATAACATGACATTATGGTCACATTTATAAGTATGAGGTAGATTCTGCATCAGTAGCATCAAGCACTGAGAGCAATTGCTACAAAGCGATAATTAATTATCCTTTTTTGAGAGAACCGTGGGAGAAAATTTTTAATTAATGGATAGTAGTACTGTGTAATGATTGAAACAGAAGGCTGAACACGAGAGGGGTTTGTTGGCCTCCTGCACTAGAGCAGAGGAGCCACATAAAGGTTGTCCCTGCAAACCCTCCATGAAAGCAAGACACAGACAAGGGACAGCTGTGCATCGCTTCCCTGTCAGGTGCAGGCACAACCTTCTGCCTCAGCCCTGGGGCTTGGCTGACACAGGAAACTAACTGAGAAACAGCTGGATTGGGCTGGGAAGATGGAGAGGATGTTTATAGGAGGGGGAAGCACTGGAGAGTAAAGATGGTTACTGCTTTATTATGCATTATGAGGGAATTCTGCTTCCAGATTGTTAAAGGCTTCATTAATATTAAATTGTCTTTTGTGATTTGAGACGCTGGGCTGAAAGGTGCTATGAGAGTGCACAGTGTGATGGTTGTGCTCTGACCTCTGACTGTGTGTGAATGTGAAATACTCTGAAAGCAGAGATCCACATGAGATTCCAGCACAGCTCGGAATATGCGCCTCACATATGAGCTGTGACTCTACACAGGAACATGAATTTAATTGCTGATCATTTCCACTTTCTCCCTCATACTCCTAATTAGTAGAATTAAGAACAATTAAGACTGCTTGAGAAAGGAAGTATCATATGCTTAGTAGCTTGATTACATGTTAGACAAATTTGTAGAGGATTAAAGCATTTTGTTTCTTTATCGTTCTTTATCCTGCAGGAATTACAACTACCCACTTAATACTAGATGCTGGAATTCTCCCAATATTTTTTAATATATTAGGCACTGTGATCCAGTCTTTGAGACTAGCCTTACCAAAGTTACACAATTTATCCAGTGAAAGGCTGACCTGAATGTGTTTGCCAGGGCCTCGGCTTATTTTTTATTTTAAGCTGGTTTACTTGGATTGAGAAAATCCAGTGTTAGCCAAAATTAAGTTTTGTTAATTAAAAACATTTAAGAGAGCAATTGGTGGATGAGAACTTGAATGGACTAAAAAGAAATAATGAGAAGAAATTATCAAACTGCCAGCTAGAGATGGGAGGTGACGGGGAGGGTTTCTTGGTTCTGTCAGGCCTCTTCAGAAACACTTCTTGCTTGAGGGGTATGTTTTGCTGCACACTGATATTTCCAGCCATGAGCTGGATGTTTAGCAAGGATCTCCTGGGAAAGAGTGGTAATGGAGGATTTGACTTTTTAGTGTGGAACTGGGATGGGGAGGACTGGCTGGATCCTCACAAGTGCCTTGGGGCAGGCCCCCTGTGGGTTTCCTGCCCACCAAACCTGAGTCCTGGGGAATGCTACAGAGAGGGAGCTTCAGTCTGGCTCAAAATCCAGACACGTGCACTTGCTCAAATATATGACAAAATTAATGGCAGGGTGTTGTAGCCTGTCCATCTCTGCCCACCAATGTTCCAAGCACCCAGCTAGCCACCAGACTGGCCCCTGCAGATCTCTATCAGCATTACTGCAGCTCTGGATGAGATCCAGATGTACCCACATGGATCTGGTACCAGCATCATAAAGAGAGGCTGTGTCTCTGCTCAGAACAAGCACTGTGTTTATCACTGATGTACACTGAATTAAAGACACGAAGCAATGATTCAAAGTGAGCTAATCATTGCTGTCAGCACCTATAAATACTGTTGTGTTTGCTCAGTTAAGAAAGCCAAGCAGATAAAATACTTCCCAAGTTCCAGCATTGCTTTCAGAGTGCTTACAAAACACAGAACACAAAATAATAGTGCAGGAAATTTAACGTGATCAGGGACTCATTTCTTTAGCACAAGCAACATTGTCTCTAACCTCAGTGGCACAATTCAGCATTCCTAGCAGAAATAATTTCACATAAGATTAGGGAAAGAAATCTGCTGCATAACAGTGACTGAATCTGGTTTAAAACATAGATGAATTCAGGTCTGAGACAAGGATATAATTGTAAAACAGTAACGGAGACATAGGCTTCCTTCTTACATAAAAAATTAGCAGCTAAATACTACCTGCCCTGAGGAATAACATTTCCCAGAGCATCTTCTGCTTCAGGAACTCTGCCAGATAGAGCAGGAGTGTTCCACTGAGGCTAAAATGGTGAATGTGCATGAAACTTCAATTTCAGCTCAATGAACCTTCTTCTACAGACCCGAGCTACTGAGCCACAGCTGGCACAGCAGGCCTGGCCTGCATTTGCTGTGACAGCAGCACATACGCACAAGTGACCTACTAATCACCATCTTTGGCTACAGCCTGCTGGGATAGATGCACAGGCTGCTTCTTGCTACGAGCAAATTTTGGAGCCCTTCCCTAATTCTGCATGGGATAAGAGGATTCAGATGTAGACGTATTGAGCTGGGAACGTGCATGTACATGTAATATGAAACAACTATGGCAACATGTGTTCTGCGATTTGGTAGTCACGGATTTTGAGGAAATCCTAAAAATTTGTATCAAGTCCAGGCAGAACCTGGTCTGAGCAGCAGGTCTGAGGGTGCAGCTTCCCATTAAACACAGGATGAGTTAGCATCTTGCCAGAAGTGGAAGGGCCTCTTCCCTTCCCCATTGTCTCCCAGCAACTGACCTATGACAATTAACACAATTGATCATTTTTGCTCCCCTAAATTTCAGATGCTTTAGGAAGCTGAATTGTGTTAGGAAGCCATTTTTCAGCACTGCCCCCAGGATGTGGGAGCCCTCTTGTCTCTTCAGAAGGTGGCTGGCTCTGAGAACCACAGGAATGACACAATGAGCAGCACTGTTAAACTGTGTTCCTGTGATCCTGTTAACTGAACTGTCCAGAGAACATGAGCCTGCAGCTACTGGGACAGTTCGTTTCACATCTCCTGGATAACTTCTGTCAGAAATAACAGGCCAGATTCTGGTTTCAGTAATGCTACTGAATGTCTGAAATACTTATTCGGAGTCCTGACTACAGCATCATTAACTCAAAGCATTCAGCTTTTGCAGATCCTTTCAGTCAGAAATGAGGTCAGCGGCTCTAGCACCTGAGCAGCCACAGGTACAGCAGATGTTGTTTCCTTGACTCAGAACACCCCTTCTCTCTGTGCTCTGCAGCTCCAATCTGGTTTTGCTCTCAGACTTTGATGTTATCAGCACCTAATCCCTGCCACACCAGACAGTCTGGCTGCAGTCTCCCACGCTGTGGAATTAAAGCCACCAGTCTGGGGGTTTTGCTACATATGTGTCCTCATAATATTTATTGGCCTATATTTGCACTAGGCATAAAGCAGCTTTGGACACTCTGCTCTCAAATTTGAGCCAGCGTAGCTGAGCTTGCAAGAACATTGTTTTAATTTGACAGTATTCTAATATTTAAGTGTTCGAGACCTTACCCTGTCACTCTTTACAGCAAGGGTACAGAGAGAAAAAACAGAGCCTGAATAGCTTGACATGAAATCTGTAAAGTTTCCAAGTTTTTCCGAGCATGAACAACACCGTAGTTCCTATTTACTACAGGCTGAGGTCCTTCTCAGTGACATTACCTTAATCTCAAGAATTTGTTTGCTTTTTATGTCCTCTGCATGAATTCATCATCAGCTGTGGAGACTCCTCACTACTGTTACACATGAGCCACAGATCCTGTCCTTACTCATACATCTGAAATACCTTCCTGCTGGTGTCAGGGGCTCCAGCAGGGTTTGCACTGCTGAAAGCAAGGACAAAATTTAATCTAGAAGCACCAAACAAACAATCTGTCAAGGGCCATGTGAGAAACCATCTTGTACATCAGTAGTAGTCACCTCCAGTGCCTCATCTCATTTCTCAGTATCTATCACACTACCTCCTGCTAAAAGGACCAAAGAAGGCTTTTGCAGAATTAATGAGGCAGTAAAATCCTCATTATTGTGATAAAAAGCACTGAGGGAATGCAAAAATCACTAATCGAGTCTAAGTTATTTTGTCTTGCTTTGGTTATTTTTGAAGATCAGAGCAGAACTCATATCGTGGAATCATTTTATCAAATGTGGACTTTTGATCTGTCCTGAGGGCTGCATGGCCTTTCAGTTCCAGTAAGGGATCTGAACTTCCTTACTCTGCTTCCTCTGAAAGAAAATGTCCTGACACAGCCCCAACAGGGTTATGGCTTTCTGGGAGTGGAAGCACAAGTACATCGCATCTTTAGGTGTCCCAGAAGGCTGAATTACATCAAAGGTAACATGACAGGCCCCATGCAGTCCCACTGCGGTTCCAGCAAGGCCATAAAATGTGTATGTTTACACGTCCAGACCAGTTGTCAAGAGGATGGACAACATATTCCCCTGCAAGGTGGAAGCTTTCCTAGTGCAGTTTAAACTCCTGGCCCCTGTGCACCTCCCACTCTGTGACTAAGGCCTCCTGACCAGACAACAGAATTTGCTTTGCAGTCCATCTCCCCAGTGTGGTTTTCATCATGGAATTATCTTTTTTCCATGTTGGATTAATTTTGTGCCAAATAGGGACCACACATTTAGAGGCTTCAGAGTCCTTTGCAAATATTTAAGGTTGAGTCTCCTGTGCAGATTGAACTCTTAAAAATTAACCAGAAGCAAAGGCCTGGTCCCAGTTCAGAAAAGTACTGGCACTAGGCTGGCTATGTGAGATAAAAGAAAACTGGCAATCTGAAATGAGTAAAAAATGGTAGTTTGCCATAGGGGACAGGTAAATATTTCTATCATAGTACTCAGTGGCTTTTGGCAAAAGACACATTAATGTACAGCATACTTATTTCAAAAAGTTCTTTCATAGTTTAAACCTGGATCATTTAATGCTCTTGTAAATATCTTATTGTGTCTACATACAATTCAGTCTTCAGTTATAAACTTTTTAAAGTGAGATTTCTGATTCTGCACAGCCTGGACTTTTTCCAAACTACAATAGATATTCGTTTTCTCCTGCCCTATTTGCAAGAAACACAATATCAAATATAGCCCTTAGCTTGAAAAAAGGGAAAGGAAGTGATTTTAAAGAGTGCTCAGGATTCCCATGAAAACATAAATCCTCTACAGTGTTTATATCCTCTTCTAACTCTTAATGGTATAAAAATAAAACCTCTCTTGGTTTAGCCAAATTGATTTTCAGGGTACCTGCTATTAAATTGGATGCAATTCTGAATATTCAGTGGTAAAATGCTCTGATTTCTCCTTCCAGTAAACTTCAGAGATGTACAAATTTATTCCTTATGGATCAAGGTGTGATTTGATCCTGCCTGCATTCACTGAATTGGTTTATTTGGGGGTTTTGAGCTGAATAAGTTTACAATGCTGTGATGTCTTGTTAGACTTGAGAAAAACCAACAATGTATATGAACCCTGCACCTGCTGGTGCCCAGATTTGCCTGATATAAAACTGGAGGGGGAGCCCAGTTTGGCTGGGACTTGTTTCCTCATGTGAGTGTTAATGGTGTTTGCTTGTTTGTTTTATCTCATAAGCCAAATTTTGTTTCCCTTGGTGACAAATGCGGGTGGCATGATTTTAGTCACAGCAGAATTTCCCCTTCTAAATCAAAGGTAACAGATGTAGTGGAAATATTAACTGCTAATATAAACAGTGTGGTCCTGGCTTACAGAAATAGTTTTACAAATGTTTGGCCCCAATTTATAGGCATTTTCCATTCTCTTAGTTAGGTGATTATGCTACAAAATTAAACAAACCTAATATGTTAAATTGAACACTATTCCTGTGTGTCAGTTTTTGTCCCTTTGAATAAAACACTCAAAAATCTGAATTACTTAAAAAAATTATATCTTGCCTTTCTTAATTCCTTAACTCATAAAAGGCTAATAAAATATCACCCTTATTTTTGAAGACAAAGTATAAAGTTCATTTCAATAATTCCCACAGGAAGAAGTGAGCAAAGATGTTTGTTGATTCATTGCTATTGCTATTGATATGCCCCAAAGCCACATTCCTACAACAAGAACCCAACCAGGTCTTGTATGAGCTGGGAATATTTCTTCTGGCCTCACAGAATTTTCTGAACAACCCTCAGTGAGGTGATTTCTTTTCCATGTCTTTTGGTTCTTGAGCTGTTAGAAAGGAGAATGGTCCTTGCCTACCTCACAGAAGTATTGCACATCATGAGAATGAATCCATAAAAGCGCATAAAGCACCAGGTGCTTAAAGACAACATGATCCTTAGCCTGAGGCTTATAGAGAGTTTTAAATGGAAGAAAATATAATTTCATAGGCCTTGCAATGCTTGCAGGGCTAGCCTTGAATAAAATGAGGGCAGATTTGTACGTCTCTCTCAATGCAGCAATGAAGTGGCAGCTAAAGACAGAAGCATCTTCAGGACAGCATTTCCTGCACAGCTTCAGAGTCACAGCTGCCTCCTGAACTGGTCCTTAGTCTGGATCAGATAGAGAGGGGTCGGTTATGCAAGGGGAGATTCCTGCACAGGAAGCACCTGGTTAAAAGGGCATCTTCCACAGGCAGCACAACATTCTTGTCCCCAGTCTCCTGGCGGTCCCTTTAGAAAGGAATTCTTTCAAGTACTGCTGTTTAGAGTGGCAAAAAACCTGTTTGAACCGTGGATACAATTTTTGAGGCATGAAATTCAGAATGTTGATGAGATTATGTATTTCCTGGCTGATGTGAGGTTTAGAGCCATATCGGAATTATGCAGCACAGTGTCACTCTTTTCTCCTCATCAAGTCATTGCTGTTTGGGGCTTTTTGTTTGTTTGTTTGTTTGGGTTTTTTAACATAATGGACAAATATACAGGGGAAGTACCATCTACAAAATAATGCAAAATAATAATAATGTGGTTATGGATTAGTGTTGCAAGAGTTTAGGATAATCACAAGGGTCTGCACTAGTTTTTGGTTTAATTTCTTGCTGATTCAGTACGTTCTTTAATTTTTAATTAAAACCACTTCTAAAAGCAAAATCCTCAAACAAAAACTCAAGAAATTCAATTTCTAGCAACATCCTTCCTGCCAAAAATTCTAGACTTGACAATGTCATATATAACATCACAAGAAATAATAGTGTTTCTCATCATTTCAAGGTGGCTTCAAATGTGAAATCAATGAGGGTGAATACATGTATCCCCATGCCAAGATTCATGCTTTTAAACTAAACCCCACAATAATGTCACATATATCATCTCTCCACTTGTACATTTAGCATTCTTTATTTGCAGAATACCAGATGTTTCCTGTGTAAACTTCTGGGCACATATGCAATTGATAAATGGAGAGGAAATTAATGAATTGAGAAGATAAGCCAATCTGGGCCGAGAAAGATGGTCTCCAGCTGTGAATGGAAGTGATTTATCATTGAGCTAAAGGATCAGCTTTTCTAGCTCAAACCAGCAGATACATCATTACATTTAATCCAGACTTCCACACAGATATTTAAGATGTTTGCAACTGACTGCAGCAGAGCCAGAATTTCACCCATAGTGTTTGCCTAGGCTGAAAGCCCATTCCCCACCGTTTTGTTGTTATTATTTATTTATTTAGTAAAGAGAGGTTATTTCTCTAGCAGAGGAATAAAAATCATCTGTTTGTGCTCTTGGGGTAGAAAGATTGCAGCTGTGGCTGCTGCTTAGCACAGCAAAAGGACTTTATTCTCTCTCGTTAACCTTCGGTAATGAGAGGGGCTTGCTGACCTTGTCATTGTTGACACCTGCCCAAACCAGTGAAGAATTGAAGGTTTTGCAGACTAGAAGCACGTGCCTGCTTGGAAACTTGAATACCTGAAACGTGCACATGAGCTATTATGATTTGCTTGGGTAGATATTTGTAGAAGGTGAAATTATAGAAGATACTTGCAAATGTTTAGTTCAGGACATGGTTTTTTGACCTGCAGTGAGGCTCAGAAAAATAAAGTGTTCCCAAACCTCTCCACAATGCCCCTGGTGTACAGGGAGTAGCCTGACAGAGGCAAAGAGATGAGGTTGTAACTCAGATCTTGGGTTACATTTGGTGATTTTATGCAAACACAATAGCATAGAACTGAATTTTGATTATGAAAACCCAAATTACTTTCCATCTGACTCATCTCCATGACAAGCTTACTCTGAGCCTCTAAAGGCAATTGGGCTGGTGTGAGAGGGGATGGGAACCTGAGGTGAGGGAGATCCATCCCAGACAGAGCTGTAAGGTCAGTGTGGGTATAACATTGCATCCCATGTCCCACTGTGCCTTTATTTGTCTAAGACCAAGACCTTAGAAACAGCTCAGCACGCTAGAAATGGATTCCAAACACTGCCACTATGAAGACAATCACTAAGGTCACATTTTCCTTAGATTCTCTTTTACTTCTTATGCTACTGTCATACTAAGGGATTCAAAGCTCCTGTGAGTTGCTCTCGGTGTAGGAATTAAAATCCTTTGTGCAGCAGAAACAGAGTAATATGACTTGACCTGATGTCACAGACAGATATGGGAATTCCACTGCACACCCATCCATCATGGCAAAGTCACTGGGGACACACAGATGAGTATCTTCCCAATGCAGATGAAGATGGTGCTTTTGTGAAAAGCTACAAAAGAGAGTGTTGTCTGCTGCTGCTCCATGACTGAAATAATTTGGCCCATTCTCATAAAGACACTGATAAACTATAGGTGGCCTGGCTACATGCAACTTGGAGGAGAAAAAAAAAAGATTTTTGTAAGCTTCTCCTCTGTGTTCCTTCTGATTTGAAGTCCAAACAAGTCTAATTAAAGTACTTGACGTGCTGACATGCCGTCAGGGTCAGGAATTTGGGTTTGTTAAAGACAAACTGTGCAACATTTTTAATTTCAGTAAGCTGAACTCCAAAGAGAATTCTCTGTGGTACAGATACACACTTGGTCAGAAAGCCCTTGCCCGATGTAGTATGAGATTACCAACTTGAGGAACTACCAAACAAAGGCAAAACTTGGTCTTTCTGCATGAGCAAAATAAATCTGAGGCACAGAATATGTTCAGTCTAGAAATTAATCCCACTAGCACCTGAAATGTTGGGACAAAGAGGAATATTCAGGCAAGGCTATCAAATTCCAGCACTGCCCTAATGCTGCTCTAAAAGAACAACTGTGCCTTTTGCCAAACAAAGTGAAACAAACAAGGAAAAGCCACAATGGAGAATAAAAGATACACAACAGTGATCTTTCTAATTGTGTCCTTTATCTGAAGGCTGGTATGAACAGTTTTAACAGCACTTTTAAGAATTAGTTTCTGAAAAATGTGTATTTCAGCCCTTTATTCAAGGTTTTGTCTATTGCAACCATCTACCCTTATTTAAATTAACATTACATTTTAATACTCTCTTGACCTTAATAATGGATTTGATGGTGAGGTCCACAGGCTACATGGAATTCTGTGGGATATGAAGGACCTGCTCCAATGTTGTTGGTTGGTGGCCATTCATTTCAATTTTACTAGAAGCAGCCAGTATAAACATTTGACAACTTGAAAATCATCTCCTGAAATTTACTTTTTTCTCAATCTAAACAAAATGTTTATCCTTAGGTTCAGAATTTAAGCTCAGGCCACAGTCCCTCACTCAGTTCTGCACGAAATGCTGCGTTCAGAAAGCAGAAAGAATGAATGTCGTTACCGGATTAAGTCCAGCAGTGCATCTGCAGAGCTCATGATGGGCTTCCCGCCCTCCTCAGTGCTCTCCTTCGCTGCTGCTCCACCAGGGTGGATAATGGAGACCATAATTATTCCCACAATTACAGCCACGAACGTCGTCCACAGGTAGTAAGTGACGGTTATGATTCCCAAGCGACTGGAAGTCTTGGCATCCAGGGCTGCCAGCCCAGACATCAAGCTGTGTGAAGAAAATACAACACAAATTGTATCTTTTGCATCACATTAATGCAGCTGAAAGCCTAATTTCTGAATTATTCCAGTCTGCCTGCTTCTCTTACAGCTGATTCTACATTTCAGTGTTTTTATAAGCTTGCCAGTAACAATACAGCTGTAGTCCCTGTGTCTGAAGGGGTGTTTTCCAGTTGCCAGATCCTGGAAGGAACTTGCAAGCTCAGGCTGCACGTGTGAGGACTGAATCCTGACTCTTCCCTGAATTTCCAGGGACAGTTTTACACAAGTTAGTTCACAGAGGCCTTGGCAATAGTTATTAAAACTCTGTGTATGAAACTCTACACATAATTTCACAGAATAATTCAGGTTTGAATGGACCTCTGAAGAAAATTTGCTCAACCCCTTCATCTCTTCCAGTGTGAAGTAGGGCCACAATTTCAAAATTAAAAACACTACGGGGCAATTTTGCCATATAATCCTTTCTTTACCTAAAAAAAAAAAAAAAATACAATACCATTTTTTTTTCCTTTCTAAATGAATTCAAAGCACCATATAGTTTTGCTTTACCACAGGGAACATTGGGGAGCAGACTGCAATTCAGTGTGCCTCCAGTTTAAGTGGGGACAGTGGATGGGATACAGGGGAAATTCCTCCATCAACAGGTGTGGCTGCCCAGTCAGGAGCAAAGAAAATGCTGTGGTCACTTCGGCCTTTTCACTGAATCAGAGAATAATAGAGTCATAAAATCACAGAATATGCTGAGTTGGAAGGGACCCATCAGGATTTGTCCTCTTCAGCTCCCTGCCCAGCACTGCCAGAGCATGACCCATGTTCATCCTCTTGCGGTGCCATTGACCCTCTCTTACAGCCAGATTAGACAGGGCACTCTTTGGCCCCTGAAGTTTATTCAGGCTGCTCTGACCAACCCTGATGCTGTTTCCAAGTGACTCGAGCCTGAAATTTGGCTTTCTGCTGACAGCAGGGTTGTTTGGGGCTTTAAATTGAGATTTAACTTTGCATAATTCTCTGTGAACTCCCCAAAGCATGCACCTCATGAAAAGTGCAGGTAAAACAAAATTTGGTGTGTCCAGCTTTCTCACCAAAACAGACCTGTTTATCAGGCCTATTCTCATAAACATTTACTAAGCTGCACCTCCTTCAGTGAGATCTCCTTGACCTCACTCTGCTGAGAGAGGTTGTCTAGAGCCAATGCTAATATACAGCTTAACCTTTATAGTAGATTTAATGAAATCAAATGGGTGGATTTAGTGTTCAGGTTCCTGCTATCCACTAGATTAATTAAGAAAATGTATTACTTTTCTGCATGGCCAATCTCTCATCTAGCATGGGTTTTGTTAACACTATAGGAGCAAGGGTGCACTGGAGTTTGGATAATTTAGAAAATGAGCATCTCAGTAATGCTCATTCTTGTATCCATTGTTCTTTGCTCTCATTTATCATTGGATTTGGTAAAAATCCTACCTTTCTGTGTGTCTGCAAAGCACTGTGTACAAACACAGCACTGTATATTCAAAGTACACAAGTAGGAATGTTAGTTTGTTCCCTGACATTTCCCTTGGATGAGTCCATGCAGAAGAGTAAATATTCTAAAACATTTTTAAAATAAAACAGTTCAGTTAAATACATTTATCTCGAATTAATGTGACAGTTTTCTGTTAAAAAAGCCATGTGTTGTCATTAGATTTTTAGGACTGAACCTTTCCCAGAGGCTGAGCTTCCACAGGCCATTAAGCCAGTTTTGACAGCTCATTGCTGCAGAGTAGAAACCTGTAATGTGCTAGAGTACAGCACTGTTCCACCCCCCCAAAAAAAGAAATATTAAAATCAGGTTGATTTTTAACTAGCTGGGTGTTTTTCATGGTAACAATTTTCAGGGTTCTTTAAAGATACATTACACTGGGCAATGACACAGTGATGTCAAGGCCTGACTGTAGAGCAGCAGAGCTGTAACTTGCAGACAGAGCAATTCCTTGGAGAGGGCACTGCCAAGGATACAGACAGTTCACTTCCCTTCCTGGTACTGCCCTGGAGCCACTGTCAGTGTGGTGAAGCCACACTGTTCTGCTGTCCTTGATGCCACTGTGCTGTGTTTGTTCTACAGAACAACCGAGGGATGAACCCTGTCTTGATTGCTCACCTGAGAAGTACTTCCAGAAGTACTTAGGGACAAAAATCCTAATTAAATATGTCCAGTGGTTCAGGTGATGTGAGGATTGCTACCTCAGCCTCAAGGTGCAGGGCCTTAGGATTTGGGAGGATGTTCAGCTGGAATCTAATCTTACCTTGGCTCATAGGTGACAAATCCTGAGGGGGCTAATAATGAGATTGCTCTGTCTTGGGGATATTCATTAACAAGATCATCATCTGTAATGAGATTATCCTGTCACCAGATAAAGTCATGCTCAGTTCATGCTGTGATGAGAAAGTCCTCAAAAGTAATTAACTATGGAGGTGCAATGGGGTAACTGTGATGTGACAGAAGCATGAGCAGAGACCTGGGCTCAGACAAAGCCCCATGTTCTCCATGGCCTGCAGTGCTCGGTTTTAGGACAGGACCACTGGAACCAGTTCTCCAAAGGCTGGGGAGTAACAGTGGTCATCATTTTGGGCAATAGCTCAGAATCATTTCAGAAAGAAATGCCTGTAACTAGAATGAGACAGCAATCACTCATTCAGTATTTTTTGTTTGACTTCATAGGTTTGATGTGAGAAGGAACAGGACAAAAGCCATAAAGATTAAGAGACATATTGGTTGTCATAGTTATTGTACAAAGCAAGAAGTGCACAATTACATCACAGGAATTCATTACTGTTGATCTCTAGAGTTCTCACTTTCACACAAGGTAGCCAGAGAATGGCAAGAAAAAGTACTTTTCTTATTTCCTAGGGAATAGGGAAGCCAGGAGGAATAAGCTTCCAGCTAGTTTAAACTAAGATCACTGTGTCATGCTCAGGTCTTCCCTTTAAGTCTAATTTTCATCAGACACTCTTGGCTACATAAAAACTTCCTTTACACCTTCTCAAGCTTCTTCTAAGCCAAAACAAAGATATTACCATGGCTTCCACTACTAGAAACACACTGGAATGGAAAACAGTGTACCTTTAATTCTTGTTAAGCCTCAGAATCTGGTTAGCATTGAAATAACAGGACAGATATTTGAGTGTAGATTAAAATAATTTGAGATACTATGTAGTTAAGTACCTTCCACAAGTATAATTCATGTGTAGCTTCCATAACTTGTTTCCATGATGGCCAAATGAACAAAACAGGATTAAGACAATAAAAAACAATCTGTAGCTTTTCTGAATAATTACTGTACATCTCACTCTGTTAATCAGTCGCGGAAAAAAAAAATCAAAAATCCACAAAATTGTAATTTAATGTTCAGAGACCATTTCTTAGCTTGTATAGAAAAAAAACTGTTGGGCCTAAAGTGAAGGGGAAGACTTCATAAATTCCAGGAATATTATATGTGATTAATTAAAAAGGTAAAGTCAGTTATTATGTTGTTTAAAGTATTTGTAATTGTATGAACCAATGAAACTATCAAGTAGTAGGTTTCATGTCTGCTTTGAGGGAAATGTGTACAAAACCCCCAAAACTAATATAGAATTTTTGATGTAAAGAAGAAGGGAATTCTTTCCCATATCTTGGAAATCTAATTAGTCCCATGCAAACAACTAGCTAAACCCTTTTGAGCACCTCCAGGCTTGTTCTGGCTGTCACAGATAAGCATCAGAGTACCTAGGAGGTATTTTATTTACAAATAAAAATAGAACTGTCTCTCTTCTCTGCAATTCTTTAGGTTTTTCTGTTGTTCTCTCATAAAAGCATGTTTTTTAGCCTGTCTCAAGATGAAACCCTATATCCCCGGAAAGGGAAAATACAAGAAGCTGCTGCTAAGACCCCATTCTGCATGTTTATTTTGTCTTCCTCTCCACCAGAAGCCATCTGGATGTTGCTTTGAAATAGATGGATTATGGATAAAGTTATCAGAAGGGATTAGTGTGATTAGAAAGACATTAATCCTGTCAAGAAGTAATGGTCAAGTATTAACCACCAACAGTTGTTCCTAGAATGATGTTTGTTTTCATTCATCCCGTTCCCTCCCTCCCATTCTCATTTTGTAATTGCACGCCGTGGAAGAGACCTTCCTAAGCAAGTTGTCCTAGTGAGGCAGGGAAGTGCCTCTAACAGCTACATTAGAGATGATTATATTACAGCTGAGCATCATGAAAGTGAAGTGCTGGCTGCACTAATGCTGCTTGATCGTGCAGCCAGGCTGTCACTCACCTTTTTGTCAAGGTCAGTGCCTTCAAGTCTCAACATGATAATAATGTGCATTTCCACAGCACAAGCCATTTAATCATCTCAAAATGCTTCACCAGTGGAACGTTCTCTCATGCAGGAAGGCAGTGTCTCCATTTTATAGACAAGGAAACAGTGAAATTAAGGCGCTTTTAAATAAAGACAAACCACTTAGAGTGAAAAAAAAAAGATATCAGGTGGTCTCTGTATTGCAGTGAACCATCACACCTTTCCTCATCTGTGCCCAGCTATCTGTGCTTTCATTACAGGCTGCTTCACTTCCACGGAGGCACCATTTACAGAGTAACAGTTTGCAACAGAGAAAATCAGACTCTACAGGAATGAAAGAAAGAGATAAGAAACTTTCTCTGGTTCATTTTACAGTTTGATGCTTGATTTGCTCTTAGTCTCTAGTGTAGTTAAAATTATTTCCGCTGTGAAAAAGAGGGATCAGAATGACTTTTTCTTTTCAGGATATCCTTTTGCTTTCTTCTAATATGAAAAACACCTACCGAGCAAGACACTGCCATGGCTGCAATAGAGAAGTGACAGTGGCAGTTGTGGGAAGATCACAGCCCACCCCAGTCTCTGCTTCACCCTGCCCCATGGTCTGCCCTTCCTGACAGAGATGTGTTACAGTAGTTTTACAGACTGCTGGTGTAGTGCAGGCTTCTGCTGATCTGAACACAGCTAAGGAACTATCTCAATCACTGTGGGCAGTGGAATGATCCCCAGTGTCATGCATCATTAAAAATTTCACAGTATTCCAGCATGATTTTCAAAGGAGCTGAGAAGTCTAGAATCCTCCTGAAGGTCCAGGGGGCTAAGGTTCATCTCCGGTGCAAATCAAGTAATAGCAAACAACTTTTTAAAAGTTTAGATATGTTGATATAAATGAAATCATGTCTAAGCTCAAAAAAAGCCCAAATGCAAGAAGTGGTAGCTGCACAACAAACAGGACTGCTGCAGCAGTTTGTGTATGCTTGGATTATCACCTGTAAATAGCACTTGAAATGTGAATTCACTTTTTGGAGCCTCAGTATATAGCTATTTTACTAAACACAGTGGAAGCCCAGAGGTGTCAGGCATGATAGAATATCTGGCTCTTGATCTTCAAGCAACAAAAACACATTAGAAGGTCTTGCTGTCTGCAATACACTGTTCGCAGCAATTGTGTTTAATTCCACAGCTAGGCTGCTAGGAAAGAAACCAATCTACGTTTCTAATACATCATAACACACACAATTTTGAGATTTTGGTTTTTAAATTGCTTTATAAAACAGTAAGAGTTTTATTTTTTACCCAAAATGTTGATATCTCCTTTTCCTTATCATCTAACACTTTTAATTCTTAATGACAAATTGATACGCACGGCAAAAATCCTGCCAGAAATTAACATAATGCATTTTATTTTCTCTTTCTTGTGCAATAGGAAATCTGCTTTTATGGAGTAATGTAAACAAGGCAGGACTTTGTACAGCATGCAGTGAAGGCTGACGTCCAGTGGCTGTTGTCACCTGCATGTGTGAGGTTACTGTGATACATCTCTGAGTGCTGGAAGGGATGAACAGCAACCTTTGATCACTGACTGATAAAGGAGATTGCAGTGTAGCTCATGCAGAATTCAGGCTGGCTTGTTGACTTTAGCTGTTCTGATAAAAAAAGGGTGTTTCCTAAAATCAAAGGTCAGGATGCAAACAAACCCAAATTATCTATTAAATATGGATGTGGCACTTCACACAGTGGAAGGAGCCAAGAATTTTATTAATACTTGATTTTTTCTCTTCTGTCAGTTCTTTCAAGCATTTTTAGATTATAAAAAAGGCAAAAGGATTTGAAACACAAATTTGGATTATAAACAAATGTCAGATTTATTCAACTGTTTTTTCCGAAGGAAACAGAGGGAATCCAGCCAGCCCCTCAAGCTCCACGTGTCATTCCCATTCCTTTGTGCGACACTCAGTATTTTAGGACTCTCAGAGGACTACAGAAAAATTCCGTCAGGTTGCCAACAGTTCATACCCCATTTGTAATCACTTCAGTGCTTTCCACACCCATTCACTCTGTGACCACAGATTCCTCTTGCACGTCACTAGATCCCTACTGACACTCCCTATATAAATTGTATGGAGTTGGTCCAATTTTGTCATTATGACGTGTGATTGCAATATGTCAATTTTCATTGAAACAATCCCGTGTTTTTTTGCTGTGTTGCACAAGCTAAAGAAAACACTAAAAAACAGTATTGGATCTGACCATTAGACTTAATATTCCTAAACACAGCTAAGAACATTGAAAATGTTCCAGATGATAATGTGGAGAAACTTCTGAAGATGTCTAAGACACAGAGAAGGGATAAAAATTTTCCTCTACAAGCTGAAGCCATCTCAAACGAGGACTTTTGGGGTAATCTGAGATCAGTCCTGCACTATAATAGCAATATGGAGAACTGAAAATAGTATAAAGGTGTCCAGTGAGATTGCTTTCTGACTGGTTCTTCTATCCCTTTGGTAATCCTTATCTTTCAGTTTCATTTGAGTAGTTTTGCTTTTCACTCTGCAAGTAAATATATTTATCCCCTCTAGTCAGCACCTTGAAACTCACATCTCTACACCGACTTTCTCCACAATAAAGACTTGAGATGATATATCCTAGGAAAGGCCTAACAGCTTGTTCTCACTGGAGTGAAAAGTACTTTTATTATTATTTACATGACAGTGATACACGTGACAGGTAGTGCAGAAATGGGGCTCTATACACACTTTATGTTATCATTCAGGTACCCCACAGGTTTCCCCATATGAACCCAGCAGAAGGTTTACCCTCCCCTCTTGGGGAAGGCCTGTTCCTCAGTGTCAGTATTTTTCTATCACAGGTGAAATAAAGGGAAAAGTCCAGAGTCCAGTAATAGGAAGAAAAAAACCCCTGTGTTTCCAAACCAATTTAATTCAAAGGAAATCTGCCTTGGTACATTGTGAAACATTTTTCTGAGCAGGCTCTTCAGAGACCCAGAGGCAGCATTTTGCAGCTGCTCCTCAACACCTCACTAGATAATACAGTACATACATGTAATTGCTGTTGATTACAGAACCATAGAACTGTTTAGGTTGAAAAAGACATCTAAGAGCATCAAGCCCAACTGTTTCCCCAGCACTGCCAAGTCCCACGAAACCACGTCCCCAGGTGCCACATTTACTTGTCTGTTAAATACACCCCAATTTGGCAGTGGCATAAGGATGAGAACAGAGGGATGAGTATTTAGGGGAATACTTTAACTCATACATAGAAAAGACCAAGCCAAAACTGACCAGAACCATAGATTATCTATCCTTTCCCATTCAGTCTTGAGGTAAATTATGTGTCAAAACAACTTGGAAAATACCTCTTAGTACCAGGGATGTATTAAAAGAAATAGTACTGCACAAATTGCCATTCACATCAAACCGGTATTGTTGAGTGAATTAATTTTGGCTGCCCTCTTTATTTAAATATAACCATACATAGAAAAAAAAAAATTCATAGCCTTTTAGACATCTGTTTTCCTTCTGAATGGATATAAGACTGATGATAACTAAGGAGTTCTGAGAGGCAAAATTTGATATGGCCCAGTACAGCTGAACAATGACAGAATTCCGTGAAAACACAATGAGCAATATTTGGGATGTTTAAACTTTTAAATGCCAACATGTTCCCCAAATCAGAGAGCTGTGAAAAAAAAACATGGGGAAAAGGGTACTAAAAAGAGTAGTTTCTAATTAAATACTAGGCTTTAAGAGCATGAGTAAGAATCACCAACTTGGGAATGTGAGCAGAAGGATGAAGGATTACCAGAACTGATGGCATTATGGACAGGAATCCCCTTAAAGAAAGACAGTTCTATATTTAGAATATTGTATTTAACTCATCAACAAAACCACAATAGTAACAGGCCCCAAATGGGCCTTCAAATAAATATAAATATAAAAATAAATTTAAAAAAACTTATTAGCATACATTTGTTTGTACCAGGCACAACATACTCAGAGGAACAAGATTTATAATTTTAAAAATACAGGTCAGATCAGGTTTTTAGCTTTGACTATAAAGGGAATAATATTTCTTTAACAGGATCTGCTCATGTAAAAGGATCAAATCTCTGCTACTCATTATTTCTTAAACATCTAGAAAATGGTTGGTGGTAAACAAATACAAAATGTAATAATCTTCCTAAGCTTGAAAAACTAAACTGCTTTTTCCAAAGGGAATATTCACTGGGGTAACCAGCCTGTTACAACAGCTGAACAATTCAAGTCTGCCCTGACAATTCTTTCCCACAATCACTTTCACTGCTTACTGCTAATCACAGTCTCAGAAAACTCGGCCCTGTATCTCTTTCCAGATAAAAGCTTAATCATATAAACAAGGAGGGTTCTGGAATAAAGGATGCAACTATTACATATATAGGTAGACATTTAGGACAAAGGGAACTCACTGTGTTCTGCTGGGATAAACCTGTGCAACTCTGGCTTTAGCCTGCTTTTCTGAAGAACCAAGGCTGATGCAGTCAAACACTGTGTGTGTGTGAGAGAGAGACCTTACTAATGTCATTTTATTTCAGAGAGCAGCATTAGAAATGCCTCAGCAGTGGTAAATTACTCAAAGTTTGCAGCTTCTTCAAAACTATGAAGTTGTGACAGATCAGGTTTCAATACTGTCCTCCACAAAAAGCTTAAGTCAATACAGTCATGCTTACTAAAATCAAGTTTCTGGCCCAATGGGAACCGATCAGTACAAAGCTGGTAACATGAGCTGAAGATGATGCGGCAGGGAATGGGCACAAGGAGAAAGATGCTCTGAAGGGAGATGACAGTGCAGGAGCTGTGGCACAGGATCTGTCAGCGTGGCTGGCCTGTGCTGGAGCTGGCACAGACAGGAGCAGGTCAGAGGGTTTATATTGTCTTTAACAAAAGTGAGAAGATATTAACGGGAAAGTTTAGGTTTTGTTCCTTTCCCAGTCTTTTGCGTCATACTGAGCACAAAGACACTGACATCAGATTTGATTACTTCAAGCATTTAAGAAGTTGAGAAACTCAAGTGATGCACAGGTATCTCTGCCAGTCAGCTTAACCTGGAAGCAGGTGAAGGAGCCCTGTATGTGTGTGTGTCTGTGGAAGTTTATAATGAACCACAGTGAAAGAAAGGGGAAGGTTTATTACTTTCTGGGTAGGCAGTGGTACCGGCAATCCCCGGGATGCGGGGAAGGATCGGACGGCGGGAGCGAGGCGCGGTTCTTCGGTGTCCCAGAAGAGCCGCCTGGTGGCCGCAGGGTGCATTGCAGGGCATTGCAGGGCGTTACAGCCCGAGCCTCCGGCTGCGCCGGGAATGCCGGAGGGGCGAGGAAAGGGAGTTTAACAAAGCTGAGCAGCGGGAGCTGCCTGACGACCCGCCCCCAGGGTTTGAGAAACACATCAGAACTCTCGGGGCAGGATGCACAGCCAGCTGTGCCCGTGCCTGCTGGAAAACCTGAGCTGTGTTGAAGGTTGAAACCTATTGTATTTAAGGAAGAAAATACACTACTTGCATTGCCCCTGTCAAATGAGGATCGAAGCCTCTGTCCCAGAGAGAATCAGGGAACTTCAGAGCTTCTACAGCTGATCTTTCAGGCTTGTTGAAGACATCTCCTTGTCCAGCTGCAGTAAGGGCTTAGGCAGTGTCTAAATGTGTGACTACGAATTCAGATTTGGCTTCTGTTCTCTCCGAGCTCTGTTAATATTTCTATTCCCAGGTTTAACAGCAGTATCCTGTGTTTATACATATAATAAGCAGTGTTTATCTAGTATCTACAGGGTCTAAATTTGATCTTGTAAGGCTCCAATACTGAATACCCCTTGGGCAAACACAAACTGTCAGATTGTTTGTGATAGGGTTTTTTCTTTATGGTTCTCATGCCAGAGTAAAGCAGACTCTATACACAGGGGATACTAATAGGTATGAGCAGGGCTAAACCTCAGGCAGAGGATGGGTGCAATAAATATATACTCATTTTAGAATCGTTCTATGATGCTATGAAGCTTGTTTATGTAACCAGATAACTGAAATAATATCAACCCCCACCCTTAATGAAAGTCCAGGCCACAACAAAAACAAAAGCTCATGCAGGGCTCAAACTGATAGGCTAGTGGATGGTGGTTGCTTTTCAAGGTTTTTCTGTCTGTGGGAAAAGAGAAAGTAACACCATGGGTGACAGGAGACATCAGAAACAGGTACAGGAGCTCTGGGATAGAGCAGTTCCAGGAGCAGGAACAACGTTCAGGAAATCAAAAAACTGTACATTGGAAAAGCAATCTCCCGTTGTTTCACGGATTTCCTCTGCATCCAAGGAACTTTTAAAATAAACCCCATTCAGAGATACCTGACTGTATCATAATTTCCTCATTTGTAATGAATACAATCTGTAAAGTTTCCTATTTTAACTCTCTAACAATCAGGTCAAGAGGAGGAGTACAAATTTTCAGCCATTTCTGTTTAAGGCTGAGTTTGGGCTAGTGGTTGGTCAGTGCAAGACTTTCTACTCTATTGTCAATCTTCTGACCCACACAGTTGCCACTTTTTATTTCTGCTATGACCCTTCAAAATAAGGTCTGGACTTGGAAACAGGGTATTTTGCACTAAGTGCCTCTTTTAATCTTCCTTTCTCACCTTTCGTTTTCTTTACAAGCAATTTCTTTACTTGTGTGTTTAAAGAAAAGCTTGCATTCATTTCAACTAGGAGAGCAATATTTAGAGTTCTTTTTATGGTGCTGTGCTCCCCACTTTTGTAAACAATAATAGACAGTAATTTAAAGATAATTTAAATGCCATTGTTCTGGCAGGACAAGCTGAGGATATTCCAAATCCACAAAGAAATGGAGTTTAAATGTGCATGCAGATTGGTTAAAATACAGAGTACTGGTTTACTGATTTTATGAAATGCATGAGTGGAAAATACTGTGCTTGTTATACAAAAAACCCCCAAAAGACAACCAGCCAAAAAAGTCCAAATTGTACGAGAATGTTATTATTTCTGGAGTATTTTTTTCTTGAAAAACCCCGACATTTCGGTTCGTAATAGTAGGCAATGTTAGTTTGTTATACAGAGAGATGGACTCATACTGTCTTGTAAGGAGAGTTAATCCCTTCGAAGGTTTGTAAAGTTTCTTCTCTTTCCTCCTCAGAGGACAGAGTTCAGCTGCTGGGACAGTGAGGCTCAGAGGTGTCACATCTCCAGGCAACTCGGAACCGTCACAGGCCATGTGAGAGCAGCTCTCCCCTACTGTGCTGCTGCTCTTCATAACATCTCTAAATACACAAGAGGATCTAAAGAATTATACATTTTCGGGAAGGACATGTAAATCTGCTCCAACCCTTTTCTGTCCTCCTTACTATGCCACTTCCTCATGTGAGACTCTTTTTTTTCCATTGAAAAACTCTCACTTCTCAAAAAGAATCTCTTAACATGTTTTGTCTTGATATTCTCTAGATGCATGGGACAGGACCAGGTGTGAGTCTATGGTTATAAAACCAGTTTCAGGCACAAAGCACCATGATGCAGCTTCATTCTGGGAAAGACCATGAGAACGCAGATGTCAGGGTGGATGATATAAAAGCAAAATCAGTGCTGGATTGTGTTAATTTTCAGCAACTCTCAGTGGTCTGAAGACTAGAAACTTACTTTTTTTCTCAAAGTGGAAGATGGGGTCTTGGTGTATCTATTAGGTTCCAGAAACTGGAACTAAATACTGCAATAATTACTTCTCAGCTCTGGTAAAATTAGCTTTGTTACTTTCTTTAATATCCTTTCAGCCTTGGGCGTGTGAGAGAGTTTTTGGCCATCCAACTGGTGTGTGTTTGTGACTGTAGTCAGTGTGAAGACAGCCAAACTTAGAGGAGAGAAAAATCTGCCCTAAGTTACAGCCTCCCGCTGCAAAGGCAGCTACCATGCACCACCTATCAGCACCAGCATCGAGATCATTCATTCTGCTACCAATAAAGTGCCACCATTAAAGATTCTACCTTTAATGTAATAAGAATCACTTTCACTTCCACCTGAAGCCAGCTATATATTATTAGTTCACTGGAGATACAGGTTTTTTTCAATATCCATCATACTACAGCACACCTCAAAATACTGCAGGACACTATAAATTAACTATGCTTTTTCATCTTATTTGTATAGTGTACTATGTAGATTGTTTAGATTTAAGGCAGGCTTTTTGATAAGGTGGGTTATTTATTCCATATATTTAACTTCTAGGTAGCTTGAAGGAAAAAGTCCTCCCATTACAAGGGAAAAAGAAAACAAATTTTAAAAAAACTCCAACATATTAATTTGAAAGCAAGTAATACCTGTATGAGGTATGGCAGAAATAATCCTACCAACTAAAACACATGTTCATGACTCCACTAAAAACATGAATGTACAGCAGGCAGTGATGCCTCTGGCCCTGTCACTTAATTCAGTCACAACTAAACCAGTGTGATGACAAATCTCATTTAGGAAACTGCAAAAGTTATCAGAACAATCATTGTCTTCACTTACCTTGAGACAACCAGAGGGAGAATCAGCATTTTCAGCATCCTCATCAGCAACTCACCAGGAAACTGGAAATAACTAATTTCCTGGAAATACATGGAGAGATGCTTATTGTTTTGAGCTAAAGACTGTCTGTCTTCCTGAGTGCTGCTAGAGCTGTGGATCAGATAACATTACTAAAATCTGCAGCTTTGGTATATAAGGTGGCAAAGATAGTGGGCTTTAAAAGATAATTTTAAAATTAATTAGATTACATAATGTGTTCTTATTCAATAAACACACTACATTGTTTGTTCCTTTACAAGGAAAGACAAAAATGATATGTGCCGTCTCATGGGGACTACTGTTGAATAGGTTGCCCTGAATAATCTCTTCATTCTGCCTTTTATGTGTTTTCCTAGATGTGTTTGAAGCTATGGCTTGGACACAAACAATGTTCAGACAGACAGTGGTTTGCAGTGGCAGAAGACAGAACTGGTTTAATTTAGTTGCATTTACTAAATGCCGTATTTTTTAATTGAGATTTCTATTTTGTGCTCAAACAATGCATTTATTAGTGCATGTTGCTGTCTAGTCTGTCTGACTGATACAGCAGAAATGAGCACCCGCAAAAATCTTAGCAGAAGTATGCTGGGGGAGAATTCCCCAAGTGACTTCAGCAACATGTTCTGCTAACGGTGGGAAATCTCAAATCTATTAATATGAAAGACCATTGGTGTAATATAAACATCTGCACCTCTGTGCATCTGATGCTGAAAAATATTCCTGGTATTTTCTTTAGACACACATCTTCCAAAATAGTATAAAATCCAATATATTGCACTACCAGTGTTTGCAGGCCTATATTAAATGCTACATTTCATCTGCCTTAAATGTCCACTATTATTGTCCGTACCTGCAAGATTCTAACGTGCTCATGCTACACTTGCTGGGTATCTGAGAGACCAGAACCCTCTGCTAACCTGTTGTTTGAGAATGTGTGAAAAGACCCAAAGAACAGTGTAGATTAACAAACAGATTTAATTAAACAATTTTAACAAACACATACACGTGACTTTTACCTTCAAAAGCCCACCCTGAAGTCCCCCAAGTTACATATGTCTTTTGTTATGTAAGTCTGGCAATTCCTCTGCAGGGACAGGCTGCCAGCCACTCTTACCTGCTGGGAGAGTCGCCTCGTCCTCAGGAAGAATCCCAGGAGGCAGCCAATGGTGACAGATAACACGGAGAGGATGAGCAAACCATTTCTTTTACAAACATCCTTGATCCGAGCGAGGATTGCATCCAGGGCCACCGCCATGCTGTCCTTCCTGCTCTTTGGAGAAGAATCAGCATCCCATGGGGAGAGAATTCACTCGCTCCTCTTGTTCGGGTGCACAGATCTGGCTCTGTATAGATCAGATCAAAGCACTTCCAGTTCTGCTTAGCTGACCTGCAAGGTCATCCCTCTGCCAATAGCCACCAAGCAAGCAGCTGGCATTATTGTTCCAAATTAATACCAACAATCCTATTATCAACTACATCATTAAGAGCCTGGAAGAAGATTAGGGGGCTCTGGAAAATTAGAACAGAATGCAGTAGTATTTCTAAAACAAGACTAGTTCAAAACAAAGTGACAGTCCTGGGGGAAAGATGATGCTTTCCTCAGCCTCCCCAGTTTGGGGTCTGGGCACCCAAACCTAGAAAGGAACCCTGCGAGACAGCATTCAAACAGGGAACAGAGCACTTTTCCCAAAGGGCAGAGCAGGTAACATTTTGAACAAGACTATCACAGCAGGGCAAGCTAGGTGAAACTGGACTTCATTAATTAAAGCAGGCTTGGGTTTTTTGTTTTCATTGCAGAAAAAAAAAAAAAGGCTGAATGAGTAGCATGAGAGACATGCATCAAACAGGAAATAGACACAGACTGAAGCATGCTAGGACGCCTTCTGCCATTTGGCATTTATTATCTTGGAAGTGAAATGATTTCACTTTTCTTCCAACCACTATGTTGATTAGAGTAGGGCCAATTTACTTTCAGAGGATTATCAGACTAAGCCACAGGGATTGCTTTCCTTTCCTTTGCTGTGTCCGCATTCAATCCCAACGCTGATTTTTATGCTAGTGAGTGTCTGATAAAAATACAGCACCATAACCATTTGCATGCCATGCCTTCCTACAAAAACATTTCTGTAGTTTCTGGATATTCTAAGATTATTCAGTGTTTTTATTGGAAATATTCCACAACAGCACAACAAAGTTGTCTGTTTAAAATATTACATTTTATACTGTAATAAAGTATTTGTTGTTACACGCTCATGTATGAGGGAAAAAATCCTCAGGAGAGATTAAACTGCTCTCCTTGGGGGCAGGATCTGAATCCTGTGCAGTGGGTAGGACATATGGATACACAAAAAAAAAAAAANNGAAACTGTGGGAGGGGGAAAGAAAAAAAAAAAAAAAAAAAAAAAAAAAAAAAAAAAAAAGGCAAAAAAAGCGAAAAAATAAAGAAAAAATATGTGGAGTCTGTATGTTGAACATAAAACAAAAACAAGAGGGCTGCAGAAATACAAGAGGATTGCAGAAAATTTTATTAATTAATCAGAAAGTTTTATTAGTGTGTATATAAGAGGACTGATGTCGAACCACCCCAACACCCTGGTCGCTTAGCTACCTTGACAGCACGCATCCAATTGAGTTTTCGAATGGAATAATAGAAAAACGCTTCGCTTTTCCCTTTCGTTCCCGGAGCAGCGCCGGCGGCAGGGAAGGGNCCTGACGATCATCATGGCGGCGCGGCAGCTGCTGCGGGCGGTCCCGGGGCGGCGCGGCTACAGCAGCGCGGGCGCTGCCGAGTTCCTGCACCGCAGCATCGTGCCCACCATGCACTACCAGAGGAGCCTGCCCAGGTACGGCGGGGGCGGCGCCCAGCCGGGCC
>VZRN01001083.1:3883360-4058500 GCA_013397935.1 Dasyornis broadbenti | reverse complement strand
GCAACGCGGGGCGCGGGCAGGCGGCGGCGGCCCTGGGTGTCCGCTATGAGGAGAGGGCAGAGGGAATGTCCGCCCTGGGCGCCGCCGTGCGGGGCTCGCTCTGTGCGAGCTCCCCGCTGTCTCTGCACAGGAACGGGCTCGGCTTTCAAAGTGTAAATGTTGTTACAAGTCTGCTGCTGAAACATCCCCTTGGCGCGCAAAGTAACACCCGTGAGTGTAACAGGACTGTGCTGCAGGAAGCAAAGCTCAGGTACAGAGGACGTTCACAAAGATACCGAATAGGAAATGCATAAGAAATAGATGTCCAGCACCCAGCAGTGAGGGGAGGCCCGAAGCAGGGCTGGAACCGAACTTTTCCTTCTACAGAGCTGCCTCTCCTAGCAGCGATTCCTGTCACTCTATTCCCTCCTAAGGGATGAGCTCCCATCACAGCAATCAATACCTTTGTAACAAGACAGTCAAGCTGGTTTTCTGCCTTGTTTTCCAAGAACATTATGGTGTGCTGACTGGTGTCTGTCTAGTCCCTTGCTTCTCTTTTTCCACAAGAAACTTAGGAGGCATTTGGATAATACATATACATAAGTATTATCCACATATATATAGAGAGGAATAGATATACAGTATAATAATATATAGTAGTATATAGTATAGATTAGTGTGTATATATATACATATGTGCATAGTATATATAATAGTATAAGGAAGGATATGGAAGAAAGGAAGCAAAGACAGATGACTGTATAAGAAACTCAGGCTTCATCAGTACCCTTGCTCATCAAGTGCATATCTCTGTTCCACTTCCCTCAGACTGCCAGTTCCCAAACTAGAAGATACAATTACAAGATACCTGAATGCCCAGAAACCACTTTTAAATGATGACCAGTTCAGGTACGGACAAACACACATTGCAGTGTCATGTGCTGCTTCAAAGCCAAGTATAACAGATAAAAAATGTGACTTGCGACAGCATTTTGACTGTTTTCTTGATTGCTGTAGGAAAACTGAAGAACTTGCTCATGCCTTTGAAAAAGGAATTGGAAGAGAACTGCATGAGCAACTGGTTGCTCAAGACAACCAGAACAAGCATACAAGTTACATCACAGGTGCGTTGGCATGCTGGGTGTAGGATGAGTCTGTAGATCATCATGCTTCATAACAGCTCATAATGCCATAAAAATAGTAGGCTGAAGCTTTAAGTAATCCAGAAACTTGGAATAACCTGCTGTGAATGCTCTCTGTGGCTGTATTTGAGCAAATGCAGAGGCTTGTGGAAAGAATGCTCATCATCTAACTTGTATATACCAGAATTCTGCGTAGATCGATATTGGAACAATGGTATTTTTTCATGAGTTTATAGGGTTTATCCTATTTATATTACTGTCTGTTCAGGTTTAGGTTATAGAAGAGTATATTTAGTATTTTGCTTAAGGAACCTAAAGCCATCCTTTCCAAATAATTCCACATTATTTAGCAAGAAAACTAAACTCTTAGGAAGGGGAGAGGTCAGAGGATATAACTAAGTTTGGAAGGCAGAAGTGGTCAGTGCTCTAGACTTAAAAGCCCCTAAAACTACAAAACTATATTCTTTTAAAGAACCAAAGGAAAGGAGCAAACGAAATAGGAAAATGAGAATAAATAGAAACAAATCAGGACAGGGAGAGCATGCATAAAGATTCTTGATTATTTGGCTTTGTTATTGCTTCCACATACAAGTGTTTGCTCATGAAAGTATTAGATAGCAGCAGGGATGGAAACAGTCAAATACCTGTGGAAGCAGAAGTTTCCATGTTGCCCAGTGATGCACTTCTATCCTTGCTGTCTGTTGACACTGCCTATAAGGGTGTTATTCTCATAACCATTCTCATTACCACTCATTCTGTAGAGCATACCAGATTATTTCACAAAAGCTGCTGTTTGGTTTGTTTATATGTTACTTTCCATTCACTTTGAACAACATCGTGGGTTTTAAGTGCTGGTTTTATGTTGTTCATCAATGCTAATCAGTATGCTGCTTTTTGTCCATGAGTGGTGGGGTGTCTGTAATGCTTTTTGTTTAGTTAGTTTTCTTCTTTAGCCCTCATGAAAGACCTGTTCCACTTGAAATTGGTTTCTGAAAGTATGTGGAGTTGCCTCCACCCTGAACTTTCAAGCCTGGGGTTAAAAGCCTACGTGATGATTACAGATGAGGTTTTAAAACCGTAGAGGAGTATTACTTACTCACCTGTGAGAACCTGTAATTAAAGTTGTAACTTAGTTCCTGGAGCTACCCATTGCTCTACTTACAGTCCAGGTAGAAGGTTCAGGCTCAGTGAGATGCACTCAGTGACACAGAGCTGCAGAAATTAATAGTTTAAGAGTAGGTAAAGGCATGTACCACTTCAGATGTGAGGCGTGCACTGACATACAGACCTGGGGACCTGCACTGTATGTCCTGGCAGTTAAGGTTTATCATTGAGCCATATAGAAAACAGGAAAGTTGGCCCTTGTTGCTAATGACATGGACACCCTTGACATGGATTATTCCAAAACCAGTATTTTTATGATTAGCCAACAGTATCCTTCATAGTGGGGGTTGGGAGAAGCCTTGGGTGAATTACTGCACGTTTGTCTTGTTTAAAGGCACTTCAGTGTGTGTTTATTCATGATCACTGCTGGACTTCATGACCCTTTGTTCTGACTCAGGAAGCTGCTTTATCTTCTGACCTCTTTTTCTACTCTCAATTTTCAGGTCCCTGGTTTGACATGTACCTGAAAGCACGTGAGCCTGTTGTTTTGAATTTTAATGCATTTATGTCTTTTAATCCTGATCCAAAACCGGAATACAACGATCAGCTCATACGAGCTACGAACTTGACTGTTTCTGCCATACGTTTTATGAAGACCTTCCGGGCTGGTTACCTTGAACCAGAGGTCTTTCACCTCAATCCAGAAAAAAGTGACACTGAGATCTTTAAAAAAATTATCCGATTTGTGCCTTCTTCAATTTCTTGGTTTGGTGCCTACATGGTCAATGCTTACCCCCTAGATATGTCTCAGTATTTCAGGCTTTTCAATTCTACGCGGCTTCCTAAGCCCGACAAAGATGAACTTTATACAGATGAGAAGGCAACACATTTACTAGTGTTGAGAAATGGAAATTTTTATGTGTTTGATGTTATTGATAGAGATGGAAACATGCTGAAACCTTCGGAAATACAAGCACACTTTAAATACATCCTTGGTGACAACAGTCCGGCCCCAGCCTTTCCTCTTGGCTACCTCTCCAGTGAAAACCGGGATACATGGGCATTGCTGAGGAAGAATCTACTGGAGAATGGCAATGAAGAAGCTCTTCAAAAAGTAGACTCTGCCATGTTTTGTTTAAGTTTAGATGATTTTTCCATTAAAGACTCTGTGCACTTGTCCCACACGATGTTGCACGGAGATGGTGCAAACCGCTGGTATGACAAATCCTTTAATCTTATCATAACTAAGGATGGCACTGCAGGAATTAATTTTGAACATTCCTGGGGAGACGGTGTGGCTGTACTCAGGTTCCAGAATGAGGTTTTTAAAGATAGCACCAAGACGCCAGCCATCAGCCCCCAGTCCCAGCCTGCTTCAGTAGACTCTTCCAGAGCAGTACAAAAACTTGACTTCAAGCTGAATGATGCCTTAAAAGCAGGGATTACCAAAGCCAAACAGAGGTTTGATGCCACTGTAGAATCACTGTCTGTTGACTCGATTCAGTTCCAAGAAGGGGGCAAGGAACTTCTAAAGCAGAAGAAGGTGAGCCCAGATGCTGTGGCTCAGCTGGCCTTACAGATGGCTTTCCTTCGTCAGTATGATCAGACTGTTGCTACGTACGAGTCTTGCAGCACTGCAGCTTTCAAACACGGCCGTACAGAAACCATACGTCCTGCCTCTGTCCACACAAAGAAATGCTCGGAAGCCTTTGTCAAGGAACTCTCCAAACACAGCACAGAAGAGCTGCAGAAGTTGATAGTGGAGTGCTCCAAGTACCATGGCCGTTTGACAAAAGAGGCTGCTATGGGTAAGTAGGAACACATCAAACATTCCTGCTTTTGCACTAAAATGTCTGCTGAGGTTGCTGTAAATATTTACAACTAAATAATTTAATGTTGGTGGAGGTCTAATGGAAACTTGACAAAAACAAGTAGCAGAAGGCTGCAGTTTAAAGTGTATTCTCTAACACTCATTTCTTGATGGAGAGGAATGCCTCTGGTTCTTCCCACAGCACCTTTCATGTTTTGAGAACTTTTTATACTTTAGTTTCTATCCTTAGAGCAGTTGGATTATTTGACGATTTCACAAATACTTAGTGCACATTGAACAAGAACTGTGGCTTTAAGTCTAAGGAGGTACTGTCTTATCTCTGCAGGGGAAAAAGGTGTTAAAAACTTCCAAATCAAACTGATTTTTTGGCCATGTTACTCCCAGCATTTTTTAAAATGCTTTCTTTGGAACTGTCCTTCCCAGAAGCATAAGTTATATTGTTTCAGTAAAACTGACTGATGAATGCTATCCCACAGAGTCTAAAATTTACTTCCTTTTGTGGGTGCAAGATGCTCTTTCTCTTTAGATTCATAAATTATAGGAAAGCTTTTTCTGCTTTATACAATTTGGATATGTTCAGATAAATAATTAATCAAAGAATGCGATGTATTATTAAAAATGTCTGTTAGCATTGCATTTTTGTGTACTCTCCTCATCCTGGCTGAGGCTTGCAGTAACACAAGCAGGCCCTCTTTTCCTGTGATATAGGCATGAGAAGTGCAGAGTGTCTGGGTTCTGAAAAATACTTCCTACTAATACAAAATAAATACAATACAGAAATAAACCCCAGTTCTGTAGACCTCCTCTTCTTGTGGCTGAGGTGAGTTTCTTCCACAAAAGTCATCCAGCTCTCTCATACCTGTTATTTTATTTCACCAGGTCAGGGGTTTGACCGGCATCTCTTCAGCCTGCGCTATTTAGCCTTATCCAAAGAGCTGGCACTGCCGGATTTCTATCAAGACCAAGCCTACGCTCGCCTTAATCACAACATCCTTTCTACCAGCACCTTGGTGAGCCCATCTGTGCATTTAGGAGGGTTTGGCCCAGTGGTGTCTGATGGCTTTGGAGTAGGGTATCAGGTACAGGATGACTGGATTGGTTTTAATGTTTCCTCTTACCCAGCTAGGAATGGTAAAGAATTCCTACAGTGTACACACAAGTCACTAGAGGACATCTTTAATGTTTTAAAGGGCAAGAAAATTGGTAGTTAGACATAAAGACATTGGAACAGTTTACAGCTGCAGAACAAAATGCAGACTATGTCTAATTGACATACTAATCAGTGTTCAGCATGGCTGAGACTGCCCAGCTTAATTGGCTTCATGTATCTTCATTGAACTTGAATACTGTTAGATTCACTAGGAAATTTGTATCTGTTTTAAAGAAATCATTTACAGACCTTGAATGCATTTCAGGAAATACGAACATCCACTATGTCAAATTAAGTAACAGATCCATGTGTTTCTAAAACACATAATCTAAAATAAAAAGCATTTTTACTGAGTTAATGAACTTGGAACAGCTGTGTTCCATGTGTGTTCAGACAGACTACAGTACTGTGATACCACTCTTGAACTGTTTGATTTAAAAAAAAACACATGCAATAATTTTAAACATGGAAGAGTGGTTCCATTTGCACTCTTGAAGTAAGCTTGCTTACTAACTTGTCACACTTAACTCTTTAAACTTGAATTTATATCAGAAATGATTGTGCCTCAACTGCTTGAAGCCTTTCCACTGTAGCAGTTTTTAGACATAAAAAATGAAGTGGGAGGCTTTAAATAACCTGCAATCACCAAATGGGTTGTTAAATTGACTGGAAAAGACTGTATTTTAATAAACCTGTCTATTAATAACCACAAACGTTTTTTATTGCCATATCTAAATCACACAGCATGAGTAGACCCTTTATCAATAGCTCGTTTCTTACAAAGGTTGGAAAGAAACACTGCTGCAAGCATTCTGCACTGTATCTGGAATGTATAACTTGAACTCCTGCCTTTTAAACTCTCTTGACTTCCACTCTTTTTCTTCTGGGAGGACAAGTCTTTCTGTGGGGCTGAATTGCACAGTGGTGTTTGCTTCTGTGATCTGTGTAAAACTAATTACAGCTCATGTCCTCCAGCACAGCCCACTGGCCTGGACAACCAAATGTACCAGTAGAACAGGAATGTCTGAGCACATTGGTTGAATGTGACAGATCAGGTTCAGAGGCTGAGACCTACTTCCCTTTTCTCTTCCTTTGGGTACCTCAGCTTCCTGGTTCTCCTGGGGTCTTTTTAATTGATCACAGTTAAGTGCAAGCAATGCTCTATCTTGGAAGTATGAAATAAAAGTGCTAGCAGGTGAGAAGCATGATTTTCATATGGAAGCCTGAAAGCTTTGCTCCTGTAATGTGCTCTTCTAGTTTTCAGCTGAAAAGCCTTATTTTACAACTTACTTTAAAACTTAGCATAATTGTTCTTGCCCATTTAAACAAGGAAAGAAAGATGATAATTTAGGTAGCTAGAGGAAATAATATATCAGGAAACAATAACCAGACCAGAAGTCTGAATAAAATCCACTAAAGATTGGTTGTTTTATTTTTCTTCTTGGGTTTGTTTGGTGGGGTTTTGTGTTGTTTTGGAACACGAGAACAGCTGGCAAGACTGTGAGTGCACTCACCAAGGAGTACAAAGTCTGTCTTCAACTAGAAATGAGGTTTACTTAATGACACACTTGGAAAGATAACTTGCTTTTCAGAGGACAGTAACTCTGTAAATGTTAACAGCAGTCAAGCTTAGAAAGTGCTCTCAGTAAATTCACCTCAGTCTTTACCTGAAGTGGCAGAAAGCTTCTAAAGGTGTACCTGTTCCCTTCAGCAGAGAACACAGTGCCTTTACTAATGCTTGTAGCCATTTCCTCATGATAGGAGTGGTGAGTAAAAACTTTATTTGCTTATGTTAGAGAATCAATGTGGGTACTTCCTGGTGACTGACTATTAAAACCTTGAAGGCTGGAAGTTGTCTAAGTAGTTACTGTATACAGTAGTTAATCTACAGTCCACCACAACCATATCTATTCCAAAATGCCACATGATTAAGGAAATGGCACAGTTCAGTCAATATTTTCAGTTCAGTTACTATTTTCAGTGTGTACTGAGGCCATCTCCAAATGCTCCATGGAAAATATTTTATTAGGGCTTGCTGGGGACAGAAAGTACAGCTTAGTGATGTCAGTCAAAGGCTGATCTTGGAGATCTTTCCCAACCTTAATGATTCTGTGATTCTGTGAACTTAGGTTTCCATTTCTGAAGTGCAGCCGTGTAGAAAAGTAACTCCAAGGCAACTCTATCTGACGTTTACAGCTCCTCCATCAATAAGCATGTCGTAATTTATTAGGGGTATGAACTTCAGCATTTTACAAATTTATGGGTAACTTCATAGATTCCAACAGATTCCTTTGTTTTTTCATCATAGTCATTCCAATCCTGCAGGAAATAAGATTTCACGGTGTTAGTCACAGAGGTCAGAATGTGCACAGATGGCAATTCAAACTGGAACTAAATGTTACTCGAAATTTGGGTCTTAGGTATCTTTAGAAAGTGAAATTTTAACAGGTGAGAGTAGCAAGAGCACTGACCTGAAATTAAATGAGCTTCAGTCTCACTGTTTTTGTATCTATATATTGCTGGGATTTATTTTCTTATGTAGTCCCCAGCCTGTAGTGGACAGACAGCAGCCATGGCAGGTGAAAGGATTATCTATCATTTACAATACCCGAGTCAGGTGGGTAAGCAGACAAGCAGATCCCTGCCAAGTAGGATACCAGGGAACAGATTTGACCTTGAGATTCCTGCTCACAGCCCAGGAAGCTTTGCAATGCTGGTGTCATTATCCTCAACTCTGAAGGACAGTGACTGTATTACTGTTTAATGTCTCTGTGCACAGGACAGTGGGCTGGGATCTTCCTAGAAAAATCAGCTCACCACTTTAATAACCCCAGCCATTTAGCATTCCAGGTTCTTGCTCTCTGGAATTCTTGAGTGATTTAAATCTTTGTCAGCTGCTAAGTTCTCAAATACATACTTCTAAAATGACACTTGTTAGTAATGCTGGTTGTTCACAGTTGATTCAGTTTTTCTCTCCAGCTATGGTCTTCCTGTGGCTACAGGAAAGAGCAAAACCAGCCTAGGCTGTGTATTTTGGACCAGTGACTTTGGGAAAGCAAACTAGGTAATCAGTTTCACCAGTGAAACTAAGACAACATACCTTTTCTAACAAGTTTATGTCATTGAAAGGTGTGCCAGATTCTGCGCCCTCAGCAGCGAACCCTGCCTGCAAACACATTTGCAGAAAATTTTTACAATTAAGTTGTACTGAGAAAATAGTAAGTGTGATCATTGAAACATATTTAAAGAAATTAGCTCAGCATAAAAATGTACTGTATTTCGGTAGAAAGAATGGTCAAGTGCTCTCCTAGGTAGGGTAAGTATAAGGTTGTGACCCTGGTTGTGATTGGGAAAATTCAATCCAAGCAACTACAGAGTAAAATGAAGGAACACTGCTCCTCTATTTTTCCCACCAAAAAGAGCATTTCCAACTATTCTGGATAATGTTAAACCTTCGTTCCTAAGTTTACGTAGCAGCATCCAACTACTACTAATAGCTTTGTGTTCAGAATCCATACAGGCATAATAGCTTCATAATACACTGCAAGGAAAGTAATAGAGAATGTGAAAGAAAGTTAATAGTTTTGGTTGGATATTGGCAGAATCCAAGACACTCCAGAGAAGGAGCAGCTTGTATTGGATTTAGGTACACAAGTGACAAGCAAGCTTTATGTGCAAGGAGGATCAGCTGGCTGAGTGAACAGATTAGTATCCCCAAACAAGCGTTTCACAAGGGAGAGTTCTTCACTGCCATTACTCTTGCTGTTTTTAGAGAGTGGAGAAAGGACAGTCCTAGGAAAGTGTTCACGTTTATCTTCTATAGGAACAGCTCTCTCACTTTAGGGTTCACAGTTACCAAGCTGTACAGTACGATTTGTTAGTTTTAAGAATACATTTTCAAAAAATCTCAGCCACTTCTGTAGCATGTAGGAAGGTTGCTTATATTGCTGTTTCTAACTGCAGAATTTTATTATCAAGTGGGTAAAAATTAAAGGTAGCTTCTTCTTGGTTTTCAGCAAGGGATCTACACTTGCATTTTTGATAAAGAAATCCCCTCTAGTGCCAGTCAGACATTTAGCTGTGTAAGAATGTGCAAAGTAAGGCACAGGATTTGAAAGTATTCTGGGATTTGAATGGAAGGTTAAGCACTTGGGAGTTAAATAAACCACAGAGTGTGGTAGATCTAACAAATGTAACAACAGGAGAGGGATCTACAGGGCACAGGGGCCTTTCCATAACTGTCAGAAGCTCATGACAAGGGAAGTGCTGGGGTGGAGAGGAAGAGCGGCATTACAGGTCAAAACTGCAGAGCTGAGTATAGAACAAAAACTAGAAAAATGAAAGAAGCCCTGCTTTTTGCCACCTTGAGCCATTCACCAGCCATGTGACTGCAATTACAAACTTCTGCTCTAGGTCTAAAAAGAGGGTTTACATCAGAGAAACAAAGCATACTTTCTCTTCACACTCAAATATTTTGTGGTGTTGGGTTTGGGGTTTTTTGGGTTTTTTTGATAGCTACTATAATTTCAGTAAGACAAGCAAGCATTCAGCCACTTTAAATTGACCCCAGGTGTGACTGTATTATGTCTACCAAGCAATAGACAGAAAATACAATAATTCTATGGCCATATGCCATGTCTAGTGCTAATCAGAAGGGAGATCTAAGGTTGTGCAGAAGCCAGGCTGGCTTGGATCATGCCAAATATAAAGCAGTTTATAGAATTGTTTGGAACTGCAGAAGTCATTTAAGTATCAGAAAATTCTCATTTACTAACTTAGGCATCAAAAAATTCACTGAAATACCTCTTCAGGGATTCAAGTATACTCTCCTACCAAGTGCACCAAATTTAGAATGTTAAATTAAAACTTTATTACAGTTGTAAGGTCTTTGTTCTGCACATAAAAATAAAATTGACAGCTAGGATGCAGAGCAATAAACATCTACATTTTGTAGTCTTCCCATACATTTTTCTTGACATGCAAGTACCTAGGTCTGGTTGGAAAGCTTTCAAGCAGGAATAAAGTAATAGCCATGCTATTCTTCAAAAAGATGGACTTCACTTAAATAAAGAC
This sequence comes from Dasyornis broadbenti, assembly GCA_013397935.1. Classification (NCBI taxonomy): domain Eukaryota; kingdom Metazoa; phylum Chordata; class Aves; order Passeriformes; family Dasyornithidae; genus Dasyornis; species Dasyornis broadbenti. The sequence goes on along the minus strand of VZRN01001083.1, from coordinate 4,048,221 downwards.
CTCCCCCAGCACACTGTAGTGGGGATTCTATTTATATCAAATTCGTTGTGGGATTGGCTTTTTTGGGCAGTTTCTTAGCACAGCATCATAGTCTGAGGAAAGGATAAGACAGGTTTATATTTGTCAGTCTATTTACACCTAATCCGACTGGAATAATAGGTTAAATTTAGCAGGGAGTTAAGTGGCATACAGCATGACCATGCACAAGCAGATGAGTCACTGCAGACTGGCCCTGAAGAATCCTTTAACTCTGAACCTTGAGGTGTGCTTTGCACCAGCCTGCTGCTGCCACTGATCTTCAGGCTTTGTCTGGGCAAGTTGCAAATGGAAAAATGTCAGCGTTCATTTCCTGTGGCTCTGGTGATGTCAATCGCAAAGAAAATTCATTTGTTTTTTAGAGGGCACACACTGAAGTGTGTGCATAACTTGAGCTTGATGTACTCTGTAATGTACCAAGGAGCAAAGTGGTACCATCTAATGCTGCATTCTTGCAATTCCCCCTTGGGAAAGACTCTCGTTTGCAATAAACCTGAGCAATGAAGAGCTCTCAGATGAATTCAGATGAGCAGTGCTGAGTCACCTGTGAGGCAGTTTTGAGTACGATTCCAAGGTGTGCTTAGTTTTGGATTTTACTGGCACAGAGAATACCAGTTGTACATGGTAGCTGCTTGCAGAATTTTGCGGGGTTTTGTTGAGTCAAATGAAGTAAAAGAAGGAAGTGTGGAAGGATGGGAATCTGGGAAGGTCTAGGGTGTTCCAGAACCATTTCAAAGAGTGTGTATTTTATCACTCTAGAGTCTAGAAGTGCTCTTATAAAAAGAGAAACAAATCACAAATAAGAACTCGCCTGTGGTTGAAAGTCAACTGGTTCCAGACCTCGGCATTCAAACTCCACAATTGTTTTGAATTTCTCACTGTCTTCAGCCTGTAATTGAGTCAGAAAACCATTAGTTTCCATCTAATAGAGACAGTGACAAGTATTAGTCTATGAATTGATTGCTTTAAAGGCAGTACTAGCACCTCTGATGCCCCAAGCGACAGCAAAATCCTATGGCTCATTTCATAGGTGGTCATTAACTAGAATTTCTTAATCTGCCACGAGGAAGCTTTTAAAAGAAAACCAACAGGGGCATTATGTAATCACCTCTAATTTGAGTAATACAGTTCTGTGCTGGCTTGTGAAATGTATCAGATTATTCTATGCTTCAGACTGTGCAGGAGTCTACAAGAGACAATTTCTGTCAGGGGACAAGAACAGTTTTTTGTGTTCTTGAGGGAGGATGGTGAAGCAAAAACTCAAAATAGTGTTGATTTATCTTTCACTTTACATAGAAGAGGAAACAAACTTACATTGTAAGGCTTGATTGTCTGGCTTAAAATATCTAAAACAAAAGAAACATACACAAGTGAGTGGCACTATGTCTTCAGCACAAACCAAGTACCAGGATCTTCTTTCAAAGAAATTTCCTTACACAAAACAAAAGAAACACAGCCACCAAACATATCCTGCAGCTGGTCTTCAAAAGGTAGAATTCAACTTTTCTCCGTTCTCCTGAGAAATTTATGCTGCACCATTTTGCCCTACCAATGCCCGAAAGATTTGCGTGCTTTTGTAAAATAACAATTACAGCTGAGTTTTGTTCATGCAGAAGCCTGGACTCACCAGGAGGCCTCAGCTGTCTCCCTCATGAGTGTGATGTCCAGTATGTGCCTATTGGGAACTCCAGCACCAGTGTAGAAGGGAAGAAATCCCCAGTGAAAGCCCTTAACAAACTGTGCCAAGCAAAAATGGCGACTAAAAGATGAACTGTGAAATGGATGATGCCTGTTAAATTTTCAAGCACATACCAATGGAGTTCTCCCTGGAGCACAGCTTACACTTCTGCACCATAGTGGCGCTTCCTCGGCCGCCTTTCAGGGGAGCACTGTCCTAAAATCCATGACAAGAGAGACATTTTTAACTGAACTTCAGCTGAGCCACTGGAAGCCTCTCTAAAGGTAAGGTAGTTTTTACAATGATCTTTAACTTTTTAAAAATACTGCAACAAGGCAGCTTTTTTTTTTTTTTAACTAGAGAGATTAGTAATTCAACAAGCTGCAATTATCAAATATTAATTCTATGCTAGACTTTAAATAGGGAATAATGGATATTTATGTCTTATCCATATAGGCACACTCTACTAATTTCTCAAAATACATTCTTACCATTCAGCTGTATGCAACAGACAAGTATCCCTGAAAAATTTTATCCTGCTTTTTCAGCTTCTAAATGCTGATTTAGCATGCTTAACTCATCTTGAATTACCTAATCTTCTCCAAAAGGATTCCAGCAGTATCAGAGAAATATGTGACAGACACAAAGTTATTTTGATACCACTTCAAAATTTCTTTCCAAAATCAAATTTTTACAGACAGGTGTTTTTAAAAAGCAGATGTAAATACTTTGTCATGAACAGTCACCATTCAAATGGCATATATCAATTAACAGTCTCCAAGTATTTCTTTTAATATGGAATATGACAGAATTTTTTAAATGCATACAGCTGTTGAAAAACGATCTTATCTAAAGGGCCAGTTGTCACATCCCTGATGCGGATACGTGTGTAAGAGGCAGGTTTGTGTTCTCATTTTTGCTCAGAGGCAGGCTACAAGGGGCACACGCACCATCAGCCGCAGGTACTGCCACTTCTCGGAGACTTCACCGCAGTTCCCACATTTCAGCTGGAGAACATAAATGGGAAGGTTGGAAGCTGTCAATAATCAGGGAAATGCACCGCTCCCAGCCCCAGCCCCGCGGCCCCGCACCTTGAGGTACCATCGGAAGTCCTCGCCCTCGGCCCGCAGCCGGGTGATGTTCTCCAGCGTGGCGCGGAGCTGCAGCCCGATCCTCTGCAAGGCAAGCGGCGGAGCGGCGTCAGCCCCGACCGAGCCGGCTCCCCCCGATCTCCATGGCCCGCGGGGCTCCGGCCGCGGCTCGGACCTACCCCCATGGCTGCGCGGAGTCTGCGGAGCTCCCTGCTACCCGGGGCCCCGCCCTCCCTACCGGGCTGCGCCGGCGCGGAGCCGCGCCTGCCCTCAGTCAAGATGGCGCCTGCAAGCACCCCGCCGCGCGGGAAAGGTGGAAGGTGCTGGTGGCGAGGGAGGGAGAGCGGGAGGCGCTGGGGTTTTCAGCATTAAACGTCAGTTAACCACGGGTTTTTTTTAATCGCAGTGGCTACTGACATAGGAAAAACAGATAAAGGTGCTAGAGAAAGCAAAGGTGCAGCTTGGCAGCACTGCCATGGGGAGCAACCTCAGGGCCCTATGGGGGACCCCTCAAAGTCTTTGAGTCTGTGTTGCTGCACAACATCTACTAGACTAGAACTTGACTAAATACATTCTAGGTTGCTTTTCAGCTTTTCTGACGGGAGTATCAGTGACAAGTCTGGATGACTCCTGCATGGCCTGTTCTCTGGCTCTGCTCTGGAAGAAAGCAGGTAACCCCAGGCTGGGATGAAGGTGATGTGTGTCTGCTATAACCAGTTATCTTGTGCAGTCACATATTGTGCTTGTCCATGCTGTCCAACAGAATATCCATCTTAGGACAGTTTACTGTGACAGCTGGCAAAAGTTTCACATCACAGAGCCCAGGCTTCATTGCTTTTTCTACTTTTGTGTAGAGAAGTACAGTAAGTGTGTGATACAAGTGACGCAACACATTCCGAATACACCATTATAAGAGAAATTCTAGAACTCAATCTCTCACCACAACTTAAAAATTAAAAATGCGAATCTCACCATTTTATTAAGTGAGTCACCGACAGTTTATAACAACAACAAAAATAACAACCAAAAAAATAATCTAAAATACACAAAATTTCAGAAGCAGTGAGGAACTGGAACAGGATCCTCCCTTTCCCACCCCCAATGCTGACACTGCAATACAAACTTCAGCATCTCTGATTTAAATTGGCTTAATTTTGAAGTGGAGTCCAATAAGACTGAAGACGAGACACTTAAGGTCCTGGACCAGGTAGTAGAACACTCTCAAGCCTTCTGGATCTCTGCAGTGCACAACAGAAGGAAGAAAGGAGGGGAAAAAAAGTTTAATGCGCTTAGAGAACAGGTTACAGAACTAACATAATAAAAAATGCCCAAGCCTATAGGGGGACTTTTCAGATGTCATCTTAGACGTTAACAGATTTGTTTCACGCTACACTGATTGATTAAACATTCTACTCCAAGTGTGAACATTTTAAGTCTTCACAAAATATACATTTTTGTCATGAAAGGAAGCACCAACAGCACTTTGGATTTAAAAAAACCCAAACCCCCATGACAGTCAGACTTTTCAGCTTAGGTGAAATACAGATACCTTGATTTTCCCAAAGAAATTGGTACAGACAGGCCAATGGCAAGTCAGCTCAGACTCTGAGTATGTGTAACAGGGTTCCTACAAGGTCAGCTCTCACTGAGTTTGAAAACACAGCCTGTAATGCCACAGTCTAAAAGCATTTGACACATCATGCTGCAACATGGAGCACTGGGGCCCCCAGGAGCTGATCTGTAGTTTGAAACAATGTAAAATACACATACCCAGTATTCAGTGAGTTCTAATATAGATTTGTAAATAGAAACGAGGGCAGCATAAAAAGCAAAGTACATACTTGGACTGATTTACATCAATGAGGGAACCGATTTTTGATGTGGTAAAGGAGATGTGCTCATCACCGATTACTATCTCGAGCTCCTGAAAAATAAAAGGTTATAGGAACTCTACTGCTTCATGGTAGCAGTTACAGGAATACTTAAATACTATGATGGTTTTTGTTTTATTACAAATTTCTATAACAAAGATACCGAATGCAGCAGGTCTGTGGATCATATTAGCTTCCACAACTACACTGTCATTGAGGCACTACTCAGGTTTTAAAGCAGTAGTTGTTTCCATTTTGGCTGGAAACAATACTGCCTTGAAGGAAAAGTTTAGTTAGGCTTCCAAGGAGCTAACACATGAAAATTAAAGAGCATTAGAAGAGACACTGTGCACCCACCTGTCGGCCCACTCTGTCAGGAGGAGGCCACAGAGCATCATCTTCTTTTGTGATTTCACTGTCGTCGATTATTCTCTTCAGCTCCTCCATCACGCTCTTGTGCACGTAAGCCTGGACACAACATTCCAACAGGAAAACAAATACAACCCTGCTCACAACATCCCAGCAAGGAAATCCAACCCCGAGCTCTGCCCAGAGGTCCCGCTGCTCGCACAAACCCCCTCAGCGGCGCTGTGCGCTGTTCCCCCGGCTTGCAGTCTCTGGCGCTGCCCTCACCTCCTTTCGGATCATCACATCATTCTTGTAGTTGCTGTTGTTGGCGTAGCGCAGCTTCCCTGCGAAGAGAGGCCGGGCATTAAGCCACGCCGAGGCAACCCGCGGTCCGGTACCCCGCCCTCCGGGAGCGCGACCCACCCCTCCAGCATCCCATGCCCCCCACCCCGCTCTCACCGTCGGGCCGGAATTCGAACTCGAGGAATTCATGTCCGAACTTTCCCTTGTGCCCCACGTAATACCGCAGGTAGAAATCACTCGCCATGGTCCCGCCGCCGGCCCGGCATGCACCGCGGCGGCGCGCGGCACTGACGCGATACTGGCGCGGGTGGTGGGGCGCACGGTGCGGTGGCGGCTGCGGGCGCCCCCTGGCGGGCGGTGATGGGTGCGACTTCTCGGTGATGGGGGGCACTCGGTCCCCCTCCCTCAGCCGGACCCGATGGGCACAGAGCCAACACCTGACCGGGAAAGAGCCGGAATGCGGCCGGGACACAGCTGATACCCAACCGTGACACGGTCTAAAGCCAGCCGGGGCGGTCCCAAAGCAACACGAGACGGTGCAGGTGAGGGACCTCCGCCGCCCTCAGGGCACAGTCTCGGGGCCTCGGCGGGACACTTACTCACTTGTTACTAATAATAGCCTTGTGATATTTGGACATATTAATGAAAGAAAGATGAAGTGTTGGTGGCCATTTGTTAGGAGCCCAGGTGGTAGCATTCAACATTACTGCAAGAATTTGATGTGCACCTTATATTACACCCCTTCCATCTTCCAAGTTAGAAGGGACCTACCAGGTTCTTCAAATCTAAATTTTCATTAGGTGGCACCATACACAGATCGAACCCACGGCCTTGCCATTGTCAGCCCCATGTTTTACCAGCTGAGCTAATCTCAGAGGCATTTTTCAAGTTCCTTCCCTCAGAGACAGAACAACCACTTTGTATTTAGGTTTTTACGCAGAATGAAAAGAACCACAAAGCAGTTTGGTGCCTCACTGGGACTGGTGTGTTGAGAACCCCTCATCACAGATGCCTGAGGTTTGAGAGTAAATGGACTGGGGGCACATCGTGCCCTTTTCTGCTTTGGGAACTGCTGAAAGGAAATAACCAAAGATGTCCTTTTGTAAAATACTCCCTTCTGCAAGAGAAATTCAGAAACAGTATCTCTTGTGCTCATCACTAGACGGGATACTTTTTATTGAGGACACAGAATGGGGGAGGGTGGTTTGTACTGTTATGTGTAGGAAATGGGTTTTGCACTGATGAACGTGATTTCATTTGGATGGTGTTGCCTCAATCCCAGTGCAGGGCTAATGGAGCTCACTCTGCTTTCCTTAGAGTTACAGCAAGGCTAAGTCAGGCAATATTTACTGTTATTCATTGTTTTTCACATCTTTGTGCTTGAATATTCCCAATTGCATTCTGCATTCTTTGGGGATTTCTATTCTATAAAATATCTAAAAGTTGTCCCTTCAGTAGAAGAGTCCTACTGATATAAAAATAGCCAACCAGTTGCTTTAGAACATCTGCAGGTACTGCAAAGAAATTAAAACATGGCCTTAAAAAATGTGGGATTTGTGTTTATACCAGATTGAAGGATTTTCGGGCAGAATTATTACTCTGCTTATTTTGTAGACTTGGTTGTCCAATCTAAAGGTAATACCAAGTAATGACTGGTTTGTCTTCAGGTTCAGAGGGGTTTTATTTGTGAGAGAATGACTCTACTGTAATTGTCTAAAGTGTTTATAAGACTTCTCAGTAATATCAGTGCCTAATGTATTTTTATTTAAATTACCATGTTGGAAAGAAGAGCAAACTGGAAAAGAAGTTATCCCAAAAACCTGCATTTTAATTCCTCCTGGAGGTGTCAATGGTCTTTGAGTTATCTATACTAATTCTAACATATTTTATGATAAATACATATTATAGGTGAGATAAAAATGTATTTTTGCTGTGTATATTATTTTTTATCTAAGTAAAAGAAATGTCATGTTTGATGGCGATACAATGGGTAGAGAATTGCTGCCAGTGGTGTTTGGATTGTCTTGACACATTTGCAATCCAAAACATGCTCTGCTTGAATGCATTGGCTTAAGTATGTGTTTGTGAAAAGCAGAAATGTGTGCACTGCAGTTCTTTTCATGCTGCTTGAAACCATATATAAACAGTGATTGTTCTGTCTCTGAAGAAAATATCTCTATAAACACACATTTTTAGCATTATTTTATATATGATAGGACTGTAATGAAACAATATGTATATGGAATCGATACTGATACGGGTTTATAACAGGTTTGGGTTAGGGTTTTTTAGTTTGTTTTTTTAAGAAGTGCAAAATTTATGTGATTTTCTCCTTTTACCTATGGGGAGCAGGTATCTGTGGGACTTGGAAAAGGGGAGAAATCAGATAAACGTGCTCTGAATATTTCTATTTGTTTGGGGCTTTTTCTCATGTCAGTAACAGTGCAGATAGCTTGAATGAATCCAGATACTTTGGATCCCTAATTTAACTTAGTTGTGAGATTACAAGATTTATGATTGTTTGTTGAAATAGTTGTGTTCCTGCTATTTTCTTCAATTCACTAGAAATGCTGAACACTTTGGAGAACTGGGTGACAGAATTTTTTCACAGATTGCAAATAAGTCAGGTTGTTTTCTGATATTTTTTTCCATTTCTGGAACTTGTGAAATCATATTCTAAACATACAGAATTTTATGCAGCTCTTTTTCCTTGTATCTGCAGAGGCTTTAATTCTTAGTGATTCCTCTATCAAAGAAACTATTTTTGCTGAGGAAAGACAATATAATCTCTGAAAGTTAATAAGTCCATGAAACATTTCTGTAAAATGTGTTCTGTAGCATTTGATGTGCTCCATGATGTGGATCTTGACTTTGCACATAGATCCTGTTATGCCTTTATTACTTCTTTAGTTGCTGGGAAGAGAATTTTGTTCTGGTTTTGAACAATGTTAATTCCTTTGCCGCTGCATTGTGTGAGAGATAATTAGTATCAAAATATAGCCGAGTCAGCAATGTTGTGGCTGTCAGAGACAAACTGGGGGGTTCTGTGTTAACCCTGAGCTGTGCATTTTATTGCACTATTTAGGAGAGACAGCCCTGCTTGTATTTTGAAATTGTGACATGGATAAGTTTTATCTACTTAGTTAAAAATACAGCTCTGTAAGAAGGAACATTTATTGTTTGGTGCCAAGTAAAACAACCTTATTACTCTGAGGTGAGGCTTTCTGCACAGGGCTGTGCTGCTGTGGCTGGTTATTGACTGAAAGACACTGTTTGCTCACAAGGCAGGTCTCACTGGTGATGACCAAGTAAACAAAAATGGGGTGTATTGACTTCTGTATTAGAAGAACAAAATCCTAAGCCTAGCATAAACTCACATGTGTAAATGAGTGCCTGAGAAGGGATGATTAATGGAAATTAATAGAAAACAGGACTGGAAGGGTCTGTCATTGCTGCCGTGTTCATCCCCCTGTCCTCAGACAAGATCAGCTCCCCCATGTGAATATTTGTGTGAGTTTTAATGAAGCTTTTTGCTTTTGATTGATTTTGATTTCCTGCTTTTTCTGCAGATCGTTTTTGTGTCAAATGCAGGTTTACAGTATAACTGACTCTTAGTTAAAATGTCAGCCCCCCACTTGAGTCTGTTGGGTTTGGCAAGGCTGGAAATTGGGGTGCAGTGGTGGATGAGAACTGAGAAGAGTATCTGGAGTCCAGTACTGATGAATCCACCTCCTTGTGGTTTATTTCCACAAATAATTTAAGAAAACAAATATTACTTATTTTAATGGTTTATTTATTTTTCATGGTAGAGCAGTGTCTTCAGCTTACACAAAATAGGATTTGCTCTTATTTAAAAATAGATGTGTGTTAATTCTCACTTCAAAACTTTACAGAAATAGTTATGAGGGCTGACATCGGGAAGATTCTCTCCAGTGGTTGCTGCTGAGGAAGAATCTCCACATTTAGACTGAAATTAGCCTTTGTGAATTGCCCTCTAGTAGTCCGCAACATGTTGGTGTTACATAAGAAAGAAGTATTTTATGTCACAATATGGAAATAACCAAGGGAATGTTGGATATTTTACCTCCTTGATTGGCAGGACATCCTGCTTGTGCTGAGTTGCTCAAGATGATACTTCAGACAAGGGCTGCAAAGAAACTTTCCTTTGCTTCCATGTGGCCTTGCTTTATCTTCAATAAAAATTGTGCTATATTTTTTCATTTATTTGAAATGCTTCACCAAGTTTGTTTATTTGTTTGTTAAATCCAAGCTCTGACAAAGCTTTCTGACACACGCGAATTTCACAAGCTTTACAGAGGTTCTGCTCTAAGTGGGCTTTATGTTCTCTTTAACACTTTGACAAGAAGCTTTGAATTGGATTGAAACCTGTGTTTCTGTGTATTTTTTAAATTGGTTTTGCATTTTATTTTTTTCTCATGCTTGTCATAATCTCTAAATGACTCATTCTTCAAGTGTACTTGATTCCAATATTTGAGTCTTTGCTTTTCCCCTATTCTATAAAAAAAGAAACTGGTGTAGTAGGTCAGGAAATCCAAATATAAGGCTTCATTAGCAAAAAGGGAAACGCCTCAGGCATATCTGCCTTCTCACAGAAAACTTCCAGGCCTTGCTTGTCCCCTGCATGCATCTGACTTTCCAATCTTCACAGCCATTTGAAAGTTTTTGTCAAGAAAAATACATTGCTTTCCTTTTACGTAGATAATTGTGCCTTCAAGCAAGCTTTGATCTAGTGGATGCAGCAGTCCCATCAATTTCCTGTGCTATCCTTATTTTTTAAAACCTTGGTACAATTTTCAGAGATCACTAGCAAGAAGCAAACCCTCAGCTTTCAAGAGAGCCCTTGCAGATAGACTTCATGTGCAGGTGATGTGCTGAATTCATTCAGGGTTGCCATGGCAACATCTTTTTTTTTCCTTTATCCAGAAAAAGATTGCTTTATCAGTAAATGTACCTTTCCACAGTACCCCACGACTTTTGTTCAGGGGTCTCATAGCTCTTAGAAGCAATAGCTGGGTAGGCTCTGAAATTAGCAGTGTCATAGATCCTCATTGTTCACTAATACTCTTTATTTTTCAGCTCTAAGCATACCAGCATTTAGTCTCTCCACCTCTTCTCTGGGGTTTTTTGGCAGAAGATTGTCCTTTCCATACTGCATGAAGGCACATAATCTGTGGTTTCAGCACAGATTCTGGGTTTTCAGCATTGTTCTTTTGCAGCCAGGAGATACAATTTTCAGTCTTGATGTTCTCCTGTCCATTTTCCCTGATCTCAGCAAGTTCTTGGTCATGTTTTTCAAGATTCTCTTTTGCTGTGCGTAACTGCTCTCCTGCGCCTAGGAGCCATCAGATTGGTTCTGTTCCATATCCATGTCACTGGCAGTTTTTCAGTGATAAAAAAGTAAAAAAATAGGAGAATGGAAACAACTAAGATGAAAATGATGATACTGGCTGTCATAACACTAATCCCCTTCCAGAAGCCAGGGACTTATTTCTCATAAGAAAGTGATTTGTCTCTCTCAAAAAATTAGTCTTGATTTCCAGTCAGTCAGGATTACTGTGACTGTGAGTCCACCCTGCCAAACCACAGGGATGGTGCACAAGCAGTTCCTTATTGACAGCAGTTGAACAGGGTGGTGGATGGCAGCTTCAGGAATTAATGTATGTATTTTTATGTATTTCCACACAGGTAAATGCACTTGCATATGTTTTTTTTCTATGTCAAATAAAATGCCTTGCCCACAGATGGCTCTTGGGATTAAAAGGATTGGAAATAATAACATATTTCTATTTTCAATGAATAAACCTATTTGCCGTTATCCCAGGCAGCAACATCCATCTGTTGAACATTACTTGGGCATTGCCTCCACAAGAGAAATATTACAGGTAAAATTATGTTTAGACTGTCTTTGCATTGATTATGTAATTAACATTCATTTACATTATATATTTATTTCATGCTATTCATAATAGAGTTTGTGTAGTGAATCCAGTAAATGATCAAGAACTCATCACAGAAAAGGTAAACTTCAGAAAATGTATTTTGTATTTCTGATTCTTTGAGAATAGCACACAAAAATCTGTCACTGTTAGGTATAAAATCTCAGTGTTGATGTAATAGATAAAATATGCCATTAACATTTATCACTTTTAATAGTCTTCGTTGTGCAGGTCTTGAACTGATACTTGTGTGTTGCAGGATGCTGTGGAGATACAGGGCTGGTTTGGAAAGCCAGTCATATTCCAGCCTAAATATCCACTGTTATTCCAGCACCTGCTTGTGTGGTCTTTGCCCCTCATCTTAGGTACGTGTCACAGATCCCTGATGGTACCTACAGAATCTGCTCCTGTGTTGGGCTTAGGGAAGATGTGCACAGTTTCCTCTCTGGGATGGCACAAACCTCTGATTTAGGAAGAACAAAAGAGCTTAAATGCTTGCCCACTCCCTATGCATCCTGCAGTGGAATAAGAAAGGTCAGGCAATAACTTTTGTTCAAAAAGAAGACTTCAGTAGAATGGGTTTGGTTTATTTAATAGTAAAGAAAAGGTCATGTCTTTTGTTCTTTTATTCTCACATAAATTGATTTTGTAAAGTTGAAGTTGGTTTATCAGCATTTGTGTTCTATGGATTTGTTATTTCAGTACTAGAGAAAAGGTCATCTTCTTGCTGGGTATCTGGTATTCCATGGTCCATTAAAACTGCATTATTTCTGCTGAAGCTGAATTTCTTTTCTTTCGTATTTTCTCTTTTTTTCCCCCCCCGACTTCACTTGTGTCGCGTCAACTCATCTCAAGCTGGGTAGTTTGTCCTGCAGTCTGGTATGTCAGAGGTGCCTACATAAGATTATATGTTTTATTGAGGTTATAGAAACATGAATGCCTTGTCTGTGCTAGCTTGATAAGCCATTTAGATTCACATGGATTTTTTCATGTTTGTTCACTATTCAAGAGCTTGAAGAGATTCCCACTCTAGATTTTTTTCTTAGGGGAGAGGTTTGCATTCTGTCTCAACAAGAAGTGTCAGTAGAAGACAGTGACTGAGCTTTTTGCAGAGAGTAAGAAAGAAAAATGAAAATATTAAAAAATATAGAGGTCTGATGTGAAATTTCTAATGTGACTTTTCTGCTAAGGAAATAGAATTTTCTTTATGGCCAGCTCATCATTGACTTGTTTGCCTTACTTCAGTTCTACTCCAGCAGTCTTTGAGATGGTCAAAGAAGAATTAAAAAATATTTACTTCAGTGTGCTCATCAAATCAGAGATGTTAAGCCAAATGAGTGTCAGTGGGGAAAGGCTTAATTTTAGGGTAGTGGTAGAAAAGAAAGTAATCACCTTTGTCTTCCTGTGTTGTCACAGTGTAAAGAAGGGGCTGGAGGAGTTGCCTTTTTATCAGAAATTACCATGCAGTTCTTTGCATCTCTTGTTGAATGTAGTGAATGCCAGCACAGTAATTACATGTGAACACAATTTTCAAACTGCCAAATATTTTTGCTTTATACGAAGTACTAGTACTAATGATCAGGTGCCAAAGGCTGACATGAATTCACATCTAAAAAGTTATCCTCTGTATTTTTTTCTTTATAGTTCTTCTGTTTCTTGTCAGCAGCACCTGTGTGTATGCACTTGGAGGTTCAAATTCCTTGTTAGAGGATTATCAAATCTTCTGAGTAAGTGTCAGCTGGGGCTATTGCCCTCCTACAGTTCCAGCCCAGCTGCCATTTGTTTCTTTCTAATTGCCATTGCTCTCAGATCATTCACATTTCATCTTCCTTCGTTATCACTTCATCTCACCTTCTCTGGAAGCAAACTTTACACTTTGATCAGCATTTACTCTTTAAAAATGTTGGTGGAGAAGAAGAGATACTGGAGGCCTACTACTGCAGAAGTGGGGTAAGTAGGCAAAACTGATATTGCATAAGATCAGTGTCACGCAGCAAAGTTACTGCTTGATCTGGAAAAGATGGATTCCCTGTAGCCCAAAAAACAAGAGGTACTCTCAAAAGTATCAAAAATGCAGTAGTTAATACTTTATGAATATAATTTCACATCTCGTTGGAGATTCATTGGGTCTGATGACATAAATATTCTGATAGCACTGTGTTGATTTTTCTCAAATGAGGGAATGGTAATCAAAATAATGTATGGCTGTGGAGTCCTGATCTGCAGGAGCACCTGAAGGTTATTTCTCTTTGGCCTTGTTCTTGTTATGAACATGGAGTGTGCTCTAAAAGAGGGATAGTAAATCAAAGCTCACTGTGTTCTGTAGCCCTCGTAGCACTAATAGCTATTGACAGTACAAATTATGTTGTCTTGATTAGGATTTTTGCCTTGAAGTGACTCACTGAAATTAAAAGGCTTCTGTATACCTGCTCATTATAAGGTGCTGCTCCAGTATTTATGATTAAATTGAACGCTTTGTAGCCTGCCTGTGTAGGTCACACAGATGGCACACAGGTACCTCAGGGAAGAGGGAGATAATGCTGCATCACATTAATATATAAGTAAAAATGCTGATGTGTGTTTGTGTTTTGGCCAGGACATGAGCAGGTGTTTGATGTTGTGCTATTTGTGCTCCCCTTGCCCAGTTCTGGCTGGTGGATTTGCCAAATACCCACCTGCTCTGTGAGGTGAGAACTCTCAACAGAGAAGCCATTTCTGATGTGACACTGCATTATCAGCTCAGGTAGTGGAGATCTGCACGCAGCCATTTGTTTTACCTGCAGTACTTTGCTGGGCAGTCACATTTAAGCACTGTCAAGGCACAATGCTCTGTGTGGTCACTGTACAGGGACAGTGACTGAGTGACAGGAACTTCCTAAGCACAGTTCTGTGCACAGGACTTACTAAATTAATGACAAAAGGGGAATCTAGGGGCAAGTTTAGTGGGTTTAGTCCATCCTTCATTGGGTTGACCAGGCTTGTCTGCAGGGTCTGAAGCAGCGTGGGAGTGGTAAAACACCTGCTGCTATGAAAAGTGGTAAATTTTAACTAAATTCAAGAAGTATTGCAGAAGCACATGGAGGAGCCTTGTTTCACTTTCCTGCAAACCAAGGGAACACCTGCCTTGGCTCACCATGGGAGGTACAGCTCCCATTCCGCTGGGTTTTCTTGAGCAATTTGTCCCATATATCCTGTTGCTATGGGAAACCATAACTGTAGCTAATTCCTGGCAGAGTGTAGCTGAAAGTCCAGAGTAATGTGCTACAAACAACACATCATCATCATATGCTCCTGTCACAGCTTCTCAATTAATTTATCTAGGCCTGCAGATGGCCCATGTCTTTGGTTGTGTATAAGTCAGGCTTGGGTGCATCCCTATCTGTGTATATTTGTACTACTTAGAGTCTATTCTAGGCCCGTGATCATACTTTGAATATCATACATTATCTAGTTTAATCATTTTGGTGCCTTACATATTCATGGGATCATAGAATGGTTTGGGTTGGAAGGGACCTTAAAGATTATCCAATTTCAACCTCCTGCCATGGTCTGGGACACCTTCCACTAGACCAGGATGCTGCTACTTGGCCTTGAACACTTCCAGCAGCCACAACCTCTCTGGGCAGCAAGTATTGAAGCTATATGAGCTTCTGTAAACTGATAACGTGACTGAAGAAAATAACACAACGTGCTGTGGTTGTGTGTGTAAGTTGTAATGATTCAAGCATCACTGCTCATTTGTAGTTGTGTCCTGGGCAGAGTGATAGCCAAGGCAAAAGAACAACTGTAACTGTCCTTGGGGATTGTGAACCCAAGCTCTTGTTTTTGTCTCAGTCTGCTGGAGACAAAGTAGGTTTTTATGACTGGAGTCTGTATGGATAGTTTTTACATCACCTTTTTTTAAAAAAGGGAAGAAACAAAGGGAGATGTAGTTTGGAGAGTTCATGCCTGACCACACTGGGATGGAGCTTGTGTCAACTGAACTTTAAAAGGGCAAAAAGGTTTTAATTTGGCCTTTCCAGCAAAAAGACCTCTATAGCAAGAGATTCTGTTAACCTCACCTGCACCTCTACAGGCTGCCAGCCACTGATGTGATTGAGAAAGTTTTTATTATTACTTCTTCTTGACTTTTATTGCCACTGATGCCTTTAGTGTCAAAGTAATATGAAGTCAGTTCATGAGGTCAGGCTTTTAAATGTGACACCCATTTCAGATATTGCTAACAAGAATGTAAATTTCCAGTAATTTTGAGTCAGCTTTTCATTACAGGAAGTCTAGAAGTCAACTTCAGCCTTTGTAAGAAAATCCCTGTCACTGAAACTTAGACCTAAATATTACCTTCCAAGTATTGTTTATCTTCTAAGCATCATTTCAAGGTGTTCTCTTTACTTTGAACTTTTTTAGGTCTGTGCCTTATTCGTAAAATATGTAGAGTCAAGGATTTTTCTTGAATGTTTGGTTGTAAGGCTTTCCATCATCTTTTATGTGTAATGGCTTGAATTAAATTAATGTATGTGCTTTTAGATGAGCCCCAGTGGGAGAATATATGCATGAAAATAAATTACTGCAGTTGGAACTAATTAATTCCTTGATTGGCAGACTCAGCAGATAAAGTCCTGAATAGGGTGATGTGAAATGTCTTTGTTATTTGGCCTCAGTTGTACCTGGCCAAGAACTGTAGGTGAAACCGCTCCTCTTCCACCTCACTGTGTAGCCTCGAGGCAAGGGCTGAAGAACTGAACTGATGTGAAGACAAAATTATCAGTCTAGCCTTCTGTAATCCTGTGTACACCATCCATGCAACCAGGCAGGGGCCTATCAAACTATCAGGGAGATTTGCTTGTTTCACTGTCATAACTTCAGCTCCCTGCTAAGGCACTGCCTTATCACCACTGACAAGATTACAGTGGTTTCTTTAATAGTGTGGGGAACTTAGCAGGCAGCTGTGGCTAATCCTGTAAGGAAATGTTCTCCCACTGAGGTACATGGAGAGATTTGAATGCTGCAAATTATTTGAAAAAAGAGTATCATTTTTTAAAGCATGTTCATTCTCATTCTGCTTGCTGATGTACAGGTGCAGATACAAGTTGGCATTGCTGCCCTCCTGTAAGAGCTAAGAACTCAGCCTGAACTGGTGCTTGTTGGCTTCTGGAAGTTGCTAACATGGCTAGGATGAAAAATCCACATTCAGCACCCTGAGGCAGATGGCCTCGCTTCTGGAGACACTCTGGGAGGTGATCTGTTGTGAAGGTAATCTGTTGTGTCTCTCCTGCTGTGATAGCAAAAGCCACAAGTTCATCTTTATCTGTGTAAAACTGGACTCTGAGATTTGTGTCTTGGCTGTGGAGTCAGTGCTTGAAGCTATACAAGTAAAACAAGGTGGCTCAGTTCGTGTGATTTGCAGGTGACCAAAACTGAAGTGGCAGAAAAAGACAATTCAGAACAAAATGCTTTTTTGATTCACATGTGGAATATGAACTGTCTCCAGTGCTGCTCCTGTGACACTGCAGCTGAACAGCTGGATTACACAGCAGTGCTCTCAAATCCCACTCTGGGTTTGGGGAATTAAGAGTTAGGGAAAACTCAGACCAAAATATGATACAGTCCCATTTTAGACACCAGGAATTAATTAGTTCAGTAGTCCCAGATAAAAAAATTTAATCTTTCTATAGAAACAGTGCACTGTTTTACAAACGTGTTCATTTGGTTTCCAGTACAGCAAGTGTTACACAGAGCCCCCCCCGCCCCTCCCTGGGCCTTTTGTCTGGAAGGTAAGAACTGAAACACAAAAGGCACCAAGCAAGAACTTACTCTAACAGAACTTCAGTATGACAAGACAGAGCAGAAATGATTACAATGTTAAATATCACCCTACCAATCTGAACCATTATTTAAAATAATTAATTTCTTAAAAAACAAATTTGGTGTTTTGACTTCTCAGTAGTTATAAATCTGTAAAGGTTGAAATCAGCACTGCACATTGAGTTCATTTACAATGGTTTGAAAAAACCTGCAGCCTTTTACGTGTGGTTTGTACAGGTCTGTTTGTGTGTATGTGTTCTTAAAAAAGTATCAAAACTGTAGAACTTTCATATATATTTACATTCGTCTGTTAGTTACAGTGTTATCACATACAGCCTTTCTCAGCTTTTTTCTTCATGCACACAGTGCATGGATTTGTAGAAAGAGAGCTTCATATCTTAAAACAATAATGGGATATCTCACTCATTTTGTCACTGCCTTAAAATCTAAAATTTGCAATAGAAGGATGCTTGATTACTTCTGTATTGTCTATGCAGGCCATGAAGCATTTGAGAGTACGTTATTATATTTGTAATGCATACCAGAGCTTTAGACACTTTGTTCCTTCTCTTAGTCAAGAATCAGCTTTCAGCTCACCTTACACTGTAAATTTATTCTAAAAGAAAGAAAAACAAAAGGAAAAAGCTCCAAACCTACTCAGGCTAAGTTTCTTCTACTCATTCAAATAGAAAAGCTTGGACTGACATAAAAACATGAGGAAGATTTCTCTAGGATTTGGTACAGTTCAGGGACATACTAGTCCATTATGCAGTGGGAGGTAAGTGTATTCGCCTCCCATAGAATTCCCAGGAAATCCCATAGAATGAGATGATAAAAAATGTGGTTTTTCTTCCAGATGCAGGATGACCCAGCCAAAGATACTGGTACAGCTGGGAGTTTTTAACCTGCTTTGGCCTCCTTGCCCAGTGCTCTGTGTTCTGGGAGATCTGCCATGGTGCATGTTGTTCCATGGGCAGTACTTTGGAAGGGAATTGCTGCATTTCAAAAAGTTCTGTGTGTGCCCACAGCAGCTCATAAAATTGGATTTTAAATCAATATGAGCAGGGGATGAGGGCAAGGAAGGAAGGAAGTGACTTTTGTTATTGTGTTGTTTTCCTGATGAACCAGGGGGAGTGCTCACCTGAGAGTGTGGTAATACATGGCTAAATCTTTGTTTCTGTTAATTCTGCGCTGATTTGAGAGGTGCATGATTCTCAGTGTGGAAGAGCATTTAGAAACAAATAAACAAAAAACAAATCAGATTTGTACCAAGCTGTAAAAAAGCAACAATAAAACACAAAAACCCTGGGTGCTGTAGGAGTTTTTCCTGACTGAAATGCTGTAGGCAATAGCTCTCCAGTTGAAAGCACTGCTTGGATTCTTCATGGAATAGAATGGGAAATGTAAAAGCAACACTTAAGAGCCAGGATAGAAATCAGGAGCTGTTTGTTAGGAGTGCTTCACTGGTCAGCTATCTTACACTACAACGCTTTCTTACATAGTATCTTTAGATTTAAAAGCAAACTTATCAAACATCCTGTAAAAATTCAATTATCCCTAATTTTCATAAATGTAGGCTAGTAGTTTTAAAATATATGTATATATTTTTATATATATGTATATATTTATATGCCTATATATCTATCTTGTTCAGATAGATATATACACAGATAATCTATGCACAGCAAGCCAAACATACAAAAAATAAATACTCTCACCCCTCTACTATATTTACAGAACAGATCTTATAATCCAGATTTTGTTAATAAATATTTCTAAACTGCCTGTACAGAATTTATTTTACTTATGTTGATGGATAGCCACAAAGCATATTCAACATATTTACAAAATATCTATAAATATAGTCTTAAAATAAAGCAGTAGCTACTGAACCTTCAGCCTGGCTGGTTATGTACATTGAGTTAGTAGCTCAGCTGTTGCTTATTCACTATCACAAATGGGTAGTGCAACAAGTTAAAATGTGTATAAAAGATTATACATACAAAACTCTCACATCCTTTGGATGTTTGCAGTTCATTATAACTTTGTGGTTACCCTTCTGCAACATAAATAACGATCAAAAAGAAGCAGGTTCTGTGATCCAAAGCAGATTTGTTCAGTGTTCAGTTGATTGGAGCAGCATCTTCATCCTCATGGCAACCCATCATCTTCTAAGCTTAATGCTACACGCTGGGGAGGGAAAAACCACATTTTTGTGAACAGTGATAGTGGTGCTAACTTGTACTTGTTAAAACTCTCATGGCTGTCCCTAAGTGCATTGGTGACAAATCAATTCTAGATAGTGATTTTTTTTTTTTTTCTCCCCAAACAAGGTCACTTGCTCAAGTGTTTCTAAAGAGGTGCTAAAAAGTTTCCTGCCCTTGTGTATTGGATAAGGTTCCTTGTAAGGGATGGCACCTTCTCCAGCGTGATCTTGTGTGGGACTTTAGGTGATATAGGTCATTATCTACCCACCTGCCTGCCACAGGAGCTGTATTGCCTTCACTCATTACTATGGATCTCTCTGCTCCCTTCTGAAAATACAGGGCAGTTACACCTGCCAGTGCTCCTCTCCCCAGGGGTGCTGCTCTGAGGGAGGATCCTTTCCCTTAATTTCTTACAGAACCTCCCTCACTTCTCGTTGTGAGGAATGTGACTTTTCTGTGACTGTTACTACAGAGAAAATATTCACCCTGGTTTGTAAAGAAACTCAATTTATCCCTAAGATAGTTTAGACACTTGGTAGCAGCTAGGCACAGATATAATGAAATCCAGTAGAGGATGAGTAATCACCTGTCCCAAACTGAGGGAGCTCTTGAGGGAGTTTTACATTTGTCAGATTGGTACCTTGATTAGGACAATTATTCTTCATTGGAACAGAGTATCTGATCCAGAGCACTATATTCTAAGACAACTGCATGGGCAGCCAGAAATTTAGGCTTCTGCCTAATCATTAATACCAAAGAAGTTCTGTTTTTTTGTCATTAGGTGGAAAATAAGCAGCACTAATCCAAATTCTGTATTGGAACTCTCAACAGAATTAATTTTCTTCATCAGCCACCTTCTCAGGTACTTACTGCTGGGTACACGTGTCCAATTTGGGCAGTTCGTCCAATGTGAATTTCATCTTCATCTTCCTCTTCTGTTGTCTTCCTATAAACTGGATTATCAAAATTCATGCTTTTAGTATTCTTCCGTTTCCAGTTCCTCCAGATGAGGTATCCCCCCATGCACAGCAAGCCAATGACCACTGAGGGGAAGGGAGAGAAACAGCTGTTAGCCAGGCATGGATCTGCTGGGATGCTCCCGTGTTGGCAGCCATCCTCAGAACATTTTCTCAAAGCTGGGCTACTTTTCCCCAATTCAACAGTTCCTGTACTCTTTCCCACCCCACCCCTGAAAACTGGAAAATTGTTTTAACTGTGGTAAATACAACATTTTGGTATTGCATTTCGGTGTGATTTCCGTCAAAGGTTAAATCCAATCTGCTTACCCACAGGAATGACAATTCCAATCACAGCTGCTGTCACAGTTGAACCGAAGCCTTCATCATCATTTGCATCTGTAATTACAGAAGTGTTCCGATCATTTAACTGGTTTGCTGGTTTTAAAGGATGTTTTCTGTTAGTACCCGTGTTGTTCTGCCCATTAGAAGCTTTTGTAATTAAAGAATTTACAAAAAGTTTCATAATAAAATTACTCTGGAGAAGCACACACAGATCTGGGCTGAGCTGAGCTCCTTCTCCTGAGGAACGAGGTCGCTGCAGCGTTGCTGCCTCTCAGGGGGACAGGGCACTCCAGAGCCTGTGGCCAGTGAAGGGACACGCTTGGTCCAGGGCTGTCAGGGAAACTCTGACCAGAAATGGGTGACTGTGCTTGGGCCTCTAATTTTCAAGCACAAAAAAGGGAGGCCAGTTTTAAAAACATGACATTTAATGGAAATGCCATGCACAGGTCTAGGGATGGTGAATAGCTCTCTTAAAAATCCACAGCAGAACACTTTCTAGTACTGACACAATTAATGATTTATTGAGCTGTCAGAAAAAGAATGTAGTTCAAAGCCATCTGCACAGCTTCTCTGTTTAATTTTTTCCTTTTTTATTATTTACAGCTAAGGAGTTAGTGAACACATCTATCCCTCATTGCTGCAGCCTGCCCTGGCATGCAAGAATGCTCCCAAAACTCACTTGTGTACTTAAAAGAGAAAAAAGCAATTACAGGAAAAAATAATTAAAAAAAATTCAATATACCTTTCAAGTTCTATACTTTAAAATGTTCGCTCTTAGCACTCATATAGGTGATCAGCATAGAAAATTTACTTTTGCTAAAATACCAGGAATTGAGAGAGGAGGAACCAACTGTAGTTTTTCTTTTGATACACCAATTCATGCTACTTTTAAATACTTCCCTGTGGCAGGCTGTTCCATTACAGAGTTATTTACTTAATAACAAGCCAGACTATTTCTAAAGTGGACAATAAAAGCACTTTGCTTCCATGGCTTATTAAAAAGGTAATTATTGCATTTGAAAGAAACTTGCACAAAGAGAACTGAATGCATTTTAGCCATTGGACTGTGCCTTCCCCACACAGCACAGAGTGCACTGGATCACTGTTCCTACAGACAGGGGTGGTGTATTGCTGCTTTCCAGATGCAATGTAGACAGTGAAGCATTTGGGGGAAAGAAGCATTTTACTGTTTTTTAAACATACATGTTTGCTTGAGGTCGTGAAAGCAAAATCTTCTCTCTGGAATAGAATTTTTTTCTTTTTTTTTTGAACAGCAGTTCAGCCTTTCTGCTTTTGCCTTGGCAGCAGGACCTGGAGGGATTGCCTGTTAGCTGCAAGATGTAGGCTGGTGTTCCATTGAGGAGAGCCTATTAGTGCTCTCCACTGGGATGCTTTTCTGATAAATAATGCAAAACTTCAAACCTGTGTCATGATGAGGCCTTATTAACATGCCAAGCACGGCCACGCAAACCAGAGGCAGCTTTTCATGGGCTGTAGTGATTCCACATGTCCAGCAGCACTAAAGCTGCACATGGGAAATTTTTCACCCAGAACTTGTGCTGGATCACGTTAATAATGAAACAATTAAAATAGGTGAAACACCTGCAGAATCGTCCATTCCACTGCCTGCAGCACTGCAAACAGCACTGAAGCTGGGATGAGCCAGTACTGGGCACAAGGCAAGGGCTGATGTGAACTCTCAGGGCCATTCATGTGTCTTGGTTAAAACCTGATGTAAGTTCCTTAACATGCCAAGTGACTGGAATCAGCAGCCATTGTAACCCATCGTCTGCAGAGAGAGGAGCTGATGTCTCCTGCTGTGCACCAGGATGTGCCTGCACCTGACCCCTCTAGAACTCAGACATTAGCTCAGGTCTCCCCCAGTGCATGAAGAGTTGTGATACAGTGAATAGAGAAAAAGGAAAGAGGAATCTCATTCTCTTACAGTGCTGTGATAAATTGCTGTTTCCAGTGGTCATCTCAGAGTCTATCAGGATGGATGTGGTGGAAGGTAAATGAAGACTTGGCGTGGTAATTGTAGCTTCTGGTACAGCTTTGGGGACGACTTCAGTGGTGTTATTGGCACTGCCAGGTACAGCAGTGATGGTTGTGGTGCCAGCAGCACGAGATGCTGCAGTTGTGGAAACCACTACAGGAGTTGCAGTAGTTGGAAGATCTGAAAACCAAGAGCAACAATGAAATTTGCAAGTGCACAAAAGAAATCACAAATGGTGATACACATCTGGGAAGGATTGTTATGTTTAATGAAGAGAAGCAGAAACCAAATTCCAATTCTATTTCCCAGGTAGTCAAACTATCAATAGTTCTCTGCCTAAAGCTACAGAAATAATTTGCTGAAGTCAAGTTTGATTTATTAATACTAATAAAAAAAAGCACTCTGTATTGAAGGTAGCTAAGAAGTTCACAAACTTCTGCCTTTTTTCAGAACCTCGGAAGATACTGAATTTGTACCAGGACCTCATTGCATGTTAGAGAAAACTACACTGAAACCAGTTGTCTCTTTGAGATATTATCAGCAATGACTGTGGCCTCTCCAGATTGATATCTATCTATAGATAGATATATAGATATCTAAATATATATAAGCATATATTGTATATATAGATGACCTAATCAATTATCAATATATGAGTAATAAATTGTAATGATTTATTGACTATTCACACTTTTAGTGCTGGGCCCTAGCCCTTTCTTTCCCCCTTCCTGCTGTATGTTTTTCTGGTTAAGCTTTCCAAAATACGCAAATTTTTAACAAAGGCACCACAGTGCTGCTGTTTTCAGAGGGCAGCAAGGAGTGGACTACAGAAGCTGGTGTTTGTGTTTCCACCATCAGGAAATATATTCACTGTACAAATGATTTTGTTGGAATAGCGAAATGGAGATGTGATTGTATTTACCTTTGTAGCATTTTTTCATGTCAGGACCCAGCCACATATTGTCAGGACAGGCACACGTGTACTTGGGGGAATGGGGAGAGATCTGAGGTGCAGGAAGACACAAGTAGTCGCAGCCTCCATTTGGCTGGGGACTGAGCTCACAGGAATCTGGAGCTGTTCAAGGATGGAAGAAAAGACAAGTTATTTTTCTAATTATTTATTTCTTGCTCTTGGCAAAGAAATATAAGATCCTCTGCAAAGAACTTCTTCCACTCCCTACCTCCTTTTATCAGGCTGCTTAAGCAGCTTTACAGTTTGTACAGTGGAGTGGAACCTTACACAGTATTGTAAAAACTTCCCAAATACATAATGAATGGGAAGCATCAGAGTGACAGGAGTAACTCACTGTTATCAAAGATGCTAATTAAACAGCTATTAGCAAATTGCAGATTCTCCAATAAATGCTGCTGCTGAATTAATTATGCAGGAACTTCAAACATTAAGCATTGATTTCCCATTATTACCTGTGCATTCTCTCTCATCAAGAACCACCAGGGAGCATTTCATTTGCCAGCTCAAATATACCTGATTCAGGGCCATGACACCCTGAGGACAGGGTGCTCACCTTTGGGCTGCTTTAATTCATGAAACACCACGATGTCATGAGGGTTATTGAGATTCTCTGCCAGAATGGAGATGTCCAAGCCATTGAGCCTGTTAGCACTGAAGATCGCTTCATTCTCCAGGTCAGTCCAGAACACTCTGTCCTGCAGGAAGAGCACAGGATTCCTAACCTGCCTACTCAAATCCTGCTTGAGTTGGATTCAGCTCCAGCAGTCACAAAGTCAGTGCACCATGTTCCTATCTTGGGGCACCTTTGGTTCATGCTACTGCTCTCTGTGGCTTTTTTCTTTCTGTTTTGGACAATGTTCAGAAGCCCAGTACTCCTATAAGTTTACAAAGTACTATGTAATTCTGAGTAGCTCTGACACTGAGGTGAGGGAGCAGAAATTTGGTAAGGTACAGACAAGTTGCATCTGTGTTGTTTCTGTACTGTTTTTTCTTTGTGAGCTGGGGCAGGTCATGAGCAAAGGACCATACTCCATAGGAGAAACATTTGTTATCTCTGCTGATTTTTTCCTCCTTTCTAAAGATAAGATCTGCATTAAACAGGTATCTATGAAGAGGCCAGTGCCTAGAACACACCTAGAAGCTGAGCACCTATTTCTCTTTTTTTATCACTACCTTTTGCATGGCATAGTATGATTGAAGATACAAAATTCCAGGTGAAAGAGATACCCAGGAATTGCAGTTATCAAACAGTATTTAGTTCCTTGGTCATCTGTGTGTGCTGCTGCCTGCTAAACCCATGTGTATTTCTCTAAGGGAAGCCACACTGCTGGACAACAAGGGCAGCTTAGCAAAAGCAAAAGGGTTGTCTGTTGTTCTACCCAGCCATGCAGACCAGGAAGGATGGGGAGAGCTGAAATACTGTAAGAGATCCTTTCAAATGCTGCTGATGGGGGTAACACTAAAGAGCAGCAATGCTCTGGAGAAATCTATGACCAACGTTAGATGCCCAGATGTCACACACCTCATATAGGAGGAATAAGGAATTTAAGGAAGAAGGTTTTCCTGAGCCAAAAGCCAACTGGACCTTTCTCTCCTATAACTTACCTACAGTGAGTGCCAAAGTTTAAGCCTTTGTTCCCCTGATCATTTAATGCACTGGTGCTGCATTAGGTAAAAGCATGAGATAACACATTGCTCTTGATTAAGGGCTTTAAAAACCAATTTCCCTGCTGAACCCACACCAGGTTAATCGGTTTCTATAGCAGCAACCGCCCTCACTGAGCTCTCTGTGCTATGCAAAAGGCAGAGCTTTTAATCAAGAAGAGCTCTGAAACCTCTTACAGGCTCCAGTCTGTTCTGCATCCGTTTTCCACTCTTACCTCAAACACTGCCAAGCCAAAAGGATGGCTCAGATCATCCACAGAGGAGATCAGAACTTTTCTGTTGCTGCCATTGAAATCAATGCAGGACAGTGAATGCAATTTGGAGTCTACCCAGTAGAGACGCTGATTCAGCAAATCTGGAAAGTAAAACACAATGAAGCAAAATTACACACAGCTCTTGCAACTCTTTTGCTCTTGCCCAGCATGTTTTTCCTGCTGGCAGCATGACTAATCTCTTTATTATTGGGCCTCTTATTTTTTTTAACACTAGTTCTGATTTTGAATCAGTGCCCAGATATGCTGGGATAAGACCCTATAAATAAGATTAAAAAGGAGGAACATTCTGCTGTGTGTGTATGTGTGGGGGGACTGCCTGACTGACAGCCTTGTACAATGAGGTTCTTTTGTTACCAGGAGCAGCAGGGCAGCAGGAGTTTGGGCTTCCCAGATTCCCTCCAACAGTGCCTGAGTGAGAAGCTTCATCCCTCCCAAGGTTGTTCAGGCCTTGGCCTCTTGCTGGGGAACAGCTCCTGAGATCCCAATGAAACACCTCTCTAAAGAAGCTGTGAGATTCACACATTTTCAGTGAAGTCTGGGTCCAGAAACCCTTCTTATGCTGCAGGCTGGGGGAATCTGCTGGTGGGGACATTCCTACCGCAGCCAACCAGGTTTTGGAGAGGGTGCAGGTCAGAGTGGGAGGAAAGGATCCAGTGTTATTTGAAATGCTAAGCACTGCATTTCTCTTTCTGAAGCAAATTCACTCATTTTGGATGAGATTCACTGAACAGAATGCAAGTGGATGAGAGCCAACAAAACAAGTTATATAATTAAACAAGTCATTAATTAATTTCTTAATTACTAAATGATAACATTATTTGTTCACAGCAGTAGCACTTCAGCAGTATGCAGTGGCAGCATTATTTCCTCCTACCTCCTTGCCACGGCCAGAATTTTCAAAGCCAAGCAGAGAACCTCACATCTGCCTAGTTTTAAACACACAGAGCTCCATCTCCAGAGCAGGATGTTCCCTGCTGCTCCATGAAACCTCCTTTCCACTCCCACAGCTTGGTGTGGCAGTGAGAACCACCTCAGCCCTCTGATGGGTTCCATTCACCCTGAGCAGCTGGGCAGGCAGGGAATGGTAACAGGGAATGGGTTTTGCAGGCCCTGTCCCTTTCCCTGATACACTGTGCATTCATCAGTCCAGTGCAGGATCCTGACACTGCTCCTGAGACCGGCCTAGGTACAGAGACAATTAACACCAAGGACTCTGATGCTTTCTGGACTTCCAGAGGCTTGTCACAGCTCTGCACCCTCCCCCAAAATTTCCTTTTGCCTTAAGGCGCAATGACAAGCAGCTCAAGGCTCCTGCAGTATGAGGTTCTGACTGCAGCAAACCTTCCTGCTTGTGCTACTGAAATAAAGGAACTGATGTTTGTGAGCAGTAGTGACAGACTAGTTTAGGATTTGTGTGTGCAGGTGCCTTTGCACATTTACCATTTTGTTTTCCTGCTTAACAAAAAACCAGCTTGCCTTCAGCCTCAGTGGATGCTGTAGCTCTGCCCTGGGCACTTACCAAGTGTGATGCCATTTGGCCACTCGATATTGTCGGTGACCAGCACCCGCCGCCCCACGCCATTCAGACCAGCCTTCTCGATCTTGGCTTTGTCTCCCCAGTCAGACCAATACATGAACCTGAGAGAGGCAGAGGTAAGAAAGCAGTAACCTGGACTCTTATTAAGAAACCTGCATGGCTGATTGAAGTAGGAGGTGCCCTAATGTTCTCTCCTTATTATAGCAAAGCCCTCAGCCACTTCAGTTAATTCCCATATGCATCTGAAGCGACATGCAGTTCTCCCACTGGGTAATCTGCCACAAAACTTGCACTAGAATGCAAAATCTCACCATAGTAACTAACCCCTGCAAACTGTCCTGCTGTGCCTGTAAGGTACCTGGCATTCACTCATCCAAATAGCCCAAACACAAGTCAGACAGACTTCATTTCCCAGCACAGCCTCTATGCCGGGACCAGTTCAGGCCCATTGAACACATGAACAATGGCCATGAATTTCAGAACTGTCTTTAATAGCAGGGACCTTGCCAGGGATCTCCACAGTTCCACTGCAGGGTATATCTTAAAGGACATCTGAAGTCTTGGTGAGATGAAAACTACCCCCAAGTTGTCAGAGAGGCAAAAAGACAACTGGAATGTCTCTTGTAGCAAAGGGGTTTTTGTGGTGTTGACACCTACCTCTGTGTGGGATCCACAGCGATGGCTCTGGGCTCACTGAGGTCACTGTTGAAAAGTGTCCTCCTCCTGCTTCCATCTGCAGTGGCCACTGAGATGGTTTTGTTTCCAGAGTCTGTCCAGTAGATGTTCTTATGCACCCAGTCAATGGCCAGTCCCTCGGGGGAGTTGAGCTGGCTGTCGATCAGGATCACCTGCTCGGCCGTGTCGCTCGCTTTGTCGATGTAGGCGCTGCAGGACAGGAGGGTCACAGGGCTCACACACAGCTCCCAGAGGCTGAGCCCCATGGAGAGCATGGCTGATAGAGGAGCCCTTATGGTGCTCCCTGCAACCTTCTGCTTTCTCCTACAGCCTCTTATTTCCCCCTTCCTGTACAGCAGCATTTCCACAGCAGGGAACTGTGATTTCATTGTTCTACCTGCTTCCTGCTATAACTGTGCTATTCAGGAAAACATTTGACTTCAGGCTTCTTAACTTCTATAGCACTGATTCACAGGATTTATGGACATTAAAATATAATCTCCAAGGCTCTGCTGAACAGAGTTGAACTTAGCATGCAATAAATGTGCTTAAATGTACTGCAGAATTAGGAGCTATGTAGCTAATTATGATTCATCAAAGGAATTCATGAAGCTGCAGTAATTTGGCAAGTGATTTCACTAGATATAAAGAAAATGTTCACTAAATATTAGTGGCAGCCTCAAAATCTTTCAAAAGGATAATGAAAGGCAGCAGACTCCACATGGATGTTTCATAAATAACTGAAATGTTGCTCCTACAATCATACAGCCTGGTTCTGCTCTCAATATCAATTCTGCTGAGTGAACTGAGATGGAGTTATTCTGAGTTTGCATCAGTGTTTGTAAAAGGTTAGTCTGGCTCTTAGAATAACTCAGTACATCTCAAAACAGCAGGAAGTTTCTACCCCCCGCCCCAAACATTTGAAATGATAAGATGCTTCACATCCTCTGTTCACTGCCCATCCTGCCTTTGCTCATGGAATGAGACAGTGAATTGTATGGGAGCTGAGCTCTCCAATATCAGATTAGAGCCTTGGAACAGAAATAGTCTAAACCCAGGAATTCCTGACTGTTTTTGTCTGCAGTCAGGGCTAGAATGTCCATTGCAGATTCAGCCTGGATGATCAGCATGCTGCTGCATCTTCACTACAAGAATGGTTTGGGTTTGTCTCTGACCCAGCACCAAAGGAACATTGGGGCTCTATGGGCATTCGACAGTGCTCCCAAGATTCCAGGATTTCAGTGTGACGAGCACCATGTGCTCTAAGTGCACACTCCAGGCCAGTTAATCCCTTGCCAGCAGAACTGTTGTGTTCCATACTTCCTGCCTCTGCCTGCACAAGAGGGAAAGCCAAGACTCTCTCGCGGCTTCCACAATGGAAGGGCTCTAGTACAGGTGACATTTCAATTCTCCCAGTAACTAAGTATTGTAAAAGATCTTCTGACACCCCAAAGGGGACATCACCTCAACAGGACAGGATCTGGAAAGGCAAGTGAGGTGAGCATTATGAAAGATGGGATCTTTTGCCAGCAATTACCTTCTGTACCACAGTCTTCATCTTGCAATAGCCTTTCAACCACAGACTGCTTATTGCCAGGGCCTCCCAGCATTCCCAGGGCATTTGTTGTTGGAGAACTGCAGGAGCAGTGTCTTGGATAATTCTCTGTGTATGAACTCAGCCCTTGCCCAGACAGACCCAGTGAGGCTGACAGCTTTCTTCTGACCCAAGCCCCACGGGCCCCTCAGGGTACCTGCCCAGCTCCTGGTGGTCAATACCCAGCAGCCTGGGCAGATATCCCTGCCAGTGGCACGGGAGCTACCAGAGCCTGCAAAAGCCCTGGCCTGGTTCCCATGTGCTGACACCAAACAGCCTGTGCCTGATCATTAGCTAAAATTCAGAGCAAACCACTACAGAGGCTGCAATAGCTGTGCAAATCAGAATATACACGGGGGATTTTCAGCACATAAATTAAATGCTTTTTTGGCCAAGCACACTCACAACCCCCTGCACATAATAACTGTGATGGATGCCATAAAAACAGCTGAAGGAGGAGTGAGAATGAGAGTTACAGAACATGTACTGTGGTCAGGTGCTGTGAATTTAAATCCAGTCTGTCAGAGGCTACAGTGGGCAGCAGCTTGTGTCTGTGTTGCTACCTCCTTACTCCCACCATTTGCCTCCTTTGTGCTTTCAGATGCCAGGTCCTTTGTGGCTTCCCATACAACACTCACAGCGCGGCAGCAGCCTCGGCCCTGCTTTGCAGTATCTATGGTTCAGTAAACAAGAGCCTACATTTAACTGCACGAGTGCAGCAGGATCTGGCATTGATAAAAAGCCACTCTGTGTTATCAAAGAGATAACTGCACAAGCCCCAGATGTCTTTATCAATTCCTAAAAAGATTATGAAGTCTGGGCTACGACAGGTAATCCTGTCAAGGCAGAAAAGCCTTCAGGTGCCCTGCACTCTGCATTGTTCACTGGATTGCTTTAGTGGGTACAGATGGAGCACAGCTTTGGGAAGGGACCAACATGCACATCCTCTCTTGCCCCTTACCTGTAGATTTTTCGGTAGAACAAGTCACACCAATATATTCTGTT
The DNA here is from genome assembly GCA_013397935.1 of Dasyornis broadbenti. Classification (NCBI taxonomy): domain Eukaryota; kingdom Metazoa; phylum Chordata; class Aves; order Passeriformes; family Dasyornithidae; genus Dasyornis; species Dasyornis broadbenti. The sequence continues at coordinate 4,017,907 of VZRN01001083.1, read as the reverse complement.
TGTTGACACCTCCACATCCAGCGCTACGACATTCTTCAGCATGGGAATGATGCGGGAATAATCTCTTTTTACCAGGTCTATCTTACGGACCTCATGGCGATTGGTGAAGATCAGGTACGGGCTCTTGCCTACCACAGAAAATCAGCACATTTGTCACTTCAGCAGCTGTCCCAAGGGCTGGATTCAGCTTTCATTTCTCAAACAATAATGGAACTATCAGTCACCGATAGCTGTGTTTGTACAGAAGCTTTACACCACACTGAAAGCAAGCAGAAACTTGCTCCAGAGGCAGGGCTGTCACACACAGGCCTCTGTGGTCCCTGGACACAGGCTGGCTCTTGGACTGTCTGTTTCGCTAAGCCACAAGCAAAACTCCAGAGACTGTCCTCACCTTCAATTTCCCATTTCAGGGTAAAATCCTGGGCCAGATTTTGGTGACTTACAGCTGGGCAGGGGGAGGGGTGGTTAAGCTACTCTGCTTTAATCGGGATGTTTTCTTTCTTTCAATACTACTACCACTAAATGTTTTTGCTGCACTGTTTTCAATAACACCTGTCAAGAGACTTTTTTCTCTAGTTTCAGCTTCAAACAGCCAAGTAGTGACTGCAATCTTGCTCTGTACACTGTTAAAATATTCTGATCTGCATGATCAGTAGTTCTTGCCTGGAGACGCATCTGCTATCGCTGCAGCAGTTCTGTGCTGCTCACAGTGAAATGTCTTTGCTTGCTTTGCGGGTTTCCTTTTGTTTCCATTCCCCTGCCTCAGCCCTGCGAGTGTGTTTTCTTATCGGAGTTGTGCTGTTGAGCAAGCAGAGTTTTAGTGCCTGTGGCATCATCTTACCTACAGCTTTGCAGTTCTTGGACAGGGTGTCCATCTCGTATCCTTCATAGCACTCGCATTTGTAGTCTCCCTTGTAATTAATGCAGATCTGGCTACAAGCGTCTGGATTCTCACATTCATCTATGTCTGAAAGGAGTGTTTGAAACCCATCAATAACTTGAAATCAAACCATCTGTGATGGAGCAATGCTCAAGTGAATATAATCACGTCTCTCTATGGTGAAACACAAGGGACTGCTGTTTGCATGTCAATTACCTCCACACGTTTTTTTATCCAGAAGCTTGTATCCAGGCGGGCATTCGCACTCATAACCGATCTTCAAGTCCTTGCATATGTGCGAGCAGCCACCGTTGTTTGTGGAGCATTCATTAACACCTGCAGGGGATACACAGATCACCTATGACAAATGGGGGCTTTAAATTGTGAGATTGAATGAAATGAAGAGATGTGCTCAGAAATTTTCTCATTTCTATCAGTTTTGGTACTGGCCTATGGAGCACAAGTGCCTTCACAGATAGGAAGCCTCCACTGTATCACTTTCTTGCTCTTTATTATTCCAGACCAATGCTGTGGGATCATTTGGACTCAAAGCTAGTGGCTAAATGAATAGGGAGCCCTGGGGATACGGTGTATGGGAGTCTCTGCATCTCATCCCATCAGAGAGCTGCTGCTTTGAGCTGTTCTGCCACATGTGAGAAACTGCCAAGGGACCTAAGGGCTCTCTCCAGGATACTCCTCCTTCCCCATGCGCTGGTTCATGTTGACTTTTCTGAACAGTCTCTCTGAGCTTTAATAATTCATGCTGGGGGACTCTCATCTCCCAGGGGCCAGCTATTTTGAAATACTGTACTATTTTCCCATCTAGCTCCAAGGAATGATCTATGTGAAAAATTCCAGAAAACACTGAAGTGCAGTCTGTCAGAGATACTCCATTAGCACTGAGATACAGTCCTCCCACAAACACCTCCCCCACAACAGTCTTTGCTGGCAGCCCCCAGCAGCCCAAGTGTGCAATTTACAAAGCAACAGCCTCCATCCTCTCCTGGGGCCTTTTCTAATCCAAGGCCACCTCTCTGATCCTGCTCTCAAGTGCTGAAATGAAAAACAGAATAAATGTATCCTTGTAAGTAGAACTGAATGAGAGGTTGGGAAAAGCTGGTTTCCTGTCAGAGAAAACATTTCTTCTTGTTGTAGTTGACCTACAAAAGGTGAAGAGAAAGTTTTCTCCTTAAGGAAGATTGCTGAACAGGAGCTGTGGGATTTCAGGGATAGTGGACTCACCAGAACAAGGAAAACTGATTTGCTCCAATCTATAATGCAATTTAAAGGCAAATTTTTTCATTTTTCTTTTACTTCTTGCTTCCTTGCACACTGCAGGTGAGTAGCACAGTAGAGCCATTAAACCATTGCTCTTGGAAGAAAATGGAAACAACCACAGCCCAATTAAGTCAGTAGGACTGGGAAAATACCATGCCAGAAGGAATCTGTTTCAGCTCTGATATGCTTTCACCTTCCTAGCAAGTACATATATAGATATCAATTAACAGAGCAAGTTCACCAGGCTCTGTGAAGGTGTCCACAGCCCCATTGTGTGTTGTCACTGTTCAGTGACATTTATGGACAGAAATCTCCTATTCCTACACTTGCATGGGTCTATAGCAAATTGGGTCATAAACATGCACAACTGCTCTGTGCAAAATACTACAAAGGTTGTTTTGATAAACAGGCAAACTCTCACTCAGATGATTCCCATAGTTTCAGAGGTGCTTTGTAGAATGGATTTAGGGGCTGTAAATCAAGTGCTGGTTCACTTGCTGCACTTCTCAAGAGGAGCTGAGTAGAGGCCAGGCAGCAGGAGCCTGGGCAGCTGCTGCTTTTCACCCAAACTTCAGCAGTATATTCCCTGTCTGACTAACATAGCCAAGTGTTGTCCTGTCTTCTGCAGTGCTGTCTTGAGGGACTCTCAGAGGGCACTGCAGAGTTTAGCATAGCTAAACAGGCACACTGAGCTGGGGAGTGTGTCCTGCACCTCTGCCTCCCGTAGGGATAACCTGTGTGTGGGCATTACAGTCACAGCAACCCACAGCACTGCACCATTCAAGAAACACCTTCCCCTGGGGACTCTTCTCTGCTTCCCAACTCAAATAGCACCTCATTGCCAGCCCAGGGCTGCACCAGTTATGGCACCACAACCACTGGGTTGAGCACCAGACTCAGCTGTGCTGTGCCACTGTCCAGTCTCCTATGACAAACCGGGCTGCCAGCTTTGTTGGGAGATCTCCACAGACAGACAACTGCAACAACCGCTCAGAGAACCAGGGAGATGTGGATTAGTGGAAGAAAACAAGGACACACTGGAAGCGTAAGGTAAGAGCATCCTCACTAGGCATGCACACACATTTCCTTGTCTGAACAGCGACTGACAGTTTTTCCTGAACAGGAGTAACTGAAGGGGCACTTAGCTCTGTGATGTCATGAAAAGAGATGCCTGTTGGACACATCTCTGCACTGGGGAAAACAACAAATGTGTTTGAGCAATGCTGCAGATTGGGGCTGGTGCCCACTGTGTCTGGTGGGAAAGGCAAAAGAGGGACTGCCCTATGGAGAGGGGCATAGCTCTGTGGCCTGGCCTCTGTTCTGCTGGGTCTGCCAGCCCCGACTCTCCTGGCATTCCCACAGCCCAGAACTGGCAGGATGCGGCAGAGAGCAACCTGCTGTCATTGCTGTGGGAAGCAGCAACAACTGGTACAACCCAGGAATGGCTGAAGTCATCTCTCAGGGATTGCTGCCACTCTACGTGATTTCACCTTCAAAGCATGTTCCCAACACTGTATTTTTATGGTGTTTTCATCATCTTAGAATTCAAAGATAATTTAGGCAATGAGGCTAAATAAACTGGTCTGTGCTGTGGAGGACACTAGTATTTGGGGAGAGGGGGAATTCCTCATTCCTAGTCCCATGCTCAGTTCATACATCCCTCCAAGAAAAAAAACTGAGTGGAGAAGGGCACAGTTCAAACTTACAGATGATCAGACTAGGTTACTAATTATATTCATATGAAGGGTGATGAGAGAATAAAGGCAAGGAAAGAGGAGCAGAGTGAGAAATAGCATTAGCAGCTACATGTGGTTACACTCAAAGCTGTGAGCACCAGATGGAGAAGAGGGGAAGCAGTTACAACAAGAGCAACACGTAGAAGGCAAGTACTGTACCACATTCTTTCAGAGGCTCGTCAGACCAGTCCCTGCAGTCTCTATGAGAATCGCACACTTTGCCTCCGTCAATGCACTCTCCACTCTTACACTGAAACTTGCTGGGACTTTCACATGCTGACTCTGTCACGTTGGGCAAGAGAGGAAAGCAACTAAGTTAGATGAGGCTCATGACAACAAACAGGCTGACATAAAGCTCAGGATGGTGTCATTAGCAGAAATGGGATGGGATTAAGCAAATGAACATTGAGACTCAGCATCATGCAAAGAACTGTTCAAGTCATGCAGTCTGCCTGGTCAGCACAATCCTCTCTCCCAAGCAATCCCACTGCCAGAATGGCTTAAAACTGTACAGGAAGCAGCTTGGTGTGGCCCAGAGGAGCAGCACACGCCTCTTCTCTCTCCAGAGGCCACGCAGCCCTGGCAGATCTACCCCATGGAGCATGAGGAGCACAGAGTCGTCTGTACCTACCTTGGACACAGCCGGCCTCGTCGCTGTTGTCAGGACAGTCGTGCACCTTGTCACACTGCTTTGCTCCATGGATACAGGTCCCATCGCCACACTGGAATTCATCTGGCTGGCAGGTCACCAGAGCTTTAAGATAGCACATTCAAACATCAGCCACACAGAACTCAGTCATTTCTGTGGTACCTTTTGGCTGTGACCCTCTGACACCGCTGGGGTTGCACCCTCTGGCAGCAAATGTCAGAGTCTTGGCTGCTTCCACCAAAGCAACAGAGGCAGCAGCTGCCTCAGCCACTATTCTCCTGTGCCCCTCTGCTATCCCAGATCACCCTCTACATCCTTGGGAAAATGGCATTGAAGCCCATATGAGCACACCCAGTCAAAACAGCCCCAGTGCCAACAGTGAAACTTCCCATTGAGACAGAACAAAGCAAGCAGGCAGCAAAACTCTGGCAGCGGAGGAGCTCTGGGGGCTGCAGTCTGTGTGAGGCCAGGCTGCTTTCCAACTGGGAGTGTACAGTGACACCGGGCAGGCAAAGGCAACTGCTCCTCAGCTCTCCTTCTTTCAGAAAAAATTACATTTAAGATACATTTCAAAATATGTACAGGTTAAGGCCCAGGCAAGAGACCTGTAGTGACTCTGCCAAAGCCAGCATGGTCACAGTAGGGATTGAAGGCAGCAACAAGACACGATCACCAGGTTACCAAATGCCCATGAGCCAATAGCCACTGGAAGGTAGAGGAGTTCCACTGCACTGTGATGTGATGTTTCTTGGGGTTTCCAGCCCAAAAACACCTCCACAATATCACGCCAGGTTTCACACCTGAAATTTATTCGTCCAGGTCAGATTATTACAGACTCAAAACAGATCTGATGAACAGCAAAGCTGTGGAAAAATACAAACCAGACAGCTGCACTGACCATACTAAAACTAGTCATATTCCTCTCCCCAAGTTACACTAAGTGAGAGACCTCCCTAGCTGGGACCAGCCTGTGCTGACACAGGGTACAGGCAGCCTGTAGTTCACTGGCTAAACAGGTTCCTCATTCCTGGGACATGTTTTACGGCTTCCTTCTGAGGGGCCCGTCGGATCCATTCTTAAAATCCTGTTAAGGCAGCACACCCTGGAGAGCTCCTGATTCCAGCCTTTCCATCGTGTGATTGTGTCCTGTTATGGTCTGACAGAAAATCACTGCTTCTGAGTAGTGAGGGGAGGCCAGCACTGGTGTTACTACATAGGAGGTGAGAGCTATCTGCAGACTTCCCTGGACAATTTGACAAACTGGTTCTAATAGAAAAATTACTACTTTTAGATAACCCAGGAAGAGCTGCAGGTATGAAGTGAGCTACCATCAATACCATAAAGTATCAGTTGCACAAAGACTCCGCATTATTGGTTATTGCATCCTGCAGCATGCAGGATCAGGTTCATGACTGCTTCACTGGACTTAGTTCTAGTTCATCTTCAGCCAGCAAAAGGCACCAGAGACAGGAAAAGCCACAACTGCAGGGCTGGTGGGGGAAGGGAGAAATCCTGTCATTAGAAATACCCAGTATTCACATGAGGAAAGTTTGGAAATAGCACTGCTCCTTGGAGAGGAAAGCCATATGCACTATATTCATAAAAAGCTGCAAAGTGAGAAAAAAAATCCCAAGCAATAAGCACAGTTATGGGACCAGCTGTGCTGCCACGTTTCGGCTAATAAACCCAGGCACAGGAATGGGAAACCTCAGTGGGACATCTGGGACAACAGCTCCAAACTAAGCATGTGGGATCTGCTGCTCTACCAAATGGGGAAAATGAAGGAGAGAAAGAAAAAAGGCCACGGTCTGGGAGAGTCACAGACCACAGGTCTGGAAGTGGCACTGAGAACTCCTGAAGGGAGGCACAGACACTTCTGCTTAAACTGTTCCTGGCATGTACAGCCACCTGCCTGGGGAAGCCATGACCATGGAAAAACCGTGATTTCTGCCAAGCTAAACCTTGGCCACCGCAAAGCTTTTCCTGTTGTCTCACTGAAAATTCCTTTGCCACACTTATTTCTTATCTTCAGCCCTAACTTGAAAACCAGTTTGCTTCACCTTTTCTGTAGCAACTTCTGTGTGTGAAGGAAAGGCAGAAAAGGATGGTCCTCCATTTCTGACTATAAATATTAACCCCTCACAAAAGTGTAACAGGTAATTAAAGCCAATGGGGGTTTTGTCTTTTCTGGAGGAGAAATATCTCCAGTTTATCAAGTAAATCTGCATGACAACAGCTACAGATTTGGAAGGCAGCTGTTACAAAGCCTATAATTGTCCACAACTGTAATCTTCAAAGCTCTTCTAAAAAGCAGTTATAGCTAAATGTTAAGAACATAAAAGGTTTCTAGTCCTAAAACAAATTAAAATGAAGGAGAATTTTGTAGGAATTACAAAGACAATGTTGCACAAATACCACGACTGATAGAAAAGTGTCAGCACAATTCTTAGCTCAGTTGCTACAGAGACTGCAAAACACAGATGTGTACAGCCCCACTGCACAAAGCTTTGCTTCAAGAAGAGACAGAAGTTTGGAGACCAGGCTGGGTTTCCTGGCTCACTTCTCACTCCACCAGAGCTGTGGAGGTTGAAACCTTTGAGGAACAGCCCCTGAGCCTATTAACAGACATCTAGAAAAGGCAGATAGAAAACAGCACTTGCTGATCACTAAGGTATTAAAATGCATATACAGCATTTCTATTTTTTCCTGTATTTTTCCAGGAGAGAGAATTCCATGTTATCCTGAAGCTGAGACACTAACCCATCTCAGCCCCACTGGCAGAGTTGACAGCAGGTTCCTATTAAGGCCATTTCCAAGGCAAACAATACCCCAAGAAGAGGAAAGAGCTGTGCTGTTTATTTGCACAAGATGTTCAGAAAATTGCTGTGCTAATTTGGAAGGTTTAAATCAGTTAAATCTCAGTAGTTTTACAGCCATCTCCTCTGCAAATCAAATACAAAACAAATTACCAAAGCCCTGCTAAATTAACAGGCACCCTCAAGGAGACACACTTCCCATTTACAAATCCTGGGCACAAAGCTGCATCGCTCAAACTCAGCAGCTCAAATCTAAGCCTGAGTGTATTCTGGTTTCTGGGTTTTTTCCTTCCAATCCCCCTCCCCCAAAAAAGAAAATCGCAACATTTGCAAAATGCATCAATAGCATTTTATAGATGGGGAGACAGAGGCAGGAAAGTGTGAGGTCGGGTCTCAAGAGATCTGTTTCCTTGCTGTCAGTTGTAAGCATTATTTATTCTCCCTCCTGGATGCCCTAGTGTAAGTTGCAAAGGACATTTTAAAATACAACCATTCCAGATTTGGAGACTAATAAATCTAACCTAATGTTCATTTTATAAATATACATATATACATATTTGAATATATATGCTATGGAAAAAACCCCAGCCACCCAATGTTCTCACACAGCTTTCCTGAAATGACTCATTCCCTCATATTTATTTGCTGTCTCACTGCCAGAACCTGTTCACCAATTGTCACCCTTCATTTCTGCTCTACTCATTTACTAATCCATAATGTTTATAACAAATGACGGGTGATGGCCTCATGACTTTTTTCTTAAAGCATTAATTCCCATCCCTCTCTTTTATACCGTGCAAACCCATTTGATCCCCATTTGCAAGAGATGTAGTGGTGGGATCTGCAGTTTTAATCGAGTCCAGCAAGGGGGACATCTGCCATCCCTGTTGCAAAGGGGATGGAGCAGTGTCACACACCTGTAACTCCCTGCGTGCCCCATGATACTGATCTCAAACAGAATTTCCGGAAAGGAAAAGAATCATAGAAGTCCCTAAACTCTCCAGTCCAACAGATGAGCAGTGACACTGAGTTTCCAGAGCTTCCAAATGTCACTTTCTTACTGAAGGCAGGTGCACCTCAGCAACAGCTGCATTTAGGATGGGAGAGTAGTATTAATTTTGGCTCTGCCCCAGTCAATACATCACCTATATGAGCACTCAGTGCTGCAAGTCCTCTCCTGGTTGCTACCTCAGAGACTCCCATCCATGCAGTGTGAATGGCTGTGGGCTCACACACCTCTGTGGCACTGGGATGCAACCAGAACCAGGCACTCTGTGCAGAGGAGCACTGGGGTAGCTAAAATATGGGTCTTTGAATGCCACTGTTTCCCAGTCCACAGGACTGAAGGCAGCAGAACCAGTTCACACACTTGTTTCTCCCAGGCAGATAAACTGCACATTGTGCTGGACTGAGACTTTCAGGAAAGAGACCCTCATGTGCTTAATCTCTGCCACTCAGAGACAGAATTGTCTCAAGTCACTTCTACATTTCCCCCTTTCTCCACTGGTTGTCAGCACCGTGCTGTGCTGCAGCGGTGTCCAGCTGTGTCCTCTGCCCCCGGAGCTGCCTCTGGTGCCTCTGGAAGTGCTGCTGGCTGAGGCTGTCTGCAGCTCAGGAAGGCTGGTGGAGCCACACTCCTTTCAGGCCTCGTGGCTCAGCAGCTGGAGCTCAGCTGGACATTGCTGGTGCCTGCCAGACCAAGGAAGGACGCTGGGGAACAGTGGGCCCTCTCCCTCAGGAAGGTACCTAGGCACAGTCCCACTCCTCTCACCCAGCAGAATGTCAGAGTAAATGGGGCCTATAAAAGATTGAAAACATTTCAAGTTGAACAACCTGGATTGAAATTTAAGAAGCATTTCATCAGACAGTGCCATCAGTGAGCTGCTCCCCTCTTTCTCCACTTGGCTATAGAAGGGAGCTCACTTTTCCCTTTCCTGAGCTGTCAAAACTCAGACATCCTGTCAGGTTGCTGTCACTGCAATCCCATGGGACAGAGGCCAGTTCTGCTGGAGTGTCCTGCGCCAGACACCAGTTCTTCACCTATGTTTGTAACGTGGCTCTTGCCACTGTCTTCTGATTCTGAGGGGACACAGGTGCAGGACTGCCCATAGGAGGTCTCAGAATGAAAACAGGCACCAAACCACTCAGGCTGCCCCAGGCAGCAGTGGCCATCTCCACCAGATGTGCTTCGGCTTGGCTTTCCGGAAACAGAGAAAGGAACCAACTTTGTTTCCTGACTCCACACTGACTTTTCAGACCCTGGCAGTACTGCCTGAGTACCGGCTGCCCAAGAGCTCTGTCAGCAACTTCATCACCTTCTTGGAGATGAAGAAAAAGACAGCCTACCTAGCCCATCCCTCCTTGGGAGGGGTTGACAGCCTTGTACCTCACTATCAAAGCTGCTTTCTTCCTAACAAAACATTTTTGGCTTCTCCTATTCAGCTGTTCCTTCTCTTAAAAGAGTCCTTGGCTATTTTAAAGGCATAGCAGCTACAGGGTTACATGTGGCTCACCTCTGTGCAGTGCAAACCGTGGTGTCCAGGATTTATCACATCCTCTTGTTAAAGAAGCCACTGAACTAGCATCTGTTTCTCTCTGCTTGGAAGAGAGTCTAATCCCCACCTCCTTGAAGGGCTCTCCCACAGAGCTGCTCTGAGCTCACCAGCCTGGACTTGGTGTTGTCATGGGTATGAAAAAATCGTGCTGGCTAAAGTGGTAAATTTTCTTAGATACCTTGCAAAAATCTCTGGGTTTGCAGCTGGTTGCTGCCTTCCTCCCTAGAGGAGGCCCAATGTCAGAGCTGCTAAATATAAACAGTTATGTAAATATTTAATTTCAATCTTGTCATTATGAATATTTTAGCAAAACATTTTGCTCTTGTTTTCTTCTCTCTCGCTCCTCAGGTAAGTGACCAGCTTGAACAGTTCAGTGGCTAAAAATGGATGAAACATTCAAAATACCACACATACCAACACCAGCATGTTAAATGCATAAAGCCAGCTGAAAAGAAATCCATTATTTATTAGCTCTGTGCCTTTATCAAGCCAAGCTCAAAGTGCATTTCAAACTGGATTCTTCAGAGGTACTTCTTTAGACTGCCTTGTTCAGTATACTTCAACTTCAGAGGCAGAAAACGAATTATTTTTTTTCTGCTGATCATATATTCCCTTTAGCACAGCAACTTCTAACCTCCAGGCTGTGACCCCACCATGCAGCCTGAGGGCTTTGAACATTTTTCCTATTTTCCACTCCTTGTCTTTTGAGTGAAACAGATCTCTTCTGAGGCATGGTACCATCCAACAACTCTTACGCCTCCTCTCTGCTTTCTCAAGGAAAAAGCACAAAGGGAGCATGGAATACACCTGACCCTGCTGGGCTGGGCACCCAGCCATATCGTGTGGGACACAAGTGCTCCTTGTCTGGCACAGCTGCTGCTCAGACATCAAAGATTTGCCTTCAAACACCGCCCACAGCGTCCTCCTGGCCCTTCCACCCCACCCCATGGAGCCCTCGGCCCTGCCCCTGCAGACACTTACGGCAGTCCTGCTCATCAGACTTGTCCTTGCAGTCCTCGTCCCCGTCGCACTTCCAGTTCAGGTGGATGCATTCACCGTTCCCGCACTGGAACTCGTGGGCCGCGCACGTGTTGAGGGCCTTGCTGTCGTATCCACACTTCTCCATGGACTCGTCCGACTGATCCTCGCAGTCGGGCTGGTTGTCACACACCCACAGCTCCGGGATGCACACGCTGTTGTTGCACTGGAACTCGTTGGGGTTGCAGGTCAGAGGGGAGCACTTCCTTTCATCGCTGCCATCGCCGCAGTCATTGTCACCGTCACACACAAAGATGATGGAGATGCACGACTTGTTACTGCACTGGAACTCGTTGGGAGAACAGGCTTGGGAATAAAAACAAAGAGGTGAGCTGGGGAGGTCTCCAACCCAGCCCTCATTATTGTACCAGCTTTAGCACATTAGGGATGTCTGAGGGCAAAGGCACAAAGGCATTACCTTGGCTGCTCCACCCCAAAACATCGCTCCCAATGGCAACTACGTGGCAAGGAGCCGGTGAAGCTGCAGTGCTCCCACAGGATCCATCCTCTAGAGACCATGGGCAGCCCTGGAGAAGGATGGGCAGCAGGGCTGTGGGAACTGCAGATGGGAGGAGCGGGACCAGCACTGCCCTGGCATTGAGGTGAGAGCAGCCAGGTGAGCCCTGGTCTGGGAGCCAGGTGAGCCCCGGGGCTGGAGCAGCTGCACGGAATGGGCGGGAGGTTGCAGGAGAGGCTGGGGCTGTGCTGGCAGAGCCGGGGCTCCGCTTGGCTCCATGCTGACATTACCAGCTTCCTGACTTTCATAAGCACAGAATCAGGTTTCAGGATTTCACAGTATGCCTGGTTTTGGACATATTAAGTGGGATGTGTAGGGTAAATATTTAGTGAGTCGAGCATCAATTTAGCTGCAATCTGCCAGTAAGGCCCTTTACAACACGCTGAATGCCTTCCCTGGAAATCACAACTCAACATTAACATACAAATGAGGCGCTTGTCAGATAGAAGCTGAGTGGAGCACTCTCCTCTGCAAGCCTAATGGACAGCTGAACCAGAGATGCCTGCTCAAATTAAACTTCCAGGTACTCCAACAAAGTGCAGTTCACAGTCACTTAAATTCCATAAAGGTGTGTGGGAACCAAAATCCTGGAAGAAATTCTCCATAAGTACTCAGAGGTAGTTACTTACAAAGAATTCTGCTTCTGCAGTTTAAGTCCTGTACAGGGAAGTTATGGCTTTGATAAATTACGAGTACAATACATATATGCATATGAATTACAATAAGCTTTTTTTTTTTTTACATTGCTCTTGGGAATCTTTTTGTCTTCAGAAGCAGAACTATTTACTGACATATCTGCAGAGCCCCAACACTAAACCACACAGTTTTGATGGTACCAATCACTGCAGTGCCAACTGCACCTGGAAAGCAGCAGAATCCCTATAAAAGACCTGTCATATCCTAGCTTTCAGCCAGTGACAGGAGCCCAGTGGGATTCTGTCTGGTTTATACCTGTGAATAAAGCCATATTTATCTAGCAATTAAGAACTTGTCCACTTGCACAGATGCTTATTTACATTCTGGCTGGCAAACTTGCTGGGCTCTGTCTGACAACCTAAGTTTTCTCTAGAATTTTTTTCTTACATCAGAGCATAACTATATATATACACACACACATATATATACATACATATATATATATATACACACACACCTCTCCCCTCCTGCCCTGTGCTCTGTCCCACTTAGTCCCAGGTTTTCCAGATGTTACAGCAGAGCAATCCACCTAATTAGAGGAGAAAGAGGATTGCCTTCCTTGGTGCAATACTACCATGCACTGGCCAGCACCCAGGCTCCCTCCAGCAGGGAGAGATGTTAAAGAGAATCTCAGCTGCCCCACTGACACCAATCATGAACTGCAAAAGAGCGAGGTCACCAAAGGAACTGCTCAGGCTCCTTCTGCACTTGGTAGAGTATTTTAGATACTGAGATGCCCTCAACAGGCACCTGTCCCTTGGAGGAGCCAGAATGTCTCCTCTCCAAACAGAAGGAACTGAGATAAAACAACTTATATTAGGAGGTGAATCCTTCTCAAAAGAACCTGAAATAAAAGCACAGTCTGGTGGAAAAGCATCTAAAAAACCCCCTCTTTTGCATGGCAGAACTGAGACCATTAAAATGCTCTGATTTTCACTCGAATTCTGCTCTTTTTCTGCATTCAGCAATTTTTTCTACCCTTACCCCATGACTAGAAATAATCTATTAACCCTACTGATCAGTACACAGCTGTGTAACTTACTGTCTTCAGAAGAGCCATAATATGGAATTCCATATGGAACATTCCTCCATAAAGTGGAAATTTAAGGTAACAGTTATAATCTTACCAATCTATTTTAAAATGATGGTGGGAAAACAGGAATATTTCTAAGGCAACGGCACAGATTCTGTAACAGATAAAGGCTGAGAAGAAGAAATTGCTTTTCTAGCATTATTTTGATGAATCTCAGAAACAGATCAGAGCGCAAAATCATGCATAGTCCATTGATCCCTAATGTTTGGGCAAGGTTGTAATGATTTGCACACTCCAAATGTGCATAAATTTACTTTCCACCAACTGTAATGAGCCTCTTTTTCCCCTCGTTGTTTTCCTGGTCCCACCTCCACCCCTCCTCCTGTTTGTACACATTCTCTTCAGAAATCTGCTGCATTGGCAAATTAGCGACTGATAAACACAGGAGTGGGAGACAGACAATGGAAGTTTGCACAAAAGCTCCTCCTCTGCACCTGCAAATCCCAGTACAGATATAAAATCACTGATAATCTCAGCCAGAAAGTAGAAGCAGTTCAGTTTTTGTAACCTCTCAGGAGGACTTTCTCAGTGAAGCCTGAGAATTGCTGGCTAGAAAAATTGCACGGTCATGATTATTTTATTTCTTTTTAAAAATTAAGTTCAGTGTGATGCCAGCACTAGAGACTACAAGCTCTCTCTCCATGGAACAAGCACAGCAGTTTGGCTGTCAGCAACTCCTCTCTCCATCCCCACGGTCCTTAGGTGGGGATCAAGCAGTTCCTTCTGGGTCACACCTGCCCGCAGCAGAGAGCTCCATCCATCCCTCCCCGTGTACTCTTCTGCTGCCATGGGGGGGCAGATAATGCCCCAAACACCTCTCCCCCTTCCATCATCCTCCCTGAGAGCTGAAATCCACAGGGCGAGCCAGGCTAGAGCACAGACTGCAGCTCCCAGCTCAGGGATTGCTCTGGCACACCCAGGCACGAGGAGTGAGCTGTCCAGGATCCTGTGTGTGCCTGGGCAGGAGCCAGCCCCTGCTGCCGAGGACCCGCGACACCGCCTGGTGCCCGAGCCAAGAACCCAATAAATAAAGCACTACAAATTATCTTACACAGCACCTGGAGGATTGGGCATGGGCAAGCAAAGTCCCTGGGACAGTTTACTTCACATCTCCTTTCAGGAATCTGTCAGGGTACCTTGCAGTCCCATTACCCCAGTATTTCACTGCCTCCAGAACATTTCAGTAGGAAATGTGCCAATAGTAATTATATTATCACTGGGGTATTTTTTGGCTTGAACAATTTGTTTGCATTCTCCAAATTTGCTACCTGTCCTATTGTAGGCTGATTTACTCAAGACCAAGGAATCAAATATTAATTTGCTTTCTTTAGCACTGAAGAAATTAATAAATGTTAGACTCCGTGGTGCAAAACGTACCTCAAATATGAGTGATCCCAGCAGAAATCTTGGAAATGTTTGTCAAGAAGTGTTTAACCAACAGTCTTCAAAGCAGAACTACAACACCAGTCTACTGCAGAGCACTGTAATGTGTAAAGGCTCTTCACAGTGTCAGGAAGTAAAATATCACACATAAATGATTGTGGAGATGTGATTTTGCCTATAGACAAAATATACCAGAGGTATTCTGCATTAATTTCTGCCCTGTGCTATGTGCCAATCTGTAGAGCACAACTATCACAGTTTTTGCCTCACAGCCTGCAGCTGCAGTCTTGTCACATCTCTTGAGGAGAGCGGAGCACAAGCAGCCTTGGGATAGAGCAAGTTAAAAATAAAGTAACAGAAGATCAGAGAGATTGCAGTTGTGGCGTTAGTGTTTCAGTGCTGGCTGGTTCTCTTTTGCCCAGAGCCAGGATGGGCAAAACACATTTAACCCAAGGCTTTAGTGAGAGTCTGGTGCAGCAGGGACAATCTTAGCTCAGGCACGGCACCAAAAATTCAGGTAATTCTGCCACATGCTTTTTAAGTGCTTTGAGAAAAAAGCAGAATGCTCTAAAGACGTAGAATTCTCTAACAATACAGGGCGCTCATTGAAAACTGTCATTTCAAAAAATATATATTTGTACGTAACATTTCTGCAATGGACAACTCTATCAAGCATGGATCCTCACATCTGGATAAAATTGAAAAAATGAAATAAATATATCCAACATGAATGGATATATAAGTATATCCATCATTAACAGGAGCTGGGAATTATGTACAATGGACTATAACTGCTGTCATTGCTAATCTCTAATTAAAGATTTTATAGCTTTTCAGTAAGAGTCAGGTATTTAATTCATCTCTCCTCCAAAAGAGCCATTTCCACTTGAAATTACATGAATGGCTTAAAGAAAGATAATTATTTGGTAAAATTTGTGGTAAAGTGGATAGCAGCAATTATCCACTGATGCTGAAGATAAGAAGAAAAATTATTACACTGTAATTTTCTGACACTGTCCCCAAAGCAACTTTAAAAAAAACTGTCTCAAAATTTATGTTTGTTTAAATCTGATAATGGATCTTCTAAAGCAGGCAAAGGATGATTTGTGCATACAAATATTTGCATCAGGGAGGGAGAGATCTGTTGCTTCATGGCTGTTTCAACGCTGGCAGGAGAGGCTGCTGGACTTCAGAACTCTCCCAAGCTCTGAGGTTTAGGATCTGAGCTCTGCAGGGCTGAGGAGTGGAATTCCTGAGCTCTGTCTGCCCAGGTTTTCTGCCCCAAGTGCAAGCCCAGCTCCCACAGCCCACAGGAACCAATCTCTGAGCTGGGCCATGGATAAGGAGGTCACTGAGTGCAGACAGGGTAAATTACGTTGGAACTCCCAGTTACCAGCGCTGTCAGCATGTTAGTTTTGCTTAACTAGTATTTATTTTCAGGCTTAATTCTGGCTAAATTATTTATTTTGCCTGCAGACAATTGCTTACCAAATACCTGAATATTTCATACAGATCTTCCATCAAATGCCAGTCTTTAAAGCACAGATTCGTGCCTGGAAGCACAAGTTTCCCATGGAAAGCTGCCCTCCAGGAAGGACAGCAAAAGAGATGGAGGTAAATGAAGATGACCTTGAAGCGCATTGCTCTGAAAAAATGACAGGCCTCCCATGGAGGGAATAATGCAGCGGAATTGCAGCCTCAGTCCCAACAGTGGTTGTTGCTATGGTGATTGATACCGAAAAGCCCCTATAGATGGAGACTGCAGAAGGAATAGTAATTCCTGATATTGTTCAAATCACTAATGGAGCTGAGGAGCCATCTCACGCACTCCTGCAAATTAATATTTGCATGTGCTCGCTGCCTTTGTCACACGCTGCCCTCAAACACAAATCAGTCATTTTCCCATTCTCTGCAGCAGTATTTGCATAGTATTAGTTAATTATAACCCAGCAACCAGATGCCAAAGCCCCTGCTGACAAATAATAGTTGGTTCAAAAATGTATTTGCTGATTTAGAACGTATTTCCTGAGAATCATATATTCATTCCAAGTGGCTTAATTATCTGAAAATAGAATTAATTATGACCCCCAATTTACAGACAGAAGCAGTTTATGTACAAAGGTATGCACACTGCACTGCCTTTAATCTTATGTACGTGCAATAAGGTTGCAACTCATACCTGTGGTCTCTTCAATTTTCCTTCAAACTAGGAAAGGGTTAGGAAGTTTATCAGAGGTTCTTTTGGCTAAATGACAGAAAATGACCTCAACATAACAAGTGAATCCAGTGTAGAGCATTTAAGGGTAAAATTAAACAGCTTGAAAGACAAAAATGGATGGTAAGAATACCAAAGGTTAATAGTATCCTGCTTTTTGTGACAATCCAAGGCACCCCATGGGGATCTTGTGAGGATAAAGACATTATTATTACTCTTTTATCTTCTGACTGGAATAGAATCAGCTGAATCAGATTAAAGATGTTTGGTACTAGCCAAAATGTAACAGGAAAAAAATATGCTGGGATGTGTCCAGTCAGTTTCTTTTCTGACTTTGAAAACTGGAGCCTGTACAGGACAAGCTCACTCCTACTCCCTTAGACATGACTTGCTTATCAAAATGGCAATTTTACAAATTACACCAATTTGGCAAATCCCTCAGAAACATCTGATAATGGCCATTAAACTAACAGCTGCTCTAGTATTACCACACAAAATTCTGTATTTCTGAGGAATGTGTAAATGTTCAGCAAGCAGAACAGGGCACTACTGAGCAGGGCTTCATCCTGGGACAGTGCACAGAGATCCCACATTGCTGCACACACAGAACCTCTTGGATTCTGCAGGACTCCCTGTGATTAGGCATTTTCTGCACAGAATTTCTCTGCACAGCATTTTCTGCATGACAGCATTTTCTGGATTTAACTTTGCCATTGCAGAGTTTAAATCACAGACACTTTGCCAGGAAAAGCCAATCCATGGATGCCACTTTCCATCCCCTGGGCAGTCTCCCACTCTGTGCTCACCTGCTGACACAGAGACATGACCTGCCTATTTTCCCCATTGTTTTCTGGTTCCTTATGTCCAGCTCAAGAGACAAGAGTTCATCAGAATCCTAAAGGCTACACTCCAATCACATCGGCAAAGGACAGCACAATTGGTTTTATTCTTAGAAAATGTGGGAAAGGCAAGGAATCCCAGCCCATGGCTCCACAGCTATGGCACTGGCCTGCCACTTTCTCCTTACCCTTACCTATTCCTAAGCACAGGCATGATACCAGTTTAACCAGCTGGAAAGCTGAGCCATTTCCCCAGAATCAATCAAGTCATTTATACTGCAATAACTAAGCAGGGAATCCTGGAGATTGCTGACTCACAGGTTTGAATTCACCTGAGCAGTGAGGGACAAAGCAGAGATCACATTACAAGCAGTGAGGTCAGTGCCCCATAAAATTTCCACTTCCACTAATTTACTTTGCTTGATGGGAACTCTCTGTAAGAGAAGAGATATTTCTTATTATTGCAGTTTGCTTCAATATTAGATTTAACCATTCACTGCATTTGGAACATGCACTATTAACTCTTCTGGAGCACAGACAAAACTAGGCAAGGCTGAGAGCTTTGCCTTCTCAAGCTCCCAGTTTACCCAACCATGCCTCACATTTCTCTAGGAACAGTGATCCAAAGTGAATTTGAATGTAGGTTCAATAACAATTAAAAGGATGCTTTTGAAATAAAATGGTTTGCAAGACAACTGATCTGAAGGGAGAAGTACCTTAAAAAAGAAGCACTGAGGATGCAATGAGGCCACTGGCAGAATTTGTTGTACCCACATTCAAGGTTAAGAACATAAGCACATCCTGTAATGACCAAGTCCATAAACACAAAACCCCAGTGGTGATTTTGGGAGGGCGAGAGATTGACAGTCTGTTCAGGAAACAACCAGCCCCTGACTGATTTCAGTTATGTGAGAATTAGCGGGCACAGCTTTTACATGATGTAGACACTGTAGCTATGTACCCACAATTCCAGAGAAGAATGGCAATCATTTTTGAAAAAACAGTATTAAATTTTCTACTCAAATGGAAAATTTAATCACTGAGTGACACTCACTGCAATTAAACCTGTAAGGGTCGTGTGCTGACTGTGCTCACATTAACAGCAATGAGATTTCCATGGCATTAGGACTTGCCTTGCAGTTTCTGTGACTTGGGAATAGAAAGCAGCACTTTCCTGGATTTGGGCTGAGATGAAGACTCAGATGTTCAACATGAGCAATTATTTTAAAGTTATTGGAACAAAGACGGGTAATGAAGTGGTGTTTATTGTGAGTTAAACCTTTCTTATTACATTTACCAAACAAATTTCTTTGCAAAGTAGAAGCAAAGTTAATCCAACCATTATATCATACTCTGTAGGAAAAGAATGTATTTCAGCCACTAGGATGACTTTCAGATGGTTTTTTATCTGTTAATATGACTCATAAACCAACTTCTTTTTTTTCTCTTGCATCAAACATGACACAGTCCTCTCCTCCGTAGGACTGTGCTCAGTTCAGGCTACTGATTTTGATTTAGCCTTCAGATCATATGCTCAGGAAGCAGAACTGTTAATTAGTGTAACACATATGTACTGGTGGCCACTGCAGGATGCAACTCCTACCCACGTATCTGCCATCATAGCATCATCGACACTGCCAGCTACAGAAGATTTCCCTGAATAAAACTGAACAGATTCTTGCTTTTTGGATGAATAGGCTCAAAATTATAGCTGCATTCTTATGAAGAAAGCACTTCAGGGACGTGAAATACAATAGTATTTGGCAATAAGAGATGTAATTTCTTGACTATTTCAACTCTAGGAGCTCTGTTGAAAGACAGCAACCCAAAAGATAAACATAATTACAGGCCAATTTTTGCTCCTCTGACAGGATAATGTGAGATTGGAAAGAAAAATCAGAGCCAACGTCTCCAGCTAAAGTGCAGAAAGAGCAGCAGGACAAAGCTCATGTGGGTGTGTCCAGGTATCCTGCAGTCCAGCACTATTAAGCTTTAGTTTTAATTATCCACAGCCCTCTTCCAGAGCCCTGTGAACAACGATCCTTTGGGGTGCGAAGGACGTGTCTGTGCGGAGCTGTGAGTGTGCCTGAGCTGTTCTTCGCATCTCCCCTTTCCCCTAGTGCTCCTTCACAGAAACACTGCAGAAGTACCACTGCTGGATTGTCTTGTTCTCAGAGGATGTTTTCACCTACTCTGCTTTAAAGAATCAATTATTCATGGAACACTGATAGGGACAATTTCTCTGTGAGGAGACCAGCACAGGGCCACCCCCAAGGCCTGCAGTGTGAGCCAGGCCCCACTCCGTGCTGGAAGCTCCATCTGCAGATGTGCCACCCGTCTTCCTTTCTAAACCCAAGCTCAAGAGGCAGCAGCATGGAAAACAAAACCATTTGGCCCTCACCTTCTGCAGGTAGAGCCCTGCCACAGCTTGGGCTGGATTTACACAATGACTGTCTTACCTCTAGCCTAAGTTCACACACTGTTTAATTATGTTTAATTACAATGAGCATCCAATATATTAAAAATGCAACTACCTTCCCTTTTCCTGTCAGCATGTAATTAAAAGTAACTCCCAATCTCTTTTTTTTCCTTGCCATTTTGTTCTGAAGGAACTCAGGACAATTATGATTATGGGCTGAGATTTTTCGTAAATAACAATGGGGACTTTTCTGCAAATTACTACTGCTTTTGAAGGAGCTCTAATACTTTAAGCAGTGATAAAGTGGCAGCTGTACATGTTTAATTTCTGAGAGCCAGGGCATAATGCACAAGGATTAATCCCTCCAGCTGTCCAGTAATTAAACATCATGTAAAGCCCAGAGGATATCATTGGTGTGCTACCTTATCTTATTTACGAAGGACTTGTATTTGTTAAATCTAGCAATTCTTTTTTCCTTCTTGGAAATAATTGTAAATTCTTCCACCATGGCAAGTGCACTAAAGTTACAGCTACCTTCTGTAAAATGCCAGGAATTTCAGACCAGCCATGTTTCTTTTCATCACATACTAAAACCATCATGAATAATGATAGTGGATAAATATTTCCTTTACAGACATGAATGTGATAACTATGGGCTTTAACCCTATTAAAATTGGTGGGTTTCTCAGTGAGAATACATGGCAAAATCAGATCCTTTGTGTTTGATGTCCCTCTGAGGTGACTGAGGGACAGCATATCCAGTGCACTTGGCCTGTTAATGAAGGCAATGAACAGAATTCCCAACTTTGACAAAAGTGCACATTCATCAAACTGCAATGAAGAATAAAGTCAGTGCTGCATTATCACCAAGTTAAAAGGTCTCAGTAGGATCATGGAGATCTGGAATGGACTGGATCAGTATTGTCAAATCCCAGCAGGGTGCATTGGAAGTGTGACTCATGCAAACACAGGTACCTTTTACTGCACAAAGAAGATAACAGTGCTGAGACAACATGAGGCTCTTTATAGTTATGGGACAATGATAAAAGATGATAAAACAATTTAACTGTCAACAGAAAGGTCACTTCATGTGTGCGTGGGTGCAGGAGCAGAGTGACTTTAAATCAGCTTTGCAATTTCCCCTCTTCAGCTGGTTCATCACCAGGTGGATCTGCTGCAGGGATGAACAGCTTTAGCCTCTTTAAATTCTGCCTTCAGCCCATGGTTCTCAGGTGACCTGAGGACTGTTGAGCAGGGCACTGGCAAGAGCTGCCTCAAAGTTTTCTGTACTTGGACCTTCCAAGAAAAAGACCCCTCACTTGAAGGCACTGCAGTTTTTTCTGGAGAATAATACATGCCTGGAGCTTTGCCAGGAAAAGTGGCAAGTTCATCACCTGAGGATCCTGTAAATGATCCATGTATATCATGGAAATGGGAAGCCTGTGAGCTGCCATGGCACAGACACATGGGTACAGCTGAGCACACCTGTGCTTATTGTGGTTTCCCTTATGAATTTCAAAAACCTTTATCCAGTTTGTTCATTTTTAATCTGGCATATCATTGTATCATCAGACTGAAAATCTAGAACTAAGCTGAGATCCATGGTCAGCAATGAAAAGCCTGAAGACCAGGTTGCAAAGGAAGATGCTCTGGATAATGAGGCTGTCACTGTCATGAGACTCCTGCAGGAATTCCTGGCCCTCACCCTCAGCCAACTGCCCAAGGTCACTGTGAGTCCATTGCCTGCACAGGTTCCTTGGATCACTGTCTCTGTGCTATGGTTTAGCAGAATAAACCATGGTACGGGTAAATAGCTTATTCTGCTATCAATATATCAATGAATACATCATTTCACTGCACCTGACTGTTGGAAAAGGGGAAAACTGTGCACTTTCAACTCCTCATCTGTAAGACACAATTTCCATCTTGAGTGCAAGAAGTGGTTAAGGCGAGACCCAGTGACACCGCCAGAAGGGATGGGGCCAGAGCCTTGTTCTCTTTTGAGCATCCCAGAGTCCTGTCAGGAGGAACATGTGTGCCTTATAGGGGCTCAATGCCATTTCAGCTGGTACAGGATGGCAGCTCTTCTGTTCCAAAGCCACTCTCAAGTGCTCTCTGCATTCCTGAGCAGCTGACAGAACACTGGTTGCTGTCTCTCTTGGCAGAAATTTAACAAGTTCTGCTGCAGTTAGCCAAGGCCAGACTGACCCTGAGCTGTGTTGCTTTAATTACAGTCTCTCATATTTAATTTCTCTTTTAGTCTCAGTAAACACATTCCTAAGCTTGTCCAATCAATTGTGACAAAGGTTGGGTGCACTGGGAGCAGAATACCTTCACCACGGAAATACGGAGGCTGCCAGCACCTCCAAGCTAGCAAATTCAAGATGCTAAACCTGACATATGACTACAACACACTTGGTATTGTAAAGACTCAAATTACTTTTGCTCCAAAAACTGAAAAATAAGATTTTTCTTTTAATATACCATTATTTTTAAAAGGCAGATATTTGCATTTTCAAAAACTGTTTGTGCACTGCAAGTTAGTAATGCTCTGAAGCCTGTCTGTTAGAAGCAAATGATTTAGGCAGATGGGCACTTAACTACCTACGTGCAAGGATTACTACCTGCAATTAATCCCTGGTGCAACTACAGCCTGTGCAGACACAAGTCTGGATCCCTAATCACTTTATCCACTGCAGGTGAAAGAATTTGGAGTTTCCACTGCTTCCTTGGGAAGTTCTTCCACAGGCTGAAAATCACACCATTTTTTCTCCTTGTTCAGATTCCCTGCTTTTGTCCCTGAGTCTCTGAACAGCTGCTTTCTTCCCACAGCTGGCTGTGCCAGTGTCTACACTGGATATATTTCACATGGATTCCAAAAGCAATGATGTCATTCTGAGAGGAAAAATCCATCAAGAACTATAAGGTCCAAAGCAGTAGCTGGAAAGCAAACTGCTGGAGGAGGAAGAACAATAATACACTGTCCTTACAGTTTTGGGTGATTCTATACCATAATCGTTGTTTTCTCCTGCAGGAGATCCTCCCTTAACTTGGGCTGTGAACATTCTAACACGGGGACAGGTTCTTGCACAGCCTCAGCACAACCAAGCTTTGCTCCTGGATACCAGCACAATATTGTTACTGGTACTAATTACCAATGCAGAAATGCAGGCATAAATAAGGTTCATAAACTCCATGTTAAATCCTCTTGAAGAACTAGAAACCTAAGAGCCAGTAATTCCTATCAAGAAATAGGAGTATACATGGTTAAAATATTTTTGAAGTGTCACATGAGGTTGCAGTAATAGCTTTATTAACACAGATTTAGAAAGAGCTTAGGGGTTTTTGTTCTGGATGCCCTCACTCACACACTGTCTTCAAGACATCATCCACTTGTTTATTGCACATGCAGGCTCTCACCACAGAAATTATCCTGAGCACAAATAAATCCCTTCCAAACATTTATCCAGCAAGATGTGTTATTTATAGCCAAGTTGGTCAGCTCTGTGAGAAGTGCAGCCTCTGTGACATGGTGTTCTGCTCCAAGGGGCTGCGGGTGACAGGCAGTGCTGAAGCTTCATATAAAATGAGAATAAAAACCTGAGTGTAGAGATTAAATTAACAAAACAAAGAGAAGAAGGGGCCTGAAGTGGTCAGGATACTGTGTGCTGCTGAGATAAGAGGAAACAGAGAAAGGAGGATTCTAAACAGAAAAGAAATGGGAATGTTAGCAGAGTATCAGTGGACAGGCTTAGTGAGGTTTATCAGATTTGGATAAAGAGAGGATAGCTATCAATCCTCCACAAGCTCCCTGTTGAAACAGCTCACACAATTGTCCTCAGCCATGAGGAAAGACCTTCATTTGACAGGCAACCTCCCTGAAAGTGCTCCCACTACAGCCATTCAGCAGTGCCTCCTGTTTCCCTCTCAGAGTTTTGACCTCTGAAGGATGCTGAGTTGAGATTTTAGGACTGAAAGCTTTTGGTGTTTGCACCCACCCAGGATGCTCCAAGTTTGCCTGGTCCTCGTGCCAGAGAATGGCCCATCCCACATCCAGACTCAGCAGAGGTTTCCAGTGTGTGGGCACAACACTCAGTCATTAGGAACTGACTGAAAGCTACTAATAATTTCTCACAAGTTACCCAACAACCATCAAAATGTGGTAATTTGTCCCTGGATTAAATTTCCATCTTTAAGAACCTACATGTGCATTAAAACTGGCAGATAAGTAAGAGTAGAGATGCTGAAACATCCAGAACAGAAACACTCAGCTATTTCCAAATCCATTAATAGCATCATTATGCTGAAATTATGTGGCATTCAGAACATATTTATATTCATTTTGGGGGTTACCTAAGGCCTTGGAAAAAAAAAGTTCAAAGCAATTTCAAGTAGATTTTTATTATAACTAAAAGACTTCTTGAGACCACTCCTAGTGGAGTGAGCAGCAGCAGCATTAAATTAGGGGAGGCAGTCACCAGTACAAAAATTGTTCTAATTTCACTAACTCATAATGGGAAAATAGCAGTTACAATTATCTTCTGAATTTGTCTCTAATTCAAGCCTCCCATTCAAAGAAGATGATGTACATGCTAGAGAGAAAATAATTTAGAGTTTCTCACAGAAAACAAATAAAAGAAAAAAGAAAAAAAGGACTAAGAAAAAATACTTTTACAAAGAGAGCTAAATAGTGGAACAAGTTGTTCATGAAGTAAAGCCTTTGATAACACTTTGTTTGATAAAGCTGACTGCAAAGAAATAAATTTATCCACAGCATTCTACTCAGAACTACAAAATATTATGTAAAACATATTTTGTTACACAACTTCAAAAAAAAAATTATAATGTGGATTATGAGCTCGGCAGGAATTAGAGCCCAAAATCTACTTTTTAAATGAAGAAACTTCAATTTGTGCTTGAATATAAAAATTCAACCCTTTCACCAGTAATCTGGAAGTAAAAATAACACTGCTGATATCACATGCAACACTAGAAATATTGATGGATGGGTGAATACACAGAACTTAGAGAGTTTCTTAACAGCCTGGGATCATTTGCACACAAAAAATTTAATAAGAACAGCATTAGATATTAGAAAGGTGATTTTACTTCTGTACAGACTAGAAAGACTGATATTCCCTAAATTCTGGTGGTCTGTGTAAAAAGAAAGTTGGAAAAACCAACTGGAATACCAAAGGGAGCCACAAGAATGAGTCAGGCATTCATTCAAAAGAAAATATTTGACAACAAAAAGCATAAAGAACTAATATGTTTGGTCTATCAAAAAGGCAGCCTGAGAAATGGCTTGATCACAAAGTGCAGGAGTTTTCACAGACTGAAACACTGCTAAAGAGCTCTCTCCTTCAGCACATAAAGGCCTAATAAAAGGCAATGGCCATTTAGGGACGGAATTTAAAACAGTTATGGGTACAAAATATATCATTCTCTCTCTGCCCAGAGAAACCAACAAACTCTTAATGTCCAGGCCTATCCCAGAAAAGCCAGCCTGAGTCTGTCCACACTCTGCGGGGACAAGGACATGGCGGGAACCTGCTGAGCTACCACAGAGGAAGGTTTGAACTTTAAGTCCTTTCCACATCACCTGGGTGTTAACTCTAATACTACTTAACTCTCCATATAAAGAATACTTAACTCTTCATAGAGTTTACTCATTCTCCAGCCAGACCCAACTGGAGAATCCTTCTTTCCTCTCTTTTTCTAGAAGTCACCACTTTGCACTGCAAATGCAGAATGAGTAAGTTTGTTGGCAGGAAAAGTCATTGCTTTCCATGCAATTTGTAACAGTCACTCTAGGACTTTTGTAGTCCTAAATGGAGAAGTTGCATATGTATTAACTCACCAGGAGTGCAACCAGCCTCATCAATTCCACTTTCACAATCCTTCTGCCCATCACATCTCCAGGACGACGGGATACACTTGTTGCTTAAGTCTCCACAGCTAATTTTTTCAGATGGACACACTTGTTTGGCTGGAAGAATAAAAAGAGAAAAAAAGCCACAAATTAGACACATTTCTAAACATTGCTAACATAGTTATACTGTTAAGGTTACTTTTACTTTGAATGCCTCAGTCCTGAAACATATTGGAATGAAATCCCAAGTCAACCTGCTGCCTCTTATATCAAATCTGCCCACAGCACAGCAGCACTGGACGAACCACCTCCAATTAAGCCAGGAAAAACAAATTCCCTAACTTTAATACAAGGGTGTACATCTGTGTATGGTAATGCAAGGAAATTTCTAAATGTAATGATCTGGGCAAATTGTGGTCAGCAAAGCTGAGGAAAAAGCAGCAGGGACAAGCAGGAACTTGCACATGTTCAACAAACTGAGCTGTAACTGTGGAAATTGAAGGCAACTGTGATGTCAGACATGGAGACACAGGAGGTCCTGCAGGAGCAAAATCCCCAGTACATGCAAGAACACAACTATGAAAAAGAATCTGCCAGATTTATCTGGAACCAAGGAAGCTGTGAAGCTCATTCTCTCATAACTAGTTTGCATTGCTAAAATTCCTATTTTTTTCCATCACAGTAGTGTAAAGAGCAACAGATCTACATTTATTGTGACAAGGCTGCTGAAATGCAAAATGTTCCACAGTTTAAACAATTGTTTAGCATTCTGGAATCATCATCCAGTTTGGCAGGATTTGCTTATTAAATAGACCAATTTCTCTCTTCAAATAATGATGTGTTTTCAAATAGTTCCTCCATTGGTATTAACGATGATAATGCTGTGTATGGCTGCAGGACTACTGAACAGGGAGGAACCTAAATTCTAAATGAAAACTTTCACACTACCCTGCCCTGGTAAAGATATTTACACAAAGTCAATCAGCTTCCCAAGTGCTGAGCGAGAGATGATGAAAATTATACTTCCCTTTCCACCTACACAAGGAGGCTGCGAAAGGGCATCTTAGAGCCCCAAAGCATCAATCAGCCACTTGGAGAGCAGTGCCATTTAATCCCTGGATTTCGCTGTCTTAGCGCCTTGAAGTGTTAGAAGAAGCAGTTTCAAGAAGCTGTGGGCAACCAATACATCAAGAAAAATTAGGTCCTGCCACAGACAGACAGTTAATAACAGATGTAATGAAGTTTTATAACCCTGAGGCATGACAGCATTTCTGTTGAAATTTGCTCGCTGCATACCTAAATAACATTTATGAATGTTGCATGATTACAGGGGGGAGGAAAAAAGGGATTCTTACTTAGGCTGTTGGATTATTTTTCCAGCAAATCAGTAATAAAAACACTGGAAAGGCTCCCCAACAAGACCCCCCCAGGATCAGTGTATCTGCCAATTCAGGTCAGGTTCTGTGTCCCAGTCCCTCTAGGCTGCAGGTTTTCTACTGCACAACTGCAGTAAGGTCTGTATTGGACTGGCATACTGGGAAAACTGGGATACTAAAAAAGTCATGGACACATTTATTAATCAGGTTATTGGTCCACATCCGCAAAAAATTGTTCTAGTTCTCCTTGCTCAGGCTGTGGTGATGGGAAGGAGAGTTTGTTTTGATGCCAAGTAAGACCAGTTCTTCCACCCCCATTGTAAATCTCCATTGAGAACTAAGTGGGTCAAGACAGCTGAGAACATGTTCCACACACCTGATTTTGAAGAAGGTGAAATATCATTATAAAATGGTATCACCACACAGTGAGATCATTAACCAGCAAAAAGATTACTTACTGGTCACAGATTTAAGTATGGGCATTACTTTTGCTTGGCTGCTGTGGGCAGATGCTTAATAGCTTCAGGAAGCTGAAAGGTTTGGAAAGGTATGAACAGAAGGTTCCTATTTATGGAAAGCAATCTTTGTGTTAATCATCTTCCTGACAGAATAATTACAGATATTTAAAATATGTAAATCAAAGCCCGAACTTTCAGGGATGCAGAAGCTGCTGTTGGTCACAGTTCATCAAATCTCTGCGTTCCAGTGGTTTCTGCATCCAAGCAATTGTTGCATGGAAGTCAATGACTTGTAAGCACTGGCAGGTAGCAGAGAGGGGATCATGCACAAAACCCAGAGCGAAACTTTGGTGAAAATACACCTGCATTTCCAGCAAGTTGGGGTTTTTCCTCCCCTCTCCCCCAAGAGGCTGCAGCAGTGCAAGTGGAGTCCATGTTGCTGTCCACACTATCACAGGCTTTCGGCAACTGCAGTCCAAACTCAACATTTCTGTTTCTGTGCACGGCTTACACAAACCCAGGCCTCTTGGGCTGACGTGACCAAAATGTTTTACTACTTCTTTCCTTCTCTATGCTCCCAGAAAGGAAAGGGTTAGTGCTGTGTGTGATGGTGAGGGCTCTTACCCTGGATGCATTCTGGACCAATGCGAGTTATAGCAAGATCTGCCTTTTCAGAAAAGCACCATTAAACAACTTGGTTGAAATGTCAGACACATCAAGACCAATTTATCACAATGAACTGCAAATGCCAAGGATGGACAACAATGGTTTATTTATAAGGAGACAAGAGCAAAGAAGACAAGAAGGTTCCATTTACTCACTACCGCCAATGGCACATTCTTCTTTCTCTTTATGGGAGGCTACAAAGTCTTTCAGAGAACCATAGAGCCTAACTGGCGCCCCACTGTTTGCTTCCTCTTGTGCCACTGCTGTGCTTTTCAGGCTCCGGACATCATGTATATTCAAGAAAGCCCAAGAAAACAAAATTGATTTACTTTCAGAAGACCATTTGTCAGGTTCTCACCAAACAGGTACTCTAAGAGCATACACAAAATGCAATTAAGCAGCTTCTGCTGGTGGGAAACCCACACAACTTTTCATCAGCAGACTGAAAAGAATGCCCTTTGTGGAAATACATCATCTTACAGGTCTGAACTGCTTCTCTATCTCTGCTGAAATAACTCCCCATCCTCTCCAGACCGCCCTGTGTGTTTTTCCCAGGTTCTTCAGGAGAAAAGCTCCAACCCAAACATTTTCTTTCTACAACAGAGAAAATCCAATACTAAAATGGTTTAATTATTTTCTGCCATGCCAATAAACTGTTCCCGCAAATATTTCCACTACATTTATTAGGGAACTTAAAATTCCTACCTCCCTCATTCCTCTAGCAATGGTTTGGTTGTCAGCTTTTATTTTTTAAAGGAATGTTTTTTAACAAGAACCTTCCCTCCTCAAACACTGCCCTTAAATTTTCTCTTGTCACAGCTGGCAGTCCTATCTCAGAGCTGCACCAAAACCAAAATAAGTGTTCATACCTGCCCAGTACAGGACTAGAATCCAGTTTGTTTCCAGACAAAACAAGCCAAACTGGTAAATGAGCAACTGTTCAGCAACGAGGAAAAGAGCTGACAGGCAGAGATTGCTTAGGAAAATTCAGAACTCAGAGTTCTCAATCACCGAAGATTTGTGATTCAGAAAAACATCTCAATCACAAGTTTGCATATATAGTTCTTTATATATATGTGTGTGTATATGAATGTATATCCCAGTCTACACTCACTACTGCCTACAACTCAAACCTTTTCATTGAGTGAAGGTGCCTAAGAAACACATTCTGACTTAAGACATTATCACAGCTGAAGGTGTGTCTGACTGATATTTTCCTTCCCTTGATTCCTCTCCCAGCTGAGGGTGGATGTGAGGAACACTGGCCTCCACCCCATTCACCACCAGTTCACTCTGTTGCTCAGGACAGGTTGCTGCTGTTTTAGTTTACTTCACTTGACCCTTCAAGACATCAGATTTCCTGTTAAAGCATATTATATCATATTTGTTGTACTTGATCTGCCTGATGCCTTCCTTGTGCCAAGTTATGACCAGAAGTGTTTGTGAGGATGATTCCCATGTCCTGGGAATTTCTTTGGCCCTGGTGCACAGAGCACACACACTGTGGGCACACAGGGACTCCTCTGAGCCCACAGATTTGCTGGTTGCCCGACTTTGGATCTGTGCATCAGTAATACACAAAGACAGAACGCTTTATGGGGAATTCTAATCAAAGAATTGTTCCCACTACAGTTAGGAGCTGCGCTGAACTCCCCTTCTGTCATGTAAAGCAACACAGTACAAGCATCAGCCTGCTGGGATAGCAAGATTTACAGGAACTTGCAACTTCCACAGAAGCCAACGCAACTGCATCCAGCAGCAGTACTCGGATTGCTCATCGTATCTGTGTTACACGAACACTTGAGATCTCAGAGGAAATACAGGCAACTCTACAATTTCAGTTGAAACCAGCCCAGGCCAAAGCAAATGTCATGATCAGTGGCTTAAGTGAATTAAGATTACAGCAGTCAGGCTTGGAATGAGACCAAGCCAGCACAAATGACGCCTCTGTTGACAGGAGCAGCCGCCCCATCCATCTGCTCCCCCAGGATGGTCTGTTCTGGTCAAACTGGGGCATGCTGACAGCACCGATTCCCAGCGCCTGGGAGCTCGAACTGCTGCTACCTGACTCTACATTTGTGAGTCTGTAAGTGCAGGCTGATGTGACATAACCTTTGTGGCAGCATGCAAAGGTACAGAAATAGAAAAAAACTCTATTTTTGCTGCACAAAAAGATAATTAATTTACAGGCGCCGCCATTAAACTTCCAACATAAATTAAACAGCTCAAAAGACAGATTAGGAAAGGCTACTAAGGAACGATACTGTGAAATGTCAAGAACAGTATTAACAATTGACACACCTGATAAATAGTTAGATTTAGTGGTGTGATTTGTTTGATGGTGACTTATGTTCAGAAGTTCCCAGGGGAACAGAAGAGGATTTACACAGATTTCTCTCCCTTGCACTGCATAGTACAGCCCTTATTAACTCCATTCTTGTGTGCTGGTAAGAACGGCTCCTTTACAACACCCTGTATTAGGAGTCTTCGATGAGTCTCCAACTCCTCTACCTAGAAACTGGAGGGAGAAAATAAGCTTAGCACACAAAGGGTTCAGCTTGTCTAAAAAAGACAGATAGCAGGTACCTCGCTTTTCTGCAGATTATCACATTGGTGATTACCACCTCTGACATCAGAGTGAAATAATCAGGAATTCAAAATCCCAGGATTAATCCTAATTACTGAAATAGAGACTCACTGTCAGAACAACAGTGAGGTAGCTTTTAAAAGAAAAGTGTGCTCCAAAAGCACAGACACTACAAACAACCTCAAGAAAGAAAATGATTCTCTGGTATCGTGCCGATAGTTTCAAAAGGTAATATAAACTGTATCTGAGCACAGTGCAAGGAGGTAAGAGAGCTCTACAGGAGGCTGCAAAGTCAAATGGTATCAGGTTTTAGCTAAGCTTCATGTCTCACAATGTGAGCCACCTGCATGGGTCAGGAAGGGATTCTTTACCCAAGTACAGCGCTATCTTGGCACACTTGGAATACTGAGTATTGTCACCGCCCAGGACAGCAAGCTGGACAGAAAAGACTGCTACTTTTGGGCTTCCAGTGCACCATTTTATCTTTGATTCCTGATTGCTGTGTCTTACTCATCCACTTCAAAAATGAAAACTACCATCAGACTTGGCTACAAAAAGCATTTCTTCCCTCAGTCTGACAGGCAGGACTTCAGCTGATTTTGTATTTCTGAAAACATAGCAAACGCTCTTTTGCTGCCATCATCTGAGCACATCTCACCTAATTCATCTCTGAGCTTCTCCAGATACTCTTTCAATGCAGTTCTGTTCTCTACCTGATATGCCCAACAAGCCCTGCTACTGAGAAATAAAGTCCTTAAACTCAAGTCTGTTGGCTTGTTTTAGGTAAAACCCAGTCTAGGTCAATGGCCCATGGTAACCAGGAGGTGAAACTGGATGATTACCTGATCCTCCTTGGTCTCAAACTGCAGGAAAATTGTGGTATTTCAATAAGAAGCAGGAAGATTTTAATTGCCTTTAAATTATCCTCATGGTCACGTTGAACAGCAGTGAGGATACAGGTTGTTTCTCCTCATTAAATTCCATTTTTTAACCATCTAGTGCTTGTAAAACAACAGTGTTTTTTTAACTGGTGTCTGTAGAATACACGGTGACATTCCCCCACTGTCAAGTCAGGTTGTGCACAGTTTCTAAGAGGCCATGACAAATTATCAGGCGTGAGAGAGATGCACATGATACAGTGAGGGCTTCCTGCTCCCAAACAAATCACATTTCCTTACCTTCCACTGCACACATGAGAATGCACTGCAAAGGTTCATTCTGTAGAGCAGCTTTGGTGTCCAAGCACCTTGAGACAAAAGCTGCCTTCCCAGGGGAAACTTTACAGTTCCACAGAAATTGTCAGCAATTGCTCAAGGCCAGTCCTTGGATTGCCTTGGCCCTTCTGCTGCAGCCAGCCCACTCTGCGTGATCAGCAGTGCCCTGATGGCTCTGATGTTAAATGCCTCAAGGCACTGCTTTGGTCAGTGATGTGCAAATCCTTTCATAAACTTGAACGACACAAGACAACCTTGGGATTCCAATCCTTGCCATTCTCCAAAGATTCTGGACAACACTAACATACACAATAACCATGACTACACCTCATAAACTTGAACGCCTGCTGCGGAGTGAGCATGACTCCATGGGGGTAAGGCAGAAATGTGAACAACAGAACAAGGCTGGTGCAGTCCAACCCCATCCGAGTAAAGCATTATTACCCGGTGTGCAGCTATGGAGAGCCCAGGAGCCAAGTGCCACCTCTGAACACCAGTTTTCCTTCTTTCCTGACACCACAGCCATATGGCCACTAGAAAGGTTTAGTCAGATTAATGCAGAGAAGAAATGAATCCAGCCCTGGAGTGACTGGCTGGTGCCCTGCCTAATGACAGTGAAGCACAGGCCTCACTGTTTAGAGGAACAAAAAGGGGATTTTGATAAACTCAAGTCTGAAGCCATCTGCCAGCTTTTCCCCCTATTTCTATAAACTTCAGCCCTTTGCATGTCTTCTTCATGGGAGAGGAAAATTCATTATTTACCCTGGACTTAAAAAGGAGAGGTGTTCAAAACCCGAACATGGTCCCTCCTTGTGAAACCACCAGACCTTCTCTCCCATCTCTCTGCTCCTCCTCTAAAGCAGAGCAGAACTTGTCTTCAAGAGGAATTGTGACTCCAAGACGTTATTCTGGCTACTGAAAACCTGAGTTTCCATATAAGATTTCTTCAGATCACTTTGTACTACTTAATTTTTTTTTTTCCTCTTCACTGATGAGTTTCTCTCATCTCAATGATCAGTTGGTCATGCCCTTAGCTTGGCATAGAGGAAAGAAGATACTAATAAAAACCACAGGGAAAGTCCTAGACATCAAAGAAACCAGAACAGCTGAAGAAGAACCTGTTCTTGGCATAAGTAAAGCAGCAAAGTGCACTGCTGATCTCAAACAGTTTCATAATAAACTGACAGTTGACTTTGGTAGTTAGCAAACACCCAGGTCTGCCAGCAAAACCCAGGACTCAAAATTTTCTTTAGAGATAGTTTTCTAACAGAAAAGCTATTAAATATTCCCTTTTGTGAGAGGGATTTTTCATGCTCAATCAAAAGCAAAGCTTAAAAAAAATCCAATGACATGACTTTGTTTAAGAAGGTCAGAAAAAATACTGCTTTTTTTCTACCCTGAACAGAACATCTTTAAACTCTATTGTTTCTAGAATTGGTTTGAAAGAGAGTGATGTACAACATTGTCCTGTCAAACCTCCCATCCCACCACTGTCTACATCCATAATTACTCTGTCAATCTGTGTACACGTTGCCAGTTATAATGCAGTTCAGCCTTCCCTTCCTTTCTGCATTAACAGTAATGGGGGAGGTCAGGGGAGACAAGAGAAAAAAAAAATGAAAAGGAAAAAAAGAAAAAAGAAAATTATTTTGCCTTTCCTATAGCCCAGAAATCAAATGGGACTCCAAACTTTGACCTGGTTGAGAGCTGAGGTCTGTTTCTCAGCACAGATCGTGTACCTCTGCTTTTATCCAGGGATGTCTACTGTGAGAAACAAAGTCTGGCTACAAACAACCTTTAAAAATCTATCCTGATCCTCTGTGTTCCCCCTTGATTAGTGATGCATGATGCTTTCAAGGCAGTTCTGATTCAGGCAAGCCTTAGGAGAATAAAACACCCGAGGGTAACAGCTGACCCAGCCCAGACTGGTAGCAAAGTAGCTGGGAACCAGCAAAGCTCAAACACAGACATGCTCTGGGAAGAAAGAAGAGTGTCAAGGAAGAAATGAGAGTCGTGAGGTTACAGCGGCACAAGCTGGGCATGAATGGGAGCCAACTAATTAACCCCCAGAAATGCAACTTGTGAAAGGAAAACTTGTTCCCTGCCCTAGATCAGTGATTCCAGAGCCTTGTGGGCAAACAGATTTTTGAACAACTTCAAAACTTTCTCACACAGCCACAGAGCTGACAAATGGCTGTACTGAGCTGCTGAACAGAGCCCTTGGGACCGTGATGTGGCAGAGGTGGGGAACAGCCTCAGCCTTCCCCCTCCCAAAATGGGACTCCCTACAAGTCTTTTGTCACCTGTTCAGGTGCGCCTAATTCCCATGACCTGGGCATCCCATGGGCACACCAGAGCCCACCCTTGATACAAAGCCCCTCCCTCCTGACTTGGCAGAGACCATGGCAAGAGCCGATCTCCACAGAAACACAGGTAATAATCATATTCTCCTGATCTGTACTGATCCAATAATGCTTCCTGCTTTATTCCTAGGCTTTTGGTCTAAATACATTGCAGCTTTAACAACATCAACTTTCTTCACTAAAGATTCAGTGATAAAATACTCCAGATTGCAGCACACAATAAATCAATCATCCCTCCCTGTGTGGATTTGTAACTCAGCAGTTTGAAAGCATCTTGGAACAATTTCTGCACAGATACTTTTAGATAAGGGACAAATTTACTTTTTATTGAATCAAATGTAATTTGACCGGTTTTGGCTTATAGATAAAAGTGACAGAGTTTTCTAGAGTCTCTTCAAATCTGTGACACTGTGACCCTGAATAATTTAAAAAATTAGTTTCTAAAAATAATTCGTTCTCTTCACTGGCAGTATCTCACTTAGTCCACGCCTACTAGAGATAATCACCTTGGTTGCTTGTCAAATCCTTAAACAAGCAGCTACGCACAGCACCAGGACAGATTTATCTATTTTTCTTCCTATATATTAATTTCTAGAATGCCCCAAAATATGCATCCCAGAGTGCTCCATTTCTATTACAGCAAATCCAGAAACAAATTCCAGATGGCAGCTTATTTCATACATATTCTGGCATATTTAGGCACTTGACTTCTCCACTTCTTTGGAAGCAAATTAATGCTCAACTCAAAATTAGGTTTTTAAGCACAGTCTTAAAAAAATTCACCTGATTATATCACACAATTAGCAAAAATCAACTACCAGATGCCAGTCTGAACTTGAGGACAGAAAAATTATCTTATTTTGTAAGTACTGAAAATAATGACAAAAATCCCTTAAGCTGGAGAAATGCCTCTGCAAAGGTGTCGGTTTTACCGACTGGATTTGAGAGTACTGAAGAGGTCAAAGCAAACATCCAGAATGATACTGGATGAAGCCAGTGGACAGCTACCCTGATATGAGGGGTGCTGTGGGAACAAAAGATAGCAAGAAATCTGTAATGATCCTCACAGTGTCCATACACTGTGCTCACTCAGCAACCAAGAAATATGTGGGGCCAACTTCCACCTCCAGTTCTTGCCAGCAAGGCAGGAAGAAAGTATGTGGCCTGTAAACTGAAATATATATATATATAATTTTACAACTAGCAGATAACAGATATGTAAACTGTATTATATAAATTTTACTGGCAGTAAAATTATATAATCAGGAAATTTATAAAAATTCACATATCAGGAACTGGCAATTCCTATCTCTCACTCTTCCCTATCACTTAGGCAGTAACTAGGAAATTGTCAGATATTCCAGTATTATCCTGAAGAGAAGCATAGTTTGCTATCTGATGAACTCCTAATGAATATACTGTTAATTGCATAACCTTCCTTCAGCACAGGAACTTTTCTGTTCATCAAGGGCATGGATAAAACAGCTTCTTCGCTTTGGAGCATCCTTGTAATTAATAATATATTCTTCGCACTTCTAAATATAACCCATAATGAGATGCTTGAAAGGATCCAAGCTGCACCTTTCACCAAGTGCTTTTGATCAGAAGGGAAGGAGCCAGAGCTTGTTCAGACAACAGAGGCTGCTGGAACAGCGACTGTCGCTTCCCAGCACACTCGATCCTGAAAGGCTGCAAACAACTTCAAACAGGGCTCAGAAGCAAAACATGCCAAAATACCTTCCTCCACCTAAAACTCAGTCTCGTTATCTCTGGGCATATTCTGTGCAGAGCAGAGATGAAAAGAAGTGTATATATTAGATATAGATGGTATATATAATATAGTCTACATAGATGTGTATTAGATAACTTCTACTCATTAACATTCTTTAATTCCGTGAAAACTCTGCCATCAATCACTTACCAAGTGATGAGCTACTACAATGCGCAAAACTTCTGCAATTGTGTTTTCCATCCATGTGACCTGTCACCTCTCAGAGATTTCTCCTCGTTTCCATGTGTTGAGAAAGACACAACTCCCAAGGATCACAGAACAGAATTAAAAAAAGGTATCTTGATACCTCTGCCTCTGGGGACATTTTGAAGAACTTCTTTATGCTGAGGGTGGCAGAACACTGGAACAGCTGCCCAGGGAGGTTGTGGAGTCTCCCTCTCTGGAGACATCCCTAACCCACCTGGACATGTTCCTGTGTCACCTGATCCAGGTGACCCTGCCCTGGCCGGGGTGTTGGACTGGATGATCTCCAAGCCCAACAAATCTGTGATTCTCTCCGGTTCAAATAATGACCCATGGCTGGGGAGAAGAAAGGAAAAGGAGAGTGGCTGTCCCCCACCTGTGGAGATCCCTTAGTAGAACAACACAATTTTTGCCCCGAAAAAGCCTTCCCAGGGATCTGGATGGAGTATTCCATAATTCCCAGATGGAGTATCTTCCTGTGTCAGAGCTCACTGTGCCTTGCAGTAGCTGGGCCGAATGCCTTCCCCTATAAACTGTGAGCTTCACTGCTGTCTGTGTGCAGCAGCTGAGAGAACCTCCCACATTTATAAGCCTCAGCACCAGCAAATGCAAAGGCTGATTTTTTTACATCAACACCTCCTTTAAACAACAGCATATCTTTAAGACAGGTACCTATTTTGATTTAAAGATTTCAGTCACTAAGGATTTCTGTACAAAGGAGTTCACTTTATTTGCCACTACTGTTAAGAGCTGTATCTTATCTGTGTTTCCCTTATCTAGTTTCCTGGATCAGGCTGATTCTTGCTAAGCTAAAGAAACAAGTGTGTGATGAAACATCTTCTCTAAGGAGAGAGGTGTAAATTGATAAAGGCAACTCTCAACCCTCTCTTCAATAAATCAAATACCAAATAGCCTTTATAATAAGGTTTATTTTTCAGCTCTCTAATCATGTGAGCTGTGTAAGATTGTTCACAGCCCCTTGTCTAATAACCTTTCCACTTTACAGCAGCTGCCCATGTCTTTTACCACCTCTCAGCCACCTGTTCTTCAACTTGCTCAACATGGCCTCTAATTATGTTGTAAACTACATTCCTCTAACCTTTATGTTTAAGTCAAATCACATATCACAAAATACACACAGTAGCTTATTAACACACACAGTATCTTATTAACAAGGTCATGATTCAATCAAGAACCACTGAGAAGTGACACAACTCTTGTTTTCCCTAACATGTTGACACGGATTTTTTATTTTATTTTTTTAATCTTGATGTATTATGTTCCGTTATCAAGCTCTCTCTGCTTTTGTCCAAAACTAACAACAGCCTGTTCAGCACACACAGCTCTCAGAGCTGAATTGTGTCTTGTAGCAGCCAAGAACTCCAGGCTTGGGCTGCAGACCTTCTACAGCAGGTTCTGTACTGTGCTGTGTTTAACCTTTTAAACCACCATAAAAATATAGCTTTTACTAATTTACTGAAACTTCCACCAGTGTTCCAACATCTGCCAAAAACAGTAATACAAGTTCTAAAAAAAATAAAAATACAGATCAGAAAACTGACTGGCTATGCCCTTCAACAAGAGTTTGCCAGTACTTCTGCTTGAAAAGCCAAACCTTTAATAGCTGCTGTTGAGTTGCAGGCATGTCATGAAATGTGCAAATGCAACTTCTTCCTCTTCCTTCTGAACAGAAATTAGAAATACTTCTAGTATTTACTCCATTTCTTCCTCTGCACCTTATAATTTCACTCTCATTGACCAGTATCACACTACATGGATTTGGTTTTCATACAGCTAAAGAATTCCTTACAATCCTTCATCAGGAATCCCACCCACAGAGCACGCAGGAGAAAAGCTCACATTGTAATGCGGTTCTTAAAAGCTGGTACACGAGTTTTTTAATGCTTTCAGCAGCAAGAATTTATTTCCAACCTAACATAACGAAAAGAGGCAGAACAGATCTCTGAGACAACGTTCTGTCACCTGTATAGTAGGTAAGATTGCACGTAGTCTAGATAAAGTAATTTTTATGACATTCAGTTGAAAGTACACCTCATTTCCTATGCAGGTCAGCTCTAATTTCCTACACAGCCCCTAAGACTTGAGGGACTCTGACAACAGAACTTTAAATAACTGCACTCAGAGTGCCCAACCTTTCCAAAACCTTCTCTGACAACGAGACAGAGCTGTCTTTATGTAGGTCTTTTCCACCTGCCAATTGCAGGACTGAAGACACATGGAGTTCACGGGGAAAGGGTCTGGCAGATTTAAGAGCTTTGCCTCCAGACCCAAAGCACCAGCCCAGCCCTGCCTCACACCAAAGCCAGGAGCAGCCAGAAGCCACCAGCCCTGCCTTCCAGCATCAGGGACATGGGATGACTGGCAAGCACAGGCACTTCCACTGATGGCACAAAGGTCAGCTGTGAGGCAGCTCCTCTGCTCTCTGGGCGTCTCTGCCATCTTCCCCCAAAGAAAACAGATGCCAGGCTGCTAATCTGCTTTAGAAGATGGAAAGAACAGCCTGGCAGAGATTTTGATCCATGTCACAATTACAGTTCAGTCCTGGAGCCACACACATTTCTCATGATCCCAGGCTGGAATTAATACAAAAGCTGAGCTGAACCAATACAACCTTCAGAATATGAAGGAAACATTCTCTGGAATTCTCCCTGAAAAGCAACTTGGAAATATGAAAAATGTCTGGATACCTAAAAGAGTGTTTCTTTCTGTTAGGTTAAAAAAATCAAACCAAACAGAAACCACAAACCAAAACAAGAGTAGCCATGTGAAATCAAAGTAAAATATTCTTTCCCTCATATTTGAAGTAACTCTGATATCCTGATTGACGATGCCTGGAAAAGTGTGTTTGTAACAAAGTTCAAATGTATTACTTGATTACATCACACAAAATACCAAAACCAGCCTACAAGTCACCCCAACATCCAGATTCCAGCATACAGCCACTCTCAATGACCCAGGTTATACAGAAAAGCAAACACAATTCTGTGAGCCTGTTCCAGAAGAGGACACGACATGCTGTTGATGATTTTCAGTCAAGAGAACATGACTTGGTCAGCCCAGTCTCTGCTGTATGGGTCCAGATCACAATTCGGTTTTAGCTGACAACCACTGCACTTTACACCATGTGCTGAAGCGCCATGTGTAGTAATTGCTTTTTTAAAGACAGATTTGTGCATCCATTGTTGTGTGCACTGGCAAGTGCCGCCCACGGCTGCCATAACCATGCACTGAACCATCACACTCGAGGCTACTGTTCCTCCTTCCCCTCTCAAACCTCTCCCTTCTCTCCATCCAACCAGTTTTGATCTCTAAAGATCTCAAGAGTTTGGGAAAGTGGTTAAGTAATTACAGTACAGAGGAAGTAAGTCAGCACATGTGTGGGTTTGAACTATGAAAATTTTTCATTTGGCTCAGGAGGAGAGAAAATGTTTCTTGAAAGCCAGAAACATCAGCCCTTGTTCTCAAAATATTTGATGAGCAGATAGGGACACATTCACTCCTTCTGGAACATACGTTACATGACAGCTTTCAGTGGCAGCTGCTTTACACTCTGGAAAAAAACACTGCTTTTTCCAAACCAGAACGATAGCATGAATGAAAAATATCCAAGTGAAGAATATGCAAAACTGTTGTTAGGCTATGTAGAGTTAGGAACTGACCCCACAGTTCTCAAGTTCCTCCCTGATTTTGCATAGCCACTGAATACACTGTTTGCAGTAACCTGAATCCCAGACATGTTTTTCTTTTAATTCTTTTACACTATTTTAGCAATTTCGTCTTCATTTATTATGTATAGCAGGGATTACATTTTTATTTAGTTTAAATCGGCCTTTTCTAAACATCATTCTATAGCTTTGAGATACTTCCCTTTGAAATGTTTTCACAGTGGTCGTCTCTCTGGTATTTAGAATTCACCATGACTAACTCCTCATAGCTTCTTAAATATATGCAAAAAGAAAAGGACTTCCATTTATGTTACTAAATGCAGTCACATCACAGACTGTCTCCTAAAACCAACCTTTAAAAACAATAATAAATATTTTATACCATATGCTGAGAATATCATGGGCTCCAATCTCATCAAGAAAACAGAAACACATGGAAATTCCTTGCTCAGTAGTCTGTGGAAAGAAACTGTAATGCAGAACTCAGACACGGGGGTGGATAGGAGTTGTTCTGCACAAGCACAATGCAACAGCCGCTAATAAATAAACAGAAAATCTTGTGCATTAAGACTCAAACTGTGCTCAGAATTTAGGCCACCACTGATCTGAGGCCACCAGCAGTTTAGATCTGTTACTGCTTCTATTTTTCATTCCAAGTACCATTTCAAAGGGCAATTCTGTATTTCAAATAAAACAAGGTGTAATGTTTACACCAGCACAGTGTAACAATGAAAGGAGGGAAAAGAAGAACAATGAAAATTCTCCCTTTTCTCCATAATCCTGACATACAATTCAGCTTAAATATTTCTCTTTAAACCTTCTCAATCAAGATTACCAGCACACAACATGTAAGGAGGAATAGCTCAAGACACACTAAGCAATGGAGCATGACTGGTACTGAGACAATGTCACACTGCAGTGATGGGCTGACTTCTCAACAACCCAAAAATCCATGCTCCCAGTCCAACAGTAGCTGGAAGTAACAATAGTGACCTTTAAATTTCAGGACAATAAAATCCTGCTACAGCAGGCAGTAGAACAGCAAGAGGCAAAATCTGAGAGCACATATGGGAGAGATGATCTGTGCCTAAAGGCTACATTCATTCAAAACCCTCAGTTTGTTTTTCTTTTGAACTTTCACAAGGATGGTTTTGAAGAAGTTGTTTAAGCTCAGTTTTTATCAGAGCCTGCACACCTCACTGCCTTCACTGAACTACTGATGCATGTACATGTTATTAAAGCACGGGCATGGCCAGATGCCCCACTTCCACTCATCACTACAGAAAGAGAGTATGCAAAAGGAATTGCTTCCTAGAATCCATTAATTTGGAGCATTCATCTTAGAAGCTTCTGCCTACACTGAAGCATCCAAAAGGGTGCATTTAAACAATCTTTTTCAGAAGTCTCAGTCTGGATCCTAGAGATATTTCCTGGTGCACTTGTGAATGTCTAGGCTTTACTCCTTACCTACACTTCTTGGAAAACAGTGACTTAAGAAAATATCTTACTAAAGAGTTGTGGATGAAAAATGCAAGTAAGGGATTGCGGAAGAGCAATGATCAACTTCCAATGTCCCATGTACTCAACTTTTACTCAGTTAATAAAAAAGCCTGGCAATTAATTAGACCAACAAGATTACCATCATCTTCTTCAAATCCACCTTCAGAGGATGCTTTTGCCAAATGTGCAGTAACTCTGTCAATACCATTATCTCGCTATCTGTATGAGGGTAACACTCAAGCCATGCCTGGTGTCAGATAAGGCACCCTCTGACCTCCTTACTGTAGTCTCTGTTCCACTCCTCCTACTATTCCTCAGCTTCATTGGTCTTCCTGCATTCCTTGAGTCTGTTCTGATACCAAATCCCTCTGTCAGCCCCCTGTAACCTCAGCACAGCCATAAGCTCTGTGCCAGAAGGCGGCTGCACAGCCTGGGCAGAACCCCACTGGCTTCAGCGATGCCCTGCTGCAAACACAATTCACAATTACTTAATTACATTGCAAACACAATTACTTAATTACAAAGGGAACTGGGACTGCTATTACAGGACACGTGTTGGATCTGCTTTTCTGAAGCACCTCTTGCACCTCTTGGTGCTGAAATTACAAACCATGATTAAAGTTGGTGGTTTAAGTGCTTGGTGGTTATCCGACAGAAGAACAATTTAGAATGAGCTTATAGCAGAGTAGTTACGTGCAAAATGGAACTTAAAAATGTGATTTTAAGGATGACAATGTTTCTTTAATCCTTTAAAAGCAGTTTAGTTCACTGTCTGGCTTGAATATAATGAATCAGGAACTGTTTCTCCAGGTTTCACATCAGATAACAGGTAATTATGGAAACAGAATAGAACTTTAATTATGAGAAAAAACATAGATTGTTCTATTGTGATCTTCCACAGCATTGCTGTTTCTTAGAAGTAAACATATTGTGCAAGCTGGAAAGAAACCATTGATTAAAATAATCAAAAGCCCTACTAGAATCTTGGACATGCTTTTCCTTTGTAAAAAAAAAACACCACCATTGTGTCTGACTGGTTGAGATATTTGAATTACCTCTTCCAAAGCCCACTTTAATTTTTCCTCACAGATTCATTTAATTAAATCTGCTATTACAGGGTGGGGTTTTTTCATTTTACATACACTATACAAAAGCTCGGTGTACTCTGGGAAATCTAGGAGATTAGAAAATCTTACCAATAGCTTTTTATCTTGATTTCTTCCCAGTCACTTTCAGCTGAAGCAACCTGTTTAAGATGCTACTTCCAAGCATGCCAGCAATCAAGTATTTTTAAAAATAAAACAGTAGTAGTTACACTTACAGGTAACTGATAAGTGGAACAGCTTTTCAGTTTCTCCTCTGAAAACCTGTTAATATCATTAAAACAAGGTCAGAGACTTCAGAGTCATAGGGAAGAGCCCAGAATTGGAATCACCAACCATGCCAGGCTATTAATGGAACAGTCACCACCTCTTCCCTGGTGTTTTGTCAGCACACGGGGTGCTCTGCTGTCGATGCCAGCCCAGGACAGGCACATAAGCACCAATGAACACTCCAGGGCAGGTCAGGCCCGGTGGATGCAGCTCCACTTTTGCAGGTACTTAAGTACAAAAGAGACCGGGGGGTTCCTGTGGCTCCTTCCCTTTCATTCCCAGGCTAATCAAGGAGCAAGGCCATGCCCTGGGAGGAGGGAATGCTCACAGAGCTCCCACCGGGCTCCATCCAGAGCCGGCTGGCTCCACACAGCCATGGACACACGGCCCCTCACGAGCTCTCAGCTGCGGCTGCGAGTCCAGCACGCCCCCGAGGGCTCTCCGAGCCTCCGGATCAGCAGCTGCTCTTTCATTTGCCTTCCTCCCAGGCTCACTTTCTTTCTCTTGTTCACAGAGAGTATTCCAATTCTAATCAAAACAGGGAGGAAAAAGCCCCACAGAACGCTAGGGGGACAAAATGATACAAAGGATAAAGGAGTTGAGCAGCATTGAGACGAGACCCAGTTGTAAAAGAGATTACGGTTGCAAAAGTGCTCCTTGTCACGAGGGAAAATAAAGGCACAAAAGGTCCCTTGATGAGCAAACATAATGAAACCTGCCAAGATGAGTGATAAAAATCATAGAAAGAAAAATTATACAGGTCTCCAGGACACTGCCAGAATTCATTGTAAAACACTTTTTTCCTGCTTCCTAAAGTTTGTACTTTTAAAATTAAAATTAAAAGCTTGCCTGAATATGGTGCAACATCTCAGTATTTCACCTCATATCTGCCAGGTCTCTCTTCTGTCAAAGGACTGAATATAATAAACAGCATTCAGGACTTCCCAAAATTTCCTACCATAATGTAAAAACTGAGTGCAGCGCCCCAGCCCACATCAGGCCGCCCCCAGCAGCCACAGCAGCTGCAGGGAGGCCATCCCACGCCATTCCTGGCAGCACCTGCGTGCTGCACCAAGATCCAGGCTCATACCAAGGGGAGATGCTGCTTTATCCAAGCTAAAGTGACAACCCTTCTGAGGTGTTAAAGGTATTGAGAAGTGAAATGCTGCTCAAAGGAACCAACAGGACATGAAGAATTCAGGGCAAAAAAAGGATTCAGTAGACAAGCATAGATTTAATAAATTCTAGTATGTCCTTGCCCTTTTATGTGCAAAAGGAAGTAAGTCTGAAAAGGCTCTGCTGCTATTATTTAATTGTGTTCCTTATCTCGGAGTGAACATTTCATCTTTTATATACATACAAAGAAACCCCCAC
This sequence comes from Dasyornis broadbenti, assembly GCA_013397935.1. NCBI lineage: Eukaryota > Metazoa > Chordata > Aves > Passeriformes > Dasyornithidae > Dasyornis > Dasyornis broadbenti. The sequence continues at coordinate 3,973,349 of VZRN01001083.1, read as the reverse complement.
CTGTTTTCTTTTTCAGAGGATGGAACAGGCATCTTAGATGGCAATTTTAATTGAATGTGTTCGGCTGTTGCACAAGAACACTGGTGTGTAGACCTGTGGCTGGGAAGAAAAGACTTTTCCTTACCACCTACACCTTGACTTCATTACAAATATCCCTGCTGGTTCTCACAACTCAGCTCCAAGTTTGACACTTGCAACATGTCTAGAGGCAGGAATTGAAGCAGCAACATAAATTCCAGTGGAATTCAGTATGTTAATTGCTATTTCTTACTCACACTCCACACAGGGCTGATATACCTGCTGGAATACTTGAATGACCTATTGTTTTTCCTGTATATATGAGCATTTCTCAATACACGTGTATCATTTTACACACATAAATGCACACACAGTGGTTAGAAATGAAATCATGGATTGTCAAACATGCTACACATGTTAATCTCTGTACTGAAAAAAAAGAGAGAAGTGTGGTTATGTTTGTAACCACTGCCAAAAGAGAGCATTCACAGGCTCATACAACTTAAAGAACTCCAGGGTAAGATAATGACTTTGCAGCATAGGCAAGAAAAAGGGTGCAATAACTGGTATGAGCCCAATGTGTGCTCTAAAAAAGCTACTCAGTTCTCTGCATTTTAATGCAAGGATTTGTAATGTGTTTTAGTAGGTTAAAATACAAGACAAAAAGGGTGAGATGAAATGTGTCACTTCAAATATAGTCAGGAATACAGCATCCCTAGAAAGGGGGATGGAGCTACTGCTAAAGCAAAGCCTTGATTAAGGCTCTCACTGCATCCCACAAAGGCACAGGGAGGATCCACACCACCCTCACACGTGCAGGCAGTGCTGGCTGTGACCCTCACCCCAGAGCACAATCTCACTGAAAGTATTGCAGGCATTAAAAATCTCCAGTGCAAGGCTTAAATTACAGAAATTATCTACCAAAGCATGCAGAGACTGCATATTAAACCAGTCTTAATCATGATCCTAATCCTAAAGGAAGCAGGATGGAGTGTCATGAGACCCTTATTAAAACAGCAAAAGATTTCAGCGGGAGTTTGTCCTGAATGAAAACAGGATCCTACAACTATAGGAATGGAGAAAGAGAGGAAAAATACCCACCAAAGAAATAGTGGTAGAACAAGGAAACACAGCTTCAACATACAATTCATTATGATACTAAAATGCAGAAGCTATTTTAATGTCAATAAAATTACGATAAAGTAATTTGATATTCACTTTTTTTTCCTCACACCATAATTCACTTATTTAAAAAAAAAGAGAAAAGGGTTGCTGTCTGGTCTTGCACTGCAATACTACTTCATTCTGTTAAAACATTTCAATTTTCAAATTGTGTTTTGCTTTTGATTCCCAGAAATTATTTCCTTTGCACATTAGCCATAATAGTTAAACAACTGTGATTGCTGTATCCTTTCCCCAATAAACAAACAAAAATATAAATATAAAAATCAGGTAATCTGAATTTCAGAGAGCAAGTAGCACAAGAATGAAAAAAACAAAAGCACTAAGCAATGAAAACCTACCTGAGATTTCTGAAAACCTTTTAAGTTTTCAGTAGTTCAATATTTATAGCCTGTTAAATAATTACACATACAAGAGCTTCACACACTCAACTTTAATTTTCCTGCTATTCTCTCCTATTGAAATAACTGCAAGATTAATTGTAGCCATAAAAAAGCAGCATCAAACACTTTTATGACCACTCCTGTCTATGAACTGCATGAACACATTAGACGAACAGGAAAAATGTTTAAATGCCAGTGTTTAAACTTTGTAGCCATCAACAAGCAAAGCTCAAAGTCATCTGAGGTATGGGAATAGTGCAAATGTGCAAGCAGACAATGCTACATGAAAAAGTGACTCCCTCACAAGGTAACACTACTCAAGAACAGAACCATACAAACATCAGAACAGACCCAGTAGGTTTTTTCTGTTGGTTTTCCTACAGAACTCAGTCAGCCCTCTGCAAAGGTCACTGCTGAGACTTAAGCTCTAAACACATTTCCTTAAACGAAAAACACATTTTGGGTAGGTATTAAAACTTTTCAGCACTGGTAAAATTGGAGCACAATTATTACAAATCCTAAATTCATTTACATCTCTAGGTAAGTAAAATGCTGAGATGGCCACAGCCATGTAATCATCAAAAAGGAGATGTAATTCACTGCCCATGAGCCACAGACAAAGTTATCCCACTACTGGGGATAAAATGCTGGCTTTGAGTTTGCCGAATTTCCTTTGATGTAAAAAGAATAATTTCACACTTCAAGAACAGGAACAGGATGTCAGAAAAACTGGATTTGATTCCTTACTCAGTCAAAGACTTCTCGTGTTAGTCCCTGTGGTTTTGTGTCCTTTGGGATACTAAGTTCGACTTGGGGTTGCTCAATCAGGACACCCCGGGAGGCATTCCACGTTATGGATCCAGAGGCACTTGGGAAGCACTGGGCTGACATGGGATGGTTCACTCAAGGATGAAGGCACATTTATGATATTTGAGGAATCACTTGTGCTTAGAATAAAAGGGACTGTAAGCCACCATCCCCAGGGAACCACTGGTCTGCTGATTGGCCTCAACAAGTCTTGTCCATCTCTGGGTTACTGTCAAACACTCCCATGGAAAAGGAGCTCTCAGTAGTCTGGAACCCTCAACAAAGTAGACCTGGAAGCTAAGTGGCATCCTAAACCCAGAGAAATTAATTAATGTTGAAGTTATATTTTGGATGTGATAAAGCTTTGACGGAGGTGAGTGAACAAAGCAAAAACTGTACCTTGATTACAGAATTGCATCACTGCAAATTATCCGACAAAATAATCAGAAATGAGAGACTACAAACAAGGAGAGGTTGAGGGACCAGTACTTGTTTGGCTGACAGAAGAGAAGGCTACAGGAAGATATCACTGCTGCCTTCAACTGCAGAATGGGAGGGAATAGTGAAGATGGAGCCAGACTCTTCCCAGAGGTGCACAGTGACAGGATGGGAGGTGACAGACACATGCTGCAACAAAGGAAGCTCTGTCAAGATAAAGGGATTTGTTTCATTAATAAGGGTCGTAAAACATAGGACAGGGATCCACTTTGAGCCAGGAATTGGACTAGATGACCCCCTGAGAGGTGCAAATTATGGACCTCTGTCTTAAATTATTCCATGACTTCATGGAGAGATAATCATGGCTGTTTTCATTTTATTCTGTCTCAATAAATTTGATCACATTGACAAATCAAAGCTTTCATCACCATCCCTCCAAACCAGTCTGGGCATCTGGAAAATGAGACTGCCACTTTTGTGCCTTGTCTCTGAGAGGATCCTGTGGCTCTGGAAGTGTTTCCACATCCAGTACCTTATTTTGTCCTATATTTGCTTTGCAGATGGGGTCCTCAGCTGCTGCAGTTGAGCAGAGCTCCCAAAGGCCCAGCAGGGACAGTGATGGGGGACAGTGCTGTATTTTATGCTGGCTGTAGCCAGTTTGTGCGGTGGGAGCGTTGTTAAAATGCACACCTGTACATCTGGCATTAACATCACCGTATTCAACTCCCTGAATGATCTCTAATAGATTATTCCAACAGAACAGTCCTTAATTTACATGTTCCACTGCACTTGCAAGCCCCCAGCATCTTATCACATTTACACCAACAGATCTGCTCTTAACCTTGGGGGAAAAAAAGGAAAAAAAAAGAAAAAAAAAGCTTTCTGTTACTGCCCCAGGTCCTAAAACTGGGTATCTGGCTGTGCCTGGCTAATTTGGCCTAGTTTTTTCTTTTGCTACTTGAATTCATTGGCCCAGTGTATGTGATGCCCTGAAAGAGACACTCCACCCTTCTCCAGGAAAAATTCTCCAAGGGCAGGGAACAGTTTATTTAGTCCTTTTCCACAAAAGCACAGTAATGTCACCAAACCCACTCAGTCATGCAGGAGATCTGCATCAAAGAAGAATAATAGCGATGTAATATCCTTTGGGCTGAACAGAGAGCTGGGAGAGGATTGTGCATTTGGGGGTGAACGATACCATCAATGCTACCAACAACTACAGGATTTTACAAGTGGGCAACTTAATAGGAAACGAGGGAAGAACTGACCAGCCCTGTGAGAGATCAGCACACACAGCAGCAGCACACAGGGTGCCTGGGACCATGGAAAATACCCATTAAAAATATAACTGTCAAGTTTGGGTACATCTCCCTGAACAACTAGTGACATGTACTTCAAAATAAGAAAGAACTGCATGAACTGGTGCTGTATTTCAAACCAGCTTTCAGGGTTTGATTTTATATTCCACTTCCACTTTAAAATCTATTTCCAGAGCTGCTGCTTATTAAACCTGCCCTATTAAATCATTCCCCTATTAAATGTAGGATGAATTAAGGTTTCTCCCTCTCATTTTCTTCCCCGTAACACCCTACACTCTAACACCCTGTACCTTTCTGTACAATAATTTCTGCTCTTAACCAGGAGAATGTCACATATCTGAAAAAGAAATACGTGGTGCATTTATGCTCTCTGCATTCCTCGATCTCATTATATATACAATGTCCTAAGGCAAGAGTTTGCCAGCTTAGATTTTCACTTGCTCTATCCCTTTAATTTGTGTTCCCATCAGTGCTGTTACTGATTGTTAGCATTTGTTTTTATTTTTCTTCAGAGGTTTTTTTTTTTTTTTTTGCTTAAGTCACTGATTAAATAATCAAAATACTTCAGAGGGAAATTTAAAATTTCTTTCTTGTATAAAAAGCAGAATGATTCAGTAACTGTGCTGGAACAGCATTAGGTGGATAACATTCATTTTGCTGGAGGTCTCTGTTAGCTCAGTCAGAAAAATTACTTCCCTTCCCCCTCTCTCAGCTCCAAGAAACTGGGTAAGGAAAAGGTGAGGAATCTTTCCATACGCATAAGCAGAGCCTGTGTAAATCAGCAGTGGCTGCACCACAGCCCCAGGGTATCACCAAGCCACACTGGGCTGCTTCCAGTGAGAGTAATGAAGAATAGGGCCAGGGCTCTGGAATGGTGGGCTCTCCAAAAAAGAGTATGTATAGGCTACCAAATATCTCCTGCAGGTGCCAGAGACCTGTCTTGAAGGAAAATGAAGAAATACAAGCAGTTTCTTATTCACAGTGATTCATTTCAAAACAAAAGCCCAGACAACCAAAATCCTACAAAATCAGTCCATGCTAGAAGCTAATCAACCTTCAACTAGCACCAAAACCCACAACAGGGAGAAGTCCTAGAGGGTTCATCAGTTGAGGATTCAATTTATGAGATACGCTTGCAGCCACCACTCCCCGACACATTCAGTGGCTTGAAGAAAACAGTTAAAAAATAATAATTGCATGAATAGCAGAAAAGGTGCAGACATCACAGGTCCAGCAGAAATCAGGCCAGCTGTGATGCCATCTCACCTATCCAACAGGACACAGGTCATGCTGTCCTGAACACCTGGGAATGGATAACATTCCTGGAGAGAATGCTGTTAGATACAAAGCTGAGCAACTTCAGTGATTTGGGAAACAGAAAAATGTAAAGAACAATTTTGGTTCTGTAAAAAAAAAACCCCAATAAACAAACCAAATCCCACAAACTGTTACCTTCAACCAAGCACTTGAGATGGAGACATGATATCCCTAACTACTAATAAGAGAGCACAAACTGTATTTAAAAACACACCACCAAAAGCATTCAGAAAATAAAAAGCCATTTAGCAGGTGGCTAGATGTTGAGAGGAATGGCCTTGTTTTCATCACATTCTAAGCTGGAAGTACTCCTGAAATGCAACACTCAGCATTATCAATGCTCTTAGACTCCCTGGCTAGAATGGACTATGGACAATGTCCAGCACTGCATTAATTGAGGAATAACCCCAAATCCTGGCAGAGGTGCTGACAATTATGGGGCCTGTCTGAAAGTCATTGATTTTATAAAGCAGTTTGATCTTAACAGAGGTAAGAACTCTCTGTTTCCCCCAACCTGTCCCTTCCCTAGGGAAGCTCTGCAGGGCAGGCCCCTCCACAGGGCTGTGCTGCATTTCTAAGCAGGAAAATGAGACTGCAGGCACCCCTTGCTCCACCTTGAAAGTCCAGCCTTGATTTCATCAGGGAGAAAGAAAAGGGGACCGGAGGGAAGAACCATACAGGAATGTCCATCTATACATTTTGCCTGTCACTACATTTTCTATCTATCATTACAGCCTCATTTTTTTTCCTTAAATAATATTTACACAGACAAAGAGCCAGGCCTTTTACAGCAATGGTGCAAATTACAAGGAAAGCCCAGCATTCCAGTTTCTTTAACTCTCTGCTGGGTTTGTAACTCGCTGCTGACTTGGCCAGCAGTGGCAGGAAGATCTGCAATCATGTGTGAAGTTACCCCACAACCAGCACTGGCTGACACATTACCAGGCTGAATCTGTGTCCTCACAGAGAAGATTGGATCAGCCCTTGAGATGACAAATGCTTTGACAAGGATACAAAACATCTGGAAACAATGTCCCTACTGTGCAAATTAAAGCCTAGAGCTATCAGTAGTTATAAGATTAAAACTACTTGATCTTCATTTGATTAAGTGTGAACTTCAGATCAGAATGATCCTGGAAAACAAGAGTAAAATTCCAAAATTCTAGCTGCAGACATTTTAAGATTCAAAGGCAAGCTTTTAAGAAGCACTGGTTTCTCTTGTGAGATAGGCTTGTATCAAATACTCCCTGAATGTTGAGACCCAGGTCCATGTATGCACCACACAAAAATTGACCTATTTTGGCTAAAATTCATAAGAAAACCAAAATATCCTATTTTGAGGCAAAGCACAGTAAACCTGCCTGATACAGATAAAAACCAATAAAGTATGGCACAGTTATATGCCATAGTCTTTGGACTGGCCTCAAAGGACTGGTATTTAAAAAAAACAAATTAAGAATTGATCCATACAGGTGCTGCTACTTTCACTAGGAATTGCTGATTCATCTGTTAGTCCTATACTAGAGAACAAGAACAAACTTCTTCCTGTGTTGTAAGAAGATGTTTCAAGGGGCACCTGTTTTTCTGAACTGAAGAATGACCAGAGAAATGCAGATTTTGGTCTCTTGGACGGTTTCAAGCAGGAGTAAAAAAAAAAAATCTGAACAAATTACTTTCCTCTGAGGACAGCAGTCCTGTATGGTAACAATCTGAAGCTCAGGTCAAGTTTCTTTTGTGATACTTAAGATTTAAGGCTGATTTCCCCAGAGAATAAAATAACTGGGAGGAAAAAATGAAAGGTGAAATGGGTAGAAAAGGAATGGAACATGACTAACAGAAATGATCAGTGATCTTAGTGCTGCGTAGCCTATCCACAGCTTGTGCTACAGCCTCTGACATGAGATTTGCAGGCAGAGACTGCAGCAAATGAAGCTGCTTAGTTATTCAGCCCCCCCTCCAGACAATCAGGTAGTGGAAGTAGCATTAATGAGACATCTTTTAACTAAGGAGGATGCAGGGTGAAAGACCAATGAATACAGTACATAAATATGTTAATGTATTTATTGAGGTAATTTTTTTTTCTGTAGCCTGTATGGGGCTGCAAAAATTATTCAATTCATTTTATGCAAGAGAAGTGCATTCATCTCCCTTAATTAGGGAGAAAGTAGGACTGGTACTAGGATTAAAAATAAAAGTATGGTTAATTTTGAAGTCCTCTATGTACCCCAATCTGGTGAATTCTGATAAAATACCTCCTCCAACACTGCTTCTGACTCATGGGAATATTTGTGAAGTACATGACTGGAAATTCAATAGAATGGCCTGTACTTCTGGTCTGCTCAAGAACAAATCTGCAGATATAAGCAAGTACACAAATAAAAGTCAGTGCATTAGTATTTTCATTAAAATATCCCTGGGATTCCCTTTAACTCCACATCAGACAATCCTTCACAGTTCTAGAACAATGGAGCACGAATGGGCCCCCTCAAAAGGACGTGATAAAACACACTACATGACAATCAAGAATGTTCTTTTTGCTTATTGGATTTTTTAAGGGTGTTACCTGCAGTAACATCTGTCACACTTACTCTCAGGTTTAGTTATTTTACATTGCTCATCTTTCATCTGCTGCTTTTTTCATTTGTTCTCAGAGGAAAAATAAAAAATGAAGACTGAGCGATACTGTAACACTGCAAAGCTCCTCCGTAATAGTAGAAGTGGTCTGCAGTGATGATAAATCCCAATGTTATCATGCAAAATACCAAATCTGAGTTTCCAAAAAGCCTGACACCAGGTGAGTGTGACACCTCACTTACTGCTGTTGATCATGAGCCTGATAAGCAGCTCAAGATGTTTACAATTTCCTTGCAGACAGAAATCCAGACTAGACAGCACCGCCTGTACCGTAGTCTGGAAAGCTGGTACATTTGAAAGTTTGTAAATCGTGTGATTTGAATGACCTGGATCTTTTGTGTCTGTAATTTTTGTTCTAACAGAAACATAAGTTGACAGATCATCCTGCAAGTGCTGGGAAAAACAGCTTCAGTTTCTCTTTGCTTTGATAGGACAACATGTCTGAGAAATACCACTTTGTGCTACTCACTGCATGCTGCTTCTGATTCATCCGACCCGTCAGGACATTCTTCTTCACCATCACATTTCCACCTGGCTGGGATGCAGTGCCCATTGTCACACGTGAAATCTGACTCAGCACAAGTTTTCTTTGCTGCAAGAAAAGAAGAAAGTACTTGGCATGAATATAAACAGTGCAGAAAATCTCCAGTGCACCCAACCCCATCCAGGACGATACAGATTACCCTGTACTAAGAGGATTTATTTCACATTCAACATTGCTTCTTCATGACAGAGTCACACGTGTATCACAGATGGCTGTTTCTTCTCACTAGAACTCTTATCTCTCCATTATTTGACAAGGATTCACCCTTCTGTGTCTTTTCCCAGACATTCAAAAACCAGGGATGTTCCTTTTCAAAATAATTTTCTAAGGTTTTTACTATAAAAAGCTGCTGCCTTCATGGAACTGAAAGCATGCTGCATGATTTACAGACAGGCAAGACAAACAAGTATCACCTTTCTAGTACTCTAATCTAAATAATAACGTTTCTATCTATGCAATCTATTCATGGCTTGTTAGTACATCTGTCACCACAGCAGATGATCATAAAGCACTCCTTCAAACACTAACATTCATTTCATAAATGTCAACCACTCCACGCTCTCTGCTTTGCTTGCATTAATCTAGGGCTTGAAGAAGATGCAAGACATGAACTCAAGCAATTAATTGGTCTATTCCTCTGTGCCAGTGGTGCAGCACCATGTGCTCTGCACAATTCTGGTCAGCATCTTCCCACTGCGGCAGAAAGAGAGAATTCTGCATAGATTTGGTCCCTTTAGGCTGAGGCCTCGGTGTTGATGTGGCCACCACTCACTCACTGCTTTTGGTGCAGTGACTTCAGTGGCTTTTCTGCTGAATCCTGAGCAAGGGCTGGGGCTCACTGTCACCACCTTGAAGAGAAATGCTCTCTTGATAACTGGTATCTCCCTTTGTTAGCCATCAACTGACACAGGAAGTGATGGTGGGGAGATTGTCTCTTCCCCCTGCAAAGCTGCTCACAACCTAATAGGATCACAGGAAAATTCAGGTAATGAAGGACCTCAGGAGGTCACCAAGTCCAGCCTCCTGCTCAAGACAGGCTCAGCTCTCAGGTCAGACCAGGCTGTTCTGTGTTTTATCCAGTCTGGTCGGAAAAAAACCCAAGATGGAGCCAGCACAACCTCCCTGGGCAACCTGTTCCATGGCTTAGCTGCCCCCACGGTGAGACCTGGGTCTGACAGCCATTCCCTCTTACGAGTCATGTGCACACATATTGCTACATTAATATTTCTTCCAGCAAACATTTCCAAAGCATTAAACACAACAAATAAGCCTCTGGGGTTTGATCTTTTAACTTTCCTTTCTTGTTTTCCTACATGAGCTGCTGTCGGGAGGGGAGTCATGTTAAATATCACTCACGTGCCCACACAGGGAACAAGGAGCGTTTCTGTGTGAGGTACTGGAGAGACCTACATGGCTGAATTAAAAGTGCTCATTTTCTAGCACACAAAACATGCAGCTTCCCTGAGCAGACATCCAGCAGGAAAGCACTGCAAAGCATCACTGAGCAGCTGTACAATCTCTCAGGATGCCCTTTATAAAGAGAGCATACATTTACTCCCCCCTTCTGTTGCTAAATGAACCAGATTCTTGAGAATGAAAAAAAAAAAAAAGACAATTTTCAATTTTCTCTTCAGCCATTCAGAAACATATTATGAACTAATACAGGATAAAACACCATTTCTATATAAACCAAGAGTTTTGCAAGTGATCAGGCATACCAAAGATCATCCAATGACATTGCACATCTGTTACCAGAGGGAAAAGACTTTCTCCTGAATATCTCCTTTTAGGAATCCAAAACTTGTGGAACTAGCTATTGCACATCACTTCTGGGGTAGTTAATGCAAGTTTTAATGAATCTGATGTATTTAATGGCCAGAAATGCTGATTCTGATAGGATTCCCATGCACAGCTGAAGTGAGAGCACTCTTCTGCTTGCTGGGAAGTTCACTGGAATAAAATGTTAGTATCTGCTCTTAGGGGAAGGTTGTGGCATCTACAAATGAAACAATCACAGCTTCATCCAGAAAGGAGACACCAGTGTAATACTGGAGACATTAGAAATTTAATTTTTAAAATGTATTTTATTTTGTACTTGCTCTCTCAGTGCCTTAATAGCCTGCTTTCCACAGCAAAACTGCCCTGTAACTTACTCTCTAGAGATCCAAATCGCAATAAAACTACTATTGTGCCTCAAAACAAACCTCTCCCTTTGCCATCAGTCTCACATTTGCAGGAGATGGGGATGCAGGAGCGAGGAGGGGCCAGCCCCAGGAGGAGTGGCACAGGCACTCTCTCCGCATGCCCAACCTGCTCCCAGCAGATGGTGGCACCGACGGCTTTGTTCCGACACTGCTCCTCCTCATGCACCACGATCAGTTCTTGCCAGGGCTCAGGAAAGGGGAGCAAAGCATCACTGCCGATCCCAGGGCGTCCTTGGAAGGTGTTCATGTGCTCCCTCCTTTTGGCAAAATGAAGCTGGGCACAGCCACTCACCAGCAGTGGCGAACTGAGAAGTGGCACCTTGTCCCCCCGGCCACCCAAAGGTCCAACAGTCCCATGACAGATAAATCAGAAGGATACAAAAGTGTTTGGTCCTTTGTTTGAATCCAAACTGTCTAATGTCTTCAAGGAAAAGGATTATGAGAGCAGGAGCTCAAACCTTTTTATGATTATTATATTTACTTCTGCTATTTAAAAAAATTTTTGCTTTTTGTTATTTATATTTTAAATACCCTCTTTAATTTGATATTATTTTTACTACTATTATGCTCCAGCACTGGGTCAGAGCTCTGCAGACTATCTCAGTTCCAATAAACTCCACTTTCTGTTGCAAACAGTAACCCAGATTATTCAAATTGCGAGAATACTGAAGCACTGTCTCATTTCTCACCTCTAATACAAGACTGGAATCACTTTATTTCCAACCAGATTTACCTTCTGGCACTCAATCCTCATGTCTCTGGGATCACAATGCAGGCAGGGAGCAGTTAATTAAAATATCAGCTCTCTGTCTTTTCCTTCCTTTTTCTTTTTGAAGTCTGATAACCCTTTCTATTAATCTCCCATGTTATACACCTTCCTTCTATCAATAATTCATTGAGGCTCACACTATAAATTGCCAGTGGTGCATTAAAATGTAAAATAAATAAATACATCCCTTTTAGACAATAGGGAGGACACGGGTTCATTTATGGTTTCACCTGGCTCAGAAATAGTCTGAGCAAAATTAATTGTCCCACTGAGATCCATTTCCTTTGCCGTAAGCAGCCCAGGCAGCTCTGCTCACATGTCTCTTCTAAACGAACATAAACAAACAAGAGTGAGTAGTCACAGCATCCCTGAGCCTCTGCTCCTCGGGGGGCAAACCGATACCTGGAACGAGAAAAGAGACGGCTCCCGAAGCCTGCTCAGAGCCTTTCATCTCCTCCCCTGCTCGGCTGCACACAGTGACACCACCGAGGCTGCGTCTCTTTTGACTCTTGCTTCATTTGCCTTCAGTTCCTGCTTTTCCTTTCCCACATCGGCAGGTGGACAGATCTGTCAGAAACTCCAAGGCGCCTGTGTGACCATGGGACTCAGCTCCCACAGGGAATGAGCCCTGGCTTGGGCAGCTCTCCAAAGGAAGCCTTGCTTAAAGTCAGTCATTCCTGCTTCTGTTCTCCCAGAAAGAATGGCAAGAGAAGAGGGAAAGAAGGTTTCAACTTTATCTAGCAAAGACAAAAATACCCTAAACACGCTGAATTTTTAAAAAAATCTGCATCAAACCCGACATGGTCCCTCATTTTCCAAAATGTCCTTTTCTGTTCCATTACTCACCTCTCTTATCCTGAACTACACATAAGGATTCAGGGGTCATCCCTGCAGCAAATTAAAAGCAGAGAACCCAGAAAGAGTGGTTTAGAACATGAACATTTATAAAGTGAATTCATTCAAAAGCAGGGACTGGGGACATGTTTAATTAGACTGGAGAGAATAAATATACACTGAAATGAACAAGCCTCATACTGGCTAGGAGCAGGGACTGGATGACATAAATGTGACTTCCAACTTCCAAAAATACCTGCTTCTGAAAGATCAATTCCCTGACCCTAAGCCAAACAAGGTATCTGAATCTAATGGAAAAGTCCAGGACTTAGTCTTTCTTCCTCTTTTCAATAAAGCCCAGCATCCTCCCAATGCCCTCAGTCACTTCATTTAACCTCACTTAACTTTTGCCTCAGTCTTAGAGGTTTCCAAGACAGGTACATCTTTTCAGTTACTCCTTATAAGACACCAGGCCCCCAGTGATTCAATTTCCAGTTCATGCCTGGTTTATTTCTATTTTGCACATCTATAATATTAAGCAATACTCAACTCTGCAATAGTTTCATTTCTTGCTACTCGATTTCCCCAAACCAAGAGCTGAAAAGCAGAAAGAACACATTTCCTCTCGTCATCAACCATTCTATGCAGCTGTTCAATAGCAGCAGTAATGTAAAAACACATTAAAAAGGGTATTTTCTGATTACAACTTGCCTGTAAAGGACACTTGAAAATAAGGGTTTGGTTTTTTTCCCCCCTAAGAGAATAAACCCTACACAGTAATAACATTCTAAACACAGGATTTTTAGACAAGGGTTAAAAATTTTTAAAGGGACAAATTTTTAAAGGGTTTTGTTCAAACCCTGGGTTGTGTATCCAGACAGAAAACCTGGCCAATGAGAGCATCCTTGAGTGTTAACTCACAAAGACCCTGCAAGCTGTGCCCTCTCCCCATTTTCTCCCCTCAGTAACTGTTGGCCAACTTTCACCAATTCTAAATAAGGGGGAGGATGTGGAAAATAAGTCTAATCCTACAAGTTTCATAAAATTGGTAGCTAAACAGAGAACAGTCAAAATCACAGCTCCACAGAGCGAGATAAGGGCAGAAAGTGGCCAGAGGGCTGATCTGCTCCATGTGCTGCCAGTCAGCTAGGGCTGCCCAGACCCTGCATCTCATCCCAAGGTAGGTTTATGGCAGAGGGACGGTGACAATTTGGGATTAAAAACCCCAGACACCAAACTCATTGAAAATTAGTTTAATTTGTTCCACTACCCTCTTTCCGTTACGCAGATCCTGCTCCTATTTTAACTTCTGAATCAACACCAGACTTCCCATCAAACTGTGTATCTGCTCTCATTTGCAGCCAATATTCAGTCTTCTCGCACAAAAGTTTCACGCAAGCTGCTGTAAAAATGTAACAAAATAAAGTAAAAAACCATACAATGAAAGTTTTGCTGTGATCCTTCTGCAGCAATAAAATAGCACAGCCCTGTAGGACATGATAATGGGGAGATGATGGTAGGCCAGAAACACTGAAATTCATAAAACAGGTTTCATTTCATGCTGAGAAACTTCAATGGCAACTTTGATCAGTGGCTTATCAGAGCCGCTGACAAGGCTCCATATAAGAAGAAGACCAGCATTGCACGAGTTCAGGAGCTTAAACACAGCCCATCAGCATCACTCTGCCCCGAGTGGGTAATGGGACACAAGTCAGCTCCTCCCAGAGCAGAATATATTATTATTATAGCTCACTCTGCACCTCCTAAGGACCTCCACTAATCCAATCTCACAGTGACCAAAACATACCCCAGCTCGATCACTTGCTTGGCCCAAGGAGGTTTTCTGCTTACCAGAGAAAGGTAAGGGCTGTGCTCATGATTCAGCTCTTGAAATCCTCTGGGCTATACAAAACTTGACAGCAAACAGTCGTTTTCAGTTTATAACCTCAGTCAGCTCCTGAATCACAAACACAGCCACCAGGACATTGCAAATTCCACTCCCAAACAGAAATTCCCAGCAACAGAAGAAAGTAATTTTTTTTAAAAAATAATTAATTCAAAGTTATGTTCACCACAAACTTGATATATACTCCAAAACCTGGAAAACACTTGGAGCAGGAGTCTGAGCCCTAACCACACACTTTGACAGCATCCCTGCCCTTCAAAAAGAATCTGTGGTATTGATCCCCAATCCTTTGATCAGATTTTATACCCAAAGCATGTCTTAGTTTTCTTAGAAGAGATCTGAAAATCGTAACCTACATCTGCGGCCCGAGTCCTCTCAGCTCCTGCTGTTGATTTTGCAAAGGAGGAAGTGTCACAGGGAGTGTGGGACAACCCATCCCAGAGTGGTTTCCTGCTCCCAGCAGGTGGGAACACAGCGCTGCATTCCCTGCTTGAGGCATCCAAACACTTTGTGCTGGGAGCCTGACCCCTCACAGCACCTCTGCCAAATCCTTGGCATGGCCATCCCAGGAATGTGCTGGTTTGCAGCTACAAAATGGCAACAGAGAAGATCCGAGAATCAAAATATCAGGAAATCCTAGTGGATGCGGATTGTCCTTTTAATTCTCAGACAACTAAGGACACCTTGAAGTAATGAAAGGGAATATTTAACCATTCTCTGAATCTGGCCACTTTTTTTGATGCTGCCATCTCAGCAGGCAATTACTTTTATAAAGCAAGATTAATCAGATCCCCTCAAAGAGCCAGTGCTCAGGCACAGACCACAGTGCCTTTGATACTCCACATGAAACACATTCTAAAGAAACTTCTCCCCAAGACCCCCTGAAACAGCCCCAGAAAACAACGCCCCATTGACAGAAGCCCAGTCAGAGGCTCTGGGGCAGCCTGAAGCTGCTGCTCAAGTAACCAAAACATGCAGCTGCAGAACCTGAAGCCCCTCAGATCAATCAAATCAAACCAAACCAATGACTTTAAAAGAAGAAAAAGAGATGCCACCTGTGATTTTTCATTAGTATCAAAGGTATCCACTTTTGTGCATTTTAAATGGTAATATGTGTAAGCCTCCTATTTAGAATGATTTAAATACATTTTCATGTTTAATATTGCATCTAATGTAAGGGAAGTGGCAGAACCGAACTGAAAACTATGAAAAGCAGAATGCTGAAAAGGCATTTTGTTCTCATGCATGAAATTAAAGGGACTTCAACTAACAAATACAGATCTTCCTTCCTAAATTTACTAATGTAAATCAAGGTAAAACAGAACAATATTTTCCCCCAACCTGTCCTCAGGTTGCTATAGTCATTTCAGTCTTTAGGAAGGGGCTGTATGCTCAAAGGTTGCTCTGTTTTTTACCAAATATACAAGTTGATCTAATGAATGCAGCATTTATCCCTACAAACCCTGTTTAATCAATAGGAAAAGCAGGATTTCTCTTCTTCCCAGGAGAGAAATCAAGGACAAAACTGTCCACTTGGACTGGCGTGCTCCTTCGAGGGCATGAGAGGTCTGTCAAACATGCTACTTGGTATTCAGAACAACTTCTCCTTGCAAGTTTGAAGGCTTAGTCAGGGCTCTGGGCTCTGTCCTAGGGAGCTTCGCAGCTGGGAACAGCCCAGGCAGAAAGCTCAAACACTGCCTCTCTCACTTCAGAGGAACATGCCCCACACTCCTTCAGGCAAGGCTCCCTCCAACATCTGCTCCCTTCATTCTTCCCTCAGCTTTCTCCATTTTTTTAAAATCCACTCATAAAGCATCAGTGATCTTTTAAGCTGTACAAACCCAGGTTTTGTGACAATTTCCTTATTTTTATTCTCCAGGAGCTCCCATCACCTCAGTGCTCAAGTCTCTGGAATTTAAAAAACAACAAACAACAAACCCACAAGAAAACCAATCAACTTCCCCCACATTGTACTTCTAGATTGGAAAATCACCTCCTTCTGCTGAGGAAGGGGGTAGAAGTGACAGATTCTCTTACCAGCATCTGAAATACACCCAGTTTTGCTCAGAAATAGGCTGACAGCCCTGTCCAGCCTGCAGTCACCTCTGGATGCTACCAATCAACCTCACTGTTGTGTGACACTGCACAGCAGGTATGAAAAACCAGCCACCACTCAGTGTTAAAACATGCCACCGACAAAACCTCACCGAGGTTCTTCCTCATCCAGCAGCAACAGTGACAAGAAGGCTGCCAAGTACATAGAAAAGGTTGGCCTTCAATAAATGGAATTGTTCTTATAACAAAGATTGTACATGGTAGCACTGAAGGAAAGGGCTATCAGAAAATTTGCTCCCCCTTAAGAGATCTGAGAACTTGAAAGTGCACAAGTCATGCCCTCCCTTACAGGTACATGGACACAGAGACATTAAATGTCATGCCAGAACTCATGCAGCAAATCTGTGGCACAGCCAAGGGCCTGCCCATGTCTTTCAGCCACATTTGATGGCGCGGTCGCTGTATCTTACGCTCAAGTCAAGATTTCCTCTGTGCGGAAAAGAGCAGCCATCGCTCTGCTGTGGAAGCTGAACGTGTTTCCAGAACTCCATATTGCTGCAGTCATGACCTTTTCAAAGGAATTGGTATGCTCCGAGTTTCCAGTTTGTTTCTAAATATTTCTTTGACTGAAGCTCATCCACACTGACTTTTGCTGACAGAATTGCCAGCTTTGCCTGTCTCTCTGGGTTTTGTTTTGCCTTCTTTTAACAAGCAAGACATTGTTGCAAGACAGAAGCTTTTGGGGTGGCAACTACATGTGTGTTATTTCACAATGAAGGACGTCCACAAATTCCTCAAGAGGCACTTAATATTATTCTGTCTTTCTGTTTCTGGGAATTGAACACTAGGGGCCATATTCTACCCTGAAGAAACATCACCAAAGTCCATGAATAATCACTGGTTTCAGCGGTCTCTGTGGAAAATCGGTCTCAGATGTTTTTGCGACACCCTATGATGTCTGTTTTCAATACAGGTTTTACAACCCTCAGCCTAAGTCAAAGCCCTTGATGACAAAAGTCCCTGGTGCCTTACTTGATCAAACCCCTGATGACAAAAGCCAGGTTTCCTGAGGACAAAACAGACTGAAAGCTATTTCTGAGAGCAAATATAGTAAGACAGAAAAGCAGAAGTGGTTAATTTAAGTTGATGGAGCAATTTTGGTTCCCACCTACACACATCCCCATAGCTTATCAGACAGGTACCAGGGAAAGGGAACAGCCATACTTTATGGATAAAATTGCCTTCAGTTATTCAGAAAATGAGAGAAATGAGACTAAGGCACGTGAACACAGACAGAGAAAAGAGACAAAGACACGTGAATACAGATCCTTTCACCAATTGGGGTATAAGGAAAATGAAGGCCTCCTTATATAGATACTACTTTCTGGTCTATTTGATGTTTTTAAGTATCTTTCCTTTTTCATCGATGGTGATAATGAATCTCCAAAACCAATGGAGAGGATAACAAAGAACATCCTGAAGTGCCACTTTTTCTTACCTGGCTCACGCTGTCCTATTGAAACATTACAACACAGGAGTTTACAGGTGCAGAATTTGCCTTTCACAGCTCAGACACAGCATTTAACTTTGCATTGCCTGAATTTAGTGTACACACTGTGAGGTTAAAGTGCACCAAAGCTAAACATGGCACCTCCAGCAGAATTTCTCACCAGGTTTGCACGCAGGAGGTAAACCCAGGGGCCATAAATCCTGAACAGAGCCAGGTACGATGAACTTCCTGTCACGCTTTCGCTGCAGCTGCACGATCTGGGGTTCAAATAATTTCTGGCAATCCTCAGGCCCTGGCTGCACGTTTGTCACTGCTCTGGTAGGGCCTGCCCTTGCACAGCTGTGTGTGCTTTGTGGCTCAGCTCACTTGGCTGACACGGGCTACGAGAGCACAAAACATCTGTGGGGAAGCAGCAGCAATTTCAGCAGCCGCCTTCGCCACTGAGAGCAGAGCAGCGCCATTACACAATGGGGGTCCCCAGAAGTGCAGGCAAAGTCACTTCCTCTGCAAATCAGCCTTAAAAACAGCCAAAGAGAAACATACACCGTTTAAAGCCTGTTTTGCAGAACTTGGCCTGGGTCCAGGCTGCATACTGTGCCTTACAACTGTGTGGAAAAACAGTAACCTGATATTTACACCTGCAAGCTCTGTGTTTGTAAGCACAGTAAAACACACGTGCAGGACATTCCTGTGCACAAGCATTATATGTTTCCAAAAATACATTAATTGCTAACAGTACAAATATCTCTGATGTGTCATATAAATGACCCAAATCGAAGGACATGCTAGAAAGCTGACAGAAGTCAATGCAAAGCTCCCAATTTCTAGAAAAACAATGAAAAGAGAAAAAAAGGAAAAGAGAAAAGGCTTTTCAAGAGTCAGGATCAATGGCCTAAATCAGAGACTTGAAGACTCAATCCATGCCGTGGCAAAAGGATGCCGTCTGTTGGTAGGAAATAGGGAGGGGGCACAAGAAGAAGTGTAACAGACCTGAGGAGGTATTGCCGGTTCAGTGCACAAATCCCTGGGGGTGGACAGTAGGGAAAGGTGATGGGGGTTTGTGCTCTCAATCGGAGAATTACACGTGTAACAACACACCTGGGCATTCTGTTTGGCAGCCAACAGCAGGGAAAATTAAGCTGTTCTTTTGCTTGGTTCTGTTGCATTTATGCATTTTTTATTAGAAGCAGCATTACATTTTATATCAATTTACACATGGTCCAGTTGCTTAATGTTGGATCGATGTTTGCTCTTTTTTTCCTGTTCCTACTTTAATCAATAAGTTGCAGAGTAAAACATGCAAGAAATGCTCTATACAGTTAAGAAAAAACCCCACATGCCATGGTGTACTTTCTATGAGGCTGAAATATTACCACTAAAATACCCACTGCAGTGCGTTAGAAGAATGAAGAGTCAATAACAATAAAAGGAACAGAGATTTTTCTAAAGACTTAAATCTAGTGTTTTCAGCTTTATCCCCTTTTTCCATTTGCTTTATTATTAGCAAAATTACAGCACTTTTGAAGCAAATTTTTTCTCCTAGGATTATTTTTAGAAGTTCCCCTTTCTGGACCTACATTCATGGCCCTGAAGTGTGTAACTGCTTCAGACACCAAAAATAGAAATGGAAAATGGAAAGTAACAATTGGAATGCCATAAATAAAAATACATGAAGCAACTCCTTATGCCGTAACAAACACTACATTTAGCATTTTACACACACAAGCATTTGTATGTCATACCAACAGCTATGGTAAAAGAACCTAAAATGAATTAACTGGGAAGCAATACATTAGGAATGTCCAAAACGAAAAAAAAAATGTAGATCCTGATTGTTAACGATCTTTAGGCAGACCAGTGCCACAGATGTCCCTGTGCATGCACCTGTGAAGACACCTTTTCTACAGCTCTGTTAGCAGCTCTGTAAAGAAGACATTAATTGCATCCAATGACTAATTTGCCAGGAATCTTGCTTTTTAAGCCCACTGAATCAGAGCCCTGGGAATTGTAAGGGATCGCACACAAAAGCATTTTCAAGCCCGTCTCCAAAGCCAGCATCGTTTCAGACTGAACAGCAGGTTCATCCTCTGATCCAAGTCTGTTGCGGCGGAACTGCGCCAAACAAATGTCTGTTAATATTCTGCCAGGAAGCACGAGCGGATGGGCTCCGGCATTGCATTAAGGCAAGCGCTCAGGTTAAGAGTTGGCCATCGGTCACGCAGTTCCCCCATTCAAGCACAAACCTCTTCACCCATCACCGTGTGTTGTCAAATGCTTTTGTGCATTGCAATATTAAATACTTGTACCCTGGGGATGCGAGTTGAATAGGCACAACATGGAAATTATGATGCATGCAACCATACCCTTTAACCTATTAACAAGTATGACCAAGATCACTTATTCGGAGCTCTCTAATCATCAAGGCAAGAAGACATCAACAGCTACTGTGTCACACTGACAGGGCCTTCAATGGCAAGTGTGGTTCAAAGGTCCACAGGAAACACAAAGAAGCTTTGTCTTTTGATGTAAAGAACAAAGCTACCATGTGGCACAGCATCACACATGCAATTAGTCAGGAAAGTTAATACAGTAGAAGCAGATGGTGGAACCATGTCAACATTTTTAGTGGGCACGTTTCCCCTTACTCTCCAGTTGCTGTGATCTGAGGTCGGGGGAGCAGCAGGCAGATTGTTGGTAAACTGGACTACACCAGGGATTGACAATCCCCTTTTATCTATCCATCTGAGGTACCCTTGTGCTCCCACTTCTACTGGCATGGTTCCATCTTTGACACCTCCTCTCTACCACACCCCCACACCACAGGGTAGCACCATTAACCTCAGTGCACATTGAGAGAAAATGAAGACGAGACAGTCTGTAACCCTGGTTGTGTTGGGAGATACTGACAGGAAAAGGCATTAAGAACTCACCTTCAGTGGCCCTTACACTGCTCATTCTGCTTATTTCTGCAGCTCAGTGTGCTACCAAATGCTACACGAATCACGCGTACAGCGCAAGTCACTCTGCAGGACTTTACACGTTTGCAAAGAGCAACTGCTCCTCTTCTCACTGCCAGCCCTAAAGCTCAGCTAACACAGGATGGAAGCGAGAGGCCTCTTGGTCACCACGAATCACACTGGACATGCAGAAAACTTAAACTCAAACCACAAGGATCTCACAAAGAAATACAATACAGGAAATGTTGTGATTTGTGTGACTTTGAAGTTAATAGCCCTGCACAGTTTTCAGACAAAATCTCTCTGCTGTTACTGTCAACCAGTTCTGCCCAATTCCCCAGTTCCATACCTCATGGATTTCAACAGTACCCAGGTGAGGATGGCAGGAGCTCTCAGCTCTTCAAGTCATTTAATTAAAATAAAATGAACAACCAGCAGTTAGTCAAACTGCTCCAGCCACCACAGCTGCTGAATTCTGCAGCCCTCGGTCCAATCTGATTTCCTTTAAAGCTCCTGGCAACCCATTAATTAAAACACATTATTTACAGCTTCCAGGGGCTTGAAACCATGGGATGCACTTGATGGAATTTCTGCAATTACGTACAGCCAGTCCTAGTGACAGGCTCCATTCTTGCTCTTGCTCTGCCCTGCTCCCACACTCGGCCGTTTCCTTCCCCGCGGCTCATCCACGCGGTGCTGTTTGGCCTGGGCTTGCCACACTGGGATCGGCTGCCATGGAAATGAGCAGGAGGCAACAAAGGACCTGTGAGGCTCTCACTGGAGATGGAGGAGTTGCAAGGCAATAGCACAGGAAGGCCAAGACAAAGAGAAACCAATTTGCCTGCTGCCTTTAAACACAAACAACCCTCCCCCTTTGTGCAAGGAGATGTTGATGAATTGAGTTTTCCCCTGATTTAAGAAACCAAGCCCCTTCCAGCCAAATGCAATGAAGCCATGTGGATGGAGCACCCTGCCTTTGGTCCTATGCAGCATTCCATCAGTTAGTGCTCTGTGGGGAAATGATCCCAAAGCAAGCCCAGAGAAGGTGTGGTTTAATAAGCAATTCATATGTCACTCGTCCCACAGCATCAGCTACAGACAGATTTCTCCGCTTTCAGAAGGAGTTTTTCTTTTTACTCCATTATTAAGTAGTCATGCTCATCAGCAATTCCCGTGACTTCGCAAGAAAAAGGCAGCTTAAAACATAACCTTAAAAAGTGTGACTGACAAGCATAACAAAGTCTCCTGTGTCTTTGAATTGATTTCCAAAGGTATTTGAGAAGGACTGAGAGCAGCCCTTCAAGGATTTAGGGGTGCTGGTGGATGGCAGGCAGGTCACGACCTGGAGATGGGCACTCAAAGCCCAGAAACCAAACATGTCCTGGGCTGCATCCAAAGTAGAGTGCAGTTAGATGTAAGTCTAAAAAATAAGAAATTTTTAGACAGTATGTAAGATATAAGGAATATAGAAGGATATAAAGAAGACATTTTTTACATCATTACAAAACACTGGCACAGGTTGCCCAGAGAGGTGGTGAATGACCCATCCCTGGAAACATTCAAAGTCAGGTTGGATAGGAGTCTGAGCAACCTGATCTAGTTGAAGACATCCCTGCCCATGGCAGGGAGGTTGGACTAGATGACCTTTAAAGGTCTCTTTCAACCCAAACTATTCCATGATTACTTGTGTTTTACGAGAATAAAGGGAACATAAATTTTTATGGAAGTGTGAACTTTTTACTGCTTATGGTGTCCCACGTGAACACTGCTGAGAGATCAAGTACTGAAAGCCCAAGACATCCACAGATATAATCCTCTCAATGACTATTACCTTTTTTCCCCCCCATGTGTTTCTTACCTTTTTTTTTTTTCACGAGGCCAAGTGACTAATCTATGTAAAACCTATGGAAACCATCCAGAGATATAAAAAGGAGAAAACTGTACTAAAATAAACCACTACCAAAGCCTAATAGCTTTCTTCCAGCAATACAAAAGTGGATTTTGGCTTTACTCTCCTGTGGTCCATTCAAAAAAGGAAGGGAAGCAAAAAGTAGAGAAAGCATTTCTTGCACGATGCAGCAACAGCTCCGCAGATTTCAGTCTGTAATTCCAAATACCCAACGTGCCTGCACCGTGCCCTCAGCTGGTGTGAGAAATTGCTTGTCTGCTCTGAAGTCACTGTAAATTCAGATTAGCTCTAAAAGCCTCTTTCATCGAGATGTATTGCAGTAATGCACTAGCATTATTTAAGTCCAGATTTAAATGTACTAGAGAAGAGGTATTTTTTGCTGCACGAAACCCAGAAACTCAGGACATTGTATCAACATTTGTTTCCTGAATAAGTCTTTTGTCACTGTGATTTTCATAAGAACAGCTATGAATGGATTTATAGGAGATAGTGACCATGAAAATGTCTCTGAAGTGACTATTTTATTATGCTTTCTTGCTTTTCCAGCATTGCCCATTCTGTACTGGGTCCTTTTAGGTGATAAAAGTATCACCACTTTCCATCCAGGGCAGCCAGAATGAAATACCAGACACCCTTCAGCAATAAAAAATTCAAAAATCAGCAACATGGCTTTAGACCATTCGAAACAGGAGTCTGTAAAAGCTTGGCCACTAGAGTATGGAGTCCCAAACTTCAATACTGTTAATTTTCTGGGTCCGCAGCATTAACATACACTAAAAACATTCATCTGTGAGTGCAATTTTAAGGTAATGGGGTTGGGGTTTTTTTAAATTGTCTTTTTAAAGTCTGTTACATCACAGATACTGGCAGTGCAGCAAGTGACCTGCAGCCCCTGCTAATCAGCACCCTCCAAAAATTAACAACTAGCATTAGAACTGAAAATGGGGTTTCAGAGGTAAGAATTCTGCCTCCAGCAGAAGGAACAGCATCCTTCAGCTCAGTATGTCAGAAATTAAGGTACAAGTAGAGGACTCATTTCCATATGTTCCTCCAAAGTCTTCTCTAAATAGCAGCACAGGTAAGACACTCTGAAGACCCTGGCCACAAGGTGAAGTTAGAAAGTTTTGTAACTACTCAATACCATCCAGTCTGGATTGGATCCCAAGAACTGGGACCGGTGACCAATATCAGAATTAAACTTCCCCTCTGCAAATGGTTTCCAGTCACCTAAGTGTTACCAAGACAACTCCAGCAACCAGAATACAAATTATCTTTGGGGTAGCACCGTAAACTCTGAGCACTTACCAAGTCTGCATGCAAATTTAAGCCAAAACAATTTAAGTGACAACTGTGTAAACAGCAGAAACTATTAAACTATCACAGGAGTCAATGGTACTATAGTCAGGAAAAATGTTACTGGAGGCAGCAACAACACCAAGCAAAAGGAGGAGGAGAGACACATTAAAAAGTTCAGCCTTGTAATTCATGAGTGCCAGGCAAGGGCTTCTCATTCCCTAGGAAACATCACTTTCTCTTTGACTTCTCCTTGTCCTGGATATCAACTATAAATTAGGCCCAATGTTGGGGTAAAACTTTACATGTAAGAAAGCCAGGCAGCTTTAGGTGCCCAGAGACGCCGGCTATAAACAACTCTGGAGCTGTGCATTGCAATTTCTTTATTTTCAACAGCTGCATTAGAAAAAACAGGAAAAAGAAGGAAACAAAGAAAGAAATATACCTTCTTTTGCCTTTTGCAAGAAATGTGTAAGGCATTTTTAAAACTCAGTGTTAAAGAAATGCTCTGGATGCACAAATTGTGTTGAAAAAATGCTGATAAACTGAGCACAGCAACAGTTACATTATTGCCCTGAAAAATTACATCAGTAAATAGCTTCAGCAAGAGTAACTATAAGGACTTAGGCAAGAGAACTAGGAGTTTTAAGATGTGTGACAAGCTCAGAGACTGAAACCTGAGAATGAGGGAGGTGTGGGAAACACCAAAAGCTGCAGTGCCTATTACAGCTGAGTAACATACAGCATTTTTTTGTATCCTTTCAGAATATTTTTCACTGGAAAGTCCCAAACACTTTACAACCAGGACAGTCAGAGCCAGTTCTTGAGGAGGAGACCAGTGGTGCCCCTTGATTTTACAGTGGTTTCCATCAGGAGGTAGCTTCACCTGGCAAGAGCCGGGAGTGTTCCAGCCCAATTCCTTCCTCTCCCAGTTGTCCTATCTTCATGCAGACTATAACAAAAAAAACCACAACAAAACCTGCAAAGCCCTGCCTTTTGAGGGGAACACCCTAAACTGGATCCCTTGAGAGCAAGCAGTGGGGCAACGAGAATGACAGAAAGTGAAATAAACCACTCAGCTACCAGAGCATTAACAGTCACTAAAATTGTTACTTGTTATGTTAGATATATGAAAAATTAAAAATTTATTATAACAATTTATATTCCTCCAGCAAGACTCTTGAAAGATCCCTGACAGGAGATCTGGACCCTCAGGCAGCTTTGCAGATCTCCCCCATAAATGAAAGTCAGCAGGGAAGTCCTGCTGTCTGTAACTCACATGGCTGCTTGGAAATGGCTGAAGTATTCACAACCTTTTATTTCCCCTCTTAAAGGGACACTTTATCAAGTGCTTGGCTACAAGAGGATTTGCTGATTAAAGTATCAAGTGCAACAACTCAACTGCACAGAGCCAAAAGCAAGGCAATGTGAGCCTGAGCACCTTATTCAATCTCTTCTTTTGCTAAGGTGAAGTCCTTCCTACCAGATTAATAAAGTGCAGCTTTTAAGTACAAATTCTCATTCTCCCGCCAGGTAAAACTACTGTTGGAAAGTCTGTATGCCCAGGCAGCAGCCTCTGTTAGAGGATGACAATTTGCCCAGTGGGACTCTCTGTGCAGCCACAATCACTGCAGACATTGATCATTCCACAGATGACGTGGGATACAACCTCCTGTTATTAGACCTTTCCTTGCCCACCTGGGAGCAATTGTTGAAATCCCAAAAGAGTTTATTTTAAAAAATCAAGAGAACCCTCTTCATGCCTATGCATTAAAAACCCTCCCTGCTCACCAGCCGTTCCCTCAAGGCCACGTCCTGCTCTGATCGTTTTGAGAGGGCAGAGGGCAGGATTTTTCCAGGACATCCTGCTTCACACCATGGGAGGAAGATGCTGTTCCTGCATCTGCACAAACCAAAGGCACTTTTAACTCCCCTGGAAGTGGGATAGAGCTGTGACTGGCCCTGCTTGTAAGCCAGTAGCAAAAATATGATCAACTTTAGTATCAACTGGAATTGATGTACAAACCCACCGAACTGGCAAATAATGGTGAGACTTAGAGTCAATTAAAATCTGCATTCGGAAAAGAAAAATAAAACAGGGCATAAAAAGTTCTTCACCATACCTACTATGCGACAGTTATAATGAACAGCCCTTAAGGAGAAGTTGTGTGATCTGGTTCATCTCATCCATCCATTAGCAACCGCTTGTCTTCCCAAAAGCAGAAGATGGGAATAAAATGACCCTAATCCCTCAGGAATCTTAAAGAAGCAAAGAACCTCAAATTACTACTGTTAAAAATTATTTTGTTCTAATGACTCTGTCCTACAGAACTTGGCATTGGGAACTTTAATCCCAGTATATTTTCTCTGTGGTATCATTTCTCCATTTGCTGTCTGTGTGCACATTTTTCCATTAGTTGCCTCTGGGAAAGGAAAAGGAACTGGTAAAGGAACACAGAGGGAACAGTCCACCTGCACTGGGGAGAGATTGGGGAATAACTGAATACTGGCTTTGATCTTGTCCACTTTTCTTTAGCTGTTATAGACAAAAAAATAAGCAAAATAATGAAGTTAAATCCATTGCCAAGTCAACAGCACTCCAGTCCCAGGTCAGACAATCACCTAACAGGCATCCCTAGACACACAATTATCATGAAATGAATTATTAATAAGTACTGATGTCTAAAAAAACCCATCATCATCCCAAAAAGCAAACAAAAATCCAAACAATATTAAATATGGAAAAAATGCAGCCATGGAATTTAGAAGGCAGATATTTCTCGAAATGGCCATGCATTTAACAGCCCTGATCCTTGGAACTACAGCCACTGACCAGAATTTCCCTCCCGATGGCCAGAGTCATTCCTGTGTCCTGCAGAAGCAGGTACCACACAGACTGATCATCCTCTGCCCTTGGCTCTCTGTTTGGGAGAGGGATGGAAGGGAGGAGTGGGCTGGCAGAATAATCATTAGAAAAGGGAATGGGACTATGCACAGAGAAACACTTGCAAACTTCCTTTCTTGTGAAAAAATAAACGATTCAAGGATGTGAAGCTGCTATAACAAATGACAGAGCAAAGCCACTTACAATATTTTAGTAAGAAAGCTCCTATTCCCTGCCTTGTAAAAAAAAGTTTTGTTTCTCATAGAGCTGACTATTCTTCGCCTTTTTTCTTCTCAGCTCTCGGTCTGTGGCAGTTCATTATAAGATATGAACATTTCCCTTTGTTCCTGGGTCAGCCAGGTCCTGTCATACAATTCAATTGGCAGGTGAATTTTAAATGGGTCAGAACTAATAGTAAGCTCTTAAAATGAGAATAAGCTGATTGTCCCTGGAAATAGAAAAGAACAGAGGGGACTTTCAGAGTATCTGTGTCTCCAGATAACCTTTGTTATGTAATGGAGCTGCCTTACCCTGGTGGTTCTTTTCCCCCTGCCATGGAAGTAACTATGTCAAAGTCTGCTAACATTGGAATAGCTGTTTATCAAGGAGAAATTTGGCAAATACATAGAAAGCCTGGCAGAGAATCACAGCCTCTGAGTCCTGCACCCGAGTCAGACCCCCTCAGGGGTTGTCCTTACATTTGCAGCACAGAGGCTTCTCAGTCCCTACCAGGCTGCTGCACAGTGAGCAGGGGCAAGGCACAGGTCTAAGACTACAACACTCAAAAGTGCCCAAATCCAAATGAAGGACTGCCAACAGTGACCCGTCCTGTACAGCAAAGATGAACTGGTTTGCTGGCAGTCTCCTGAAGACTAAATCTGACTCTCCCCTAAAGCCAGATGCACCATGTACAAGGCTACAAAGTTACTTTGGAGACAGATGAATTTATAAATAGTCGCTAAGGAGCTTTCAGCCTTATGCAAGTTTACTGTGAAAACAAGTCCTTTGCTAAGTCAGTTCAATCACAGGCTCATGTTTGAGATCAAACCCTCACTGTCCTCTCTACAAGTCCTCCAAGGCCAAATGAAGACCAGTCACTTATATTTAAAACACAACTTATGATGGCTACTGGCTGCTTGGAGGCCAGTGTTCAAAATTATATCCTCTCAGGAAATCCTCACTGATCAAAAGCCAAGCCAGAAGCCAAAACCCTCCTGCTTCCCCAAGTCATGCTGTGCTTCCAAACACAGCCTGAAGAGCTTTCCTAATGGGTTAATTTGAATTTATGTAAGATCAAATGGAGAACAAAATCTGGTCTCTTCTGTATTTTGGCTGCAGTGAGAGAAGAAGCAAAGCAGAGAGCCACAGATCCCTGCTGTGATTCTCCTAGTCACAGTCCATTTTTCTATGGACCAGCATTTTTGCTTTGAGATCAAAATGGTTAATGAGTTTTTAAATAGCAGAGAAACAGAAAATCTACAATTATTCCAGCTTCAGGCCTGTCCTTAGAGATTTGATATTATCTAAAAGCTAATAAAACCATTCACAAGAAACACATGCAACAAAATTACAATTTGGAATAAGTTTTTCCATAGTCAGCAATAGGAGACTACTTAAATTTGATTTATATGAACACAAAATTATAAGCCTGCAGTGATATTTCCACCCCTTTCCAGTCACCACCTTGAAGATTATGTATTGTTTTCTGCTCTATTTGAATTAATTCTTAAAACTGGAGGTTTATATCAGTTTTTATTAGTTGTTTTCACTGCTGTTTCTTAGTGTGATTTTACTGTAGAGCTTGCCACACTGCAGAATCTTTATTCATGCGGCAAAGAGGCTGCCAGGATGAAGCTTTAGTTTGTAGCTTAGTCCTTTTATTAGTCTAAATTTTTGTGATCATCTTTTATAAAATCAATAAAAGATTTTATAACCATGAAAGAAAAAAAAAAAGAAACCAGAAATGAAAACCACCCTTTAACCTTCAAGGGCACAGCAGAGCCCTAAATCAGTGACAGCTGGTGTGCACCCCATCCATCCAAACCCCCATTCTGCAGCTGCCTTGCCCCATGGTTTTCTTCCTTCTCTGGATCCCAGAAAGAAATCCCAGCAGAAGGTCGACAAGCTTGTGAGCACACACACCCCAGCCTGCAACCTCTGCTCTTCTGGAGCTGCCAGCTCCAAATCAACCTGGGAGAGGTGGAAAAGAAGGGGAGCCAAGCCAGTCTCCATGTTGCCCCCACACCATCCCTTGCCGCAGTTCATTTGTAACTTGTGGGTTATAAAATCCACTCTCTGCAGGGACAAATCTTCAGAGCAGCTACAGCCCAGGTCTCCAAGCTGCTTCCTCTGCCAACAGCCACAGCCACTCTGGGCAGCCCTCGTGTCCCAGCTAAAGGCTCTGTGGTGCTGGACAGGAGCAGGGAGAGCTGCCGTTCCCACACCGTGGTGCTTTCCAGTCTGTGCTGTGACATGGTAATAAGTCAAGAGCATTGTAACATCACACCCCACAGTGACAATGCTGTCTCCCTGCCCCAGGGCACCTATACATCAAACCCCCTCTTCCAGGATGCCTCTGTCTGTAATTATACAGATTCAAAAGGTCAAAATTTTACCTGCATTTACTTTAATTCAGTTCATACATTATTAATACCTTTTAGGGAACACTTGCTTGCTCCAAGCCCTCCCACAGAGCTGGGCAGCAAGGGCATGCTAGCTAGGGAATTGTTACATATTCCATGTTAAGGACAACAATTCAGAGTCAGGCATAGAAGAGAAAGATGCTAAATTAAGTAACGTCTTAATATTTCTAATTTATCTCTAAAATAACTGGTGGTGTTTAAATGTGTGTGCCTTACACAACTAACACTGGAATCTCTCATTTGAACACACAGCCCTTTAGCCAAAAGTAGTAAGATGCTCTACAAACCTTTCCACATGAATTGTAAGGAGCAAGAAAAAGAAAAGAAAAAGAAAAATCAATCTACCTGCACAAGAAATTCAGCTGCTTCTAATCTACTTATGAGAGGACAAAGCACCAAACAACTTATAGATAGAGAATAATATCCCATTCCTCTGAAAATCTGAGAAAAGATCAATCCCAAAGAGTCAGTCCTCTTTCCTTCTTCATCTGCATGTACTGGAGAGACAACACCTGCTGTAGCTTTACATCCTCTTACCAGTAGGAAGGAATATTGATTTTTATCCAGGGGAAAAGATGAGAAAAACAGAGACACATAAACAATGTTTAACAGCATTTCCTAAAGCAGTTTCTTTTTTTTAAAGACTCCCTTTGAAGATTAGCAACTAGTTCATTCCTGGTAAGCCTGAAAGATATAATTCAAAACACAGCAGAAGGCAGCACAGCAAATCAGATGTTGAGTTTAACAAAAACAAACACACAAACAGAAAAGATGACAATTTCCAGACAATGTTTTATTCAAACATGGTCCTGTTTATAATGCTCAAGTACCTGTTATTGTTTACCAGTTCTAAGATTGAGAGGACAGAAGTGCAATCTTGTGACCGAAGGATGCACATAATGCTATGTGGGAACCTCCCTGCTATCCCACAGCTCCCACACCTTGGAATACCCTCCCAGCCACTTCTACAGTGTCATTCTCTAAAGAATGGAGACCCGTGCTCCACTTGGAGTTTTCCAAACTCACTCCAGTGGCTGCACACAAAACAAGTCAGGACTGAGCAGGCAGGACCACTCAAGTCTTCCTTACACCCCATTAGAAGCTGTGCTGAGGTCTCAAAGGCAGAGAACAGCCTGGTTTGAACAGCACAGCTGAACCCAAGGGACACATGATTTCTTGAAAACTCACTTCCCAAAAGGGCTGCCATAAACCTCAGCCTACTGCGAATGGCAGCAGGTATTCCAGCACCAAAGAAACCAGATTCCACTGGAAACCTGGGGAATCCAGGGAGACCCGAGGGCAGTGCTTCCTCTTCCCTCGCTCCTGTCACTGGATGTACACAGTACAGCTCTGAAGGCAATGATTGCCAAGCCCAGCTGGAGCTGTGGGCAGTGCTTTATGAAAACAAGGAATGTCTGAAGGCAGTTTCAGATCATGGGTTGCATTTTGAACCTCCTGACATCCATTTGAAGTTACAGATGGAAATCCTGCTCCTTAGTAAGTCAAGTCTTTCTGACAATAAAACAGGATCTGGGAAGCATCTGGCTGCCTTCCCCTGTCCTGATCTCATGGGAACAGTAGCTACCACTCAATAACCTGACCTTTCAACTGGGTTGTGCTTGAATTACTTTGCTAGGCTCACTCTTTCATCCTATCTCCTGCTTTCAGTTCATCTTAATTTATTGCCAATTTCCATAATGTGCTCCTTTGGTGACCTGTGTATAAACAACAGTTGCTTCTATAAATCAACTTTTTTTTTCATTTGGTTCAAATGTACTTGCCTGGCATCCACATAACATTTTGGACTAAAAATCTCACACTTCAGATAGCCCAGATCTTATCCTAATTTTCTATTTCCTTCTTATTTGCCTTGTAACATTTGCAAGAATGAGTCAGGAAATAAATTGAATTGTTAAGTTACAACACTGCTTGTGTTACCATGCTTGGAACAAACAGACCTCATCATCACAACATGCTGAGCCACCCTAACAGCTGCCAGGACATCATAAATTCACCACACTGCAATACCACACATCCATTCCTAAAGGTACTGCTGAGATTTCTCCAGAGCCTGAAAACTCCAAATAAATACACTTTATTTTTTAAACACCCTTAAGAGGTCTGTGTCCTAGAAACACTTCCTGTGAACAGTTAATACCAATGGCAAAGCCAAACAGGTTTAATCCACTCCTAAGAACATTCTCAGCTGTTTAACACATTCATTAAAAACATTTTCTGAACTGCTCCTGCTAACTCCCAGGGCATTGGGAGTAACGGATGGACACTGCCGGCAGTGGCTGCTGGGACTGCAATGAGGGATGTTTAGACTTGCATGTTCTGCCAAGTACTAATATCAATTATGAGTTCTTGTACACTTACAACAGATCACTTTCTGTGCTTGTAAATCAGTAAATAGGTCATTAGTGTAGCACCAAGGCCTCATTCAGATCTTTGCTGGAGAGGAGGACAGCACAGCAGCTCATAGAACAGTAATAAAAATATTCCCCAATTAAAAAAAAACCACCAAAAAAACCAACAACAACAAAACAAAGAAACAACCACCAAACTCTCCCACCCCCCAAAAAACCCCCATGCACACAAACCCCCCACCCACAATTAAATTCTGGGTGTGTCAGGGTGAGTGTGCATAATGTCTTGGGTCGCAGGATGAAGCACACTGGAAGCTTTGTGTTTTACTTTCTTTCCAATAGGTAGATTCTCATCTTAATTATTCAAAAGTAGGTAATAAATGAGGACTATTTGCTCAATGGTGCTGCTCCCTGGCACTTGAATAAGGGTAAACAAATTTATTCTTAGTGAATGTCCACTACCTTTAGTAAGTTCATTACATTTAGATAATTTTTACAGGTTCCCCAGGAGGGGAAGTGGAGAGGCAGACACTGATGTCTTCTCTCCGGTGCCCAGGGCCAGGAGCTGAAGGAATGGCCTGGAGTTGTGTCAGAAGAGGTTTATTAGGTTTGACATTAGGGAAAGGTTTTTCCCCCAGAGGGTGGTGGGGCACTGAACAGGCTCCCCAAGGAATGAGCACGGCCCCAAGGCTGCCAGAGCTCCAGGTGCATTTGGACAGCACTCTCAGGCACAGGGTGGGATTGTTGGGGTGTCTGTGCAGAGCTGGACTGGTGATCCTCGTGAGTTCCTTCTAATTCAGGATATTCTATGATTGTGGACTGGCAGAAGTATGAATAAGCACAAATCTCATATTCTATAGGTCCAGGCAGTGCAGAGAGTATCCAAAGCTGGCTCTGATCCCAAAAAAATTTAACCTCTCTTTCTGGTTCCCATCTTTTATCTGGAACATTAATACATACTTCACAGGCCTGATATAAAAAAAAGAAAAATTCCATTATTTAAAGTTTGCACAGTGCTTTGAAGATGAAAAGGGCTATGTTTTCTCACTAGCATGGCTTCAACCCAGAGATGTGGTTTATTTTTGCTTAGGAAATTTCTGCCATTAAGTTCTGTTTGAAGAATGTATTTATCTGGAGGAAAATCTACTTTATATGAATAAAAAGTATTGTATTTAATAACATGTCTAAAAAAAAGGAAAAAATAAAGAGGGAACATGGCACAACAGGAAAAGATCTTGGACATTATATACTGGCATGATCAGAAAGCTGCATTGTCTCTCAAAGCACCCTGGAGATTCAGGAGATCCCTGGAGTGACCCTACGTGTCCATGACACAAAGCAGAACAAGTAACTGTATTGCACCACAACTCTGAGGGTGCTGAGTTTCCAGAACAGCCTTTTGCCGAGTTCCCCTCACTTCATGCTTAAGACAATAACATAGACCATTCCCTGTGAATTCACCCACTGGTGCCAAACGAGATTTTCTGTCTGCATGAGCAGCTCCTGCTCCACTTCAGCCACGTCAGAATGTACTACCACAATAAAGTGCATGTTGCAGAACATGACCAAAACAAAAATCTTCTGTGCTTCCTTGAGTTCTTGCTGGTCAGAGGCATATGAAAACTGGGACCTGAAGCAAGGAGCCTACATGGATCAAGATTTGCCTGTTGTTTCCCAATCCTGCTGCACAAACTGCCGTGTTTACGCTACTTTCACAAAATATCAAATCATGTGATTTCCCTCTCCCTTGTTTCTTTCAAAGGGGAGGGCTGTTGCCTTTGTTTTGTTTAGCTTGTTGTAGCTGCTGGCATGTGCGAGGAGAGCAGCATCCCAGTTCCAGTAGTTTTGGAAGCTGGATTCATTATGTTGTGACGGGTTGCTCAGGGCTCTCTCCACATTTTTCCATTTCCTTGGCAGAGCTGCAGGCAGTACAATGTCAGAAGACAAATTACGGAGGCATTTACCCAGTTCTGGGGCTTGTCGGTTGCTATTCAGCCTTGACCGAACTGGCAATGATGGACTGAGTGCGCTCCACTGCTTGTGGGACTATTTTCTTGGCACTGCAAAGAGACTTTTCATCATCTTTCTGGACAAATGCACTGTGTTAAACATACCCAAGTATTTTAGGCCACAACCCTCGTTGATGTAAACCAGTGTAGCTTTAAAGAAGTCTGCACAGCTGTCTACATTCAGTCCTTTAACGTCAGATCAGTTTGAGAACAGGGACTTTAAAATGCACAGCACTGCAGGATTTGTGTTTGTTTATTGCTGTACAAGCTTTAAAATCGTCATCACAGAAGCTTCCAATACAATCATCAACCAACACCATTCATGCAAAAGCAGTATGTGAACCTTGCCAGATTATAAATAATGAACACGTGTATTACATGTGCTGTTATCAGGTGTATTTATAAAACCTCCACAGCTCAGCAATGGTAGAAGTCACACTAGGGTAAGGTGACGAGAGAAGCCAAACCTGACCTGTTTTCACATCTTGGAGGGTGTTAAGTCTCCCTCAGCAGTCTTCGTGCCCCTAATACTCCTTCCTTTTTCCCCCCAGTATATTTTTCCTCTATCACAGCAGCCATTTCAGCCTTGAACTTCAACTGGGTTGCTTTTACTTTCAATGCACCAGTTCCTGGGCACCTGAGCTACAGGCAGGTACCTGCACATCTCATGGACACTAGCCTGGGCACCTCTCCCTGCTGCTTCTTGGGTCTCGTGTTCCATTTCAAGTCCCAGAGAGATTCATTGCCACATCAGCCAAAGTGCTTGAGTTTGTTCACAGGCTCCCAGCTTTGCATGAGAATCTTTAAAGCAAGAAGGAATCTACTTTTCGTGTTTAAATCAAATATATGAGAAATGAGACAGTAAAAAACAAAGCCTTGGATTCTTCCCCCTTCCATGTATCTCTGGTTTGACATTCCTGCACTATCAAGGCAGTGCCACATCCAAGGCTAGAACAAGATATCCAAGCAACAGCACAAAGATTTAACTCACTCTCAAAATTCCATGGAGCTACAGAATAACTCTCAACAGACAGTCATTTTAGGATCCAGCTCTTCTATCCCTAAAATCATTCAGGAGGAAAGAGAACATAAATCACAGCTCTTCTCTCAGGGAAGACTGGCTTCCTACTCTTCTGCTGCTGTGGAGTCTCCCCCTAATCCAGGAAGTCCTGCTTGAGCTGGTTGAAAAAAGGAAAATTCCAAGCAAAACCCATTACTCTTCAGAACAAAAGAGCAAGCAAATAAGTGAATGCCACTCAAGAAGAGTTTGGGTGAGAAACGAAAAGGAAAGCACATTTGTGGAGATGTAATGCATCAAATCCCCTGTGGCAGGTGCACTTCTGCAATGTAAGTTGAGCTGTGCTCCCCTGTAGCAGTCCTCCACTCATACCCATGTCAAGAAATCCCATCAGGCATGAAGCCCTGATGCAAGGAAAGTACATTCTCTCAAATACGTAGCACTCTATCATCACTTCAAAGCCCTTCCTAATATGCTATAATGTTCTGGAAAATATTCCTTAAACAGGTTCATTCATTAAGTGGTGGGAATAGTTTACCCTGTGGTTTTGCTTTAATGGTGATTGTAGAAAGTATGATATTGAGCACCAATACACAATTTAAGGAAAAAATACTTTGTCTAAATCGATGTTAAACTGGGTTTCAGAACCAAACATGGAAATGAAACACAAATCTGCTTCCTGCCAGCACCGCTTTGATGGATGGTGATATATAATAAGGATACTAAGGAGAAGAAGAAACCTTGCATTAGCATAATACTGCAGTGCCTAAGGGCTCCCCAGGCAGCTGCACTGCTGCGTCTGGGAGTGAAGAGGAAGAGCTGATCTTGGAAGGAACAGCCAGGACAGGTTACATGAGGGAGCCATCCAGCTGGGGATTCATTCCAAGCAAGGATAATGGCCACTGGGTGCATCTTCCCAGCTGCCTACTGCACACAGAAGGCTGAAAATTAACAAAGTCTGGATTATCTTTAAAGCCCTCAGCAATACCAACATAAAAATTACTGTGGTAGGCTCACAACAGTTACTGATCACCACCAAATCTATTATGCTCCTAGATCCCAGGTGTATTGGCGCACACACACATCAGAAAGAAGGACTCTAAGAAAAACATTTCCTGATTTTGTTCTTTGCAGAGACATTTCTGTTCCTCTGGGCAGCACTAAGACAAGAGATCAGGTAATGCAAACATGCCAACTCTTCCCCAATTCTTCTTCCAATATATAGTGTCACTTTGCACCTAAGTGAACCCTAGCAACGTCATGGAGTCTTTCTTGCAGAAAATGTTAAAATAAAATCTAAGTCATAGAATTAGGAAAGAAGTGCCAAAGACCAAAAGCTAGAGAATGGCACTTCTGGCTCAGAGCTGAGAATATGGTTCTTGAGACTTCACCAAGCCCAGGGGGTTCTCAACAGAGTAACATTTCAGGGATGCTCTCTGAGTTATCTGAAGGAGAACAATTACAGAGGCACCAAACTTCTTTCTGAGCCAGTCTAACATCTGGGATATCATCCCATCCCATGAAGGAAACAGTATCCTAGGAACATATGTATTTCTAGGAAGTGACAGCTAGAAACTGCCATGGGAATTATGCTATTTAGTGTCTCAAACACTCCATTTTCACACAGAAGATTTTGCTTCTGCACAAACTTTTTCCTGTGCTGGAGATCTCTCAGTCCTTCAGGGATCATCTACATTGTCTCTGCCGTGAGACAGAGACCATCATTTCTGTGTCACACTAATAATATCTAGAGCCAGCCAGCCTCACCTCTGAGACTGTGTGCACATAACCCAGGTGCAAAGTCTCCTTTTTTTAGCAGAGCCTATTTTCCTTCAGGCTAAATCCTTCACCGTCTTGTCTCTGACTCCTGCCATATGCAAATGTCAAAGGGTCACACATGGAACAGTGAAATGGAAAGGAATGGGGACAGAAACACCTCCTAGCTAGGGTGATGCTGCCTGCAGATTCAGTCCCAAACTAAAGGGGGTTTCCTACTTGCTGTCCTTCAGCATAGAGAAATAAGCAGTGTGCAAACACACAATAATAAAAGGGATCCTGGGATGCAAAAGGTTGTAAATGACTGGCTTTCACTGGGATCCTGATGAGGCTTTGTCTGCAGTGCTCACCTTGCTTGGAATAATGTTGGAATGCTTTCCTCATAAAGAGAAAGAAGAGTGCCAGTCTAGATTCACTCATCTCAGAAAATGCAGATTGTTCTCTTCCAATTCAAAAAGGTGGCAGTGACAATTTTTCTAGGAGCTTTTCAGGGACTTAAAAGAGCAGTTAAGTTTCCATACTCAAATACAGCCCTCTCTCTAAAATATTTTGTAGGGTCCCCATACCATTTGTGTATTTGTTTTCCATACTTTTGAACTGATACACAAGGAGATTTAAATGACATGCATAAAAGGGCCCAGGAAATTTTCCTGTAGCAATCATCGATTCAAGAGTTTTGAGGACTAATTAAAAGAGTACTAAAGCAGACATGACGCTGTTGCTGTTTGTGCTGGGTCATGACAGACCAGACATCCTTTGTGAGACTGAACTTCCCAGCTTCAAAACTTAGGACGGCTTTTCCTCCCCCTCATCAAAAGAGACTTGTTTGAAGTAAAGTTGGGTGAAGAAACACAACTTGAGGAAAACAGAGATCCCCATGAAAATAACACCGCACACTGCTCCAGCTGACAGACACAGCAGCTGCCCTAATGTACCAACATGCAGTGTGAGTGCTCAGGGCTCCTTCACCGATACTTCTGCCCATGTTTTATTTCACTTTCATTGCAGAGCAGGCATTCCCATGCTAGGAGTCATCTCACAGCACTGACACATGGATTTGCTATACCAGTGACACACTTACGCCCTTGAATCCTCAAAGTCTCCAAAGAGACACCAATGTGGCCAGTCACTGGCATTTGCACCTTTCTGGAATAAAAAGGAAACCTGTCCATCCTCAGAATCCTCAGGAGAAGCCCTGGCATGGAAAAGCAGCAGCACTCCCAAACAGAGGGACATGGAGGTGACTACCCAGGATGACTTTACCCCCCAAGCTGCTGGCTCTGGATAACGTGACCAGGTCTCTGAAAGAGTCTCCACAAGTTTAAGAGCAAGTCAGGCTGAGAGCAGTTGCAGAGAAGAATAGAACAAGGTCTATTTCTCAGGAAGATCAGCCTCCTGTACAGGAAGGACAGAGTGCCCAGCGTGCCAGCCGTGTTCCTTGCCAAAACCCCAAAAAGAAGCAATAGAAAGCTTTAAGTCAGTCTGGCAGTTCCACAAGCACAAACTGACTCAGAGCTAACAGTGGATTACAAAGAATTACTTTTCTGTTTGGGTTAAGCAACCCTCCCCAACAACACTAAAAAGCTCACTCTTAAAGCAGCAAGTTTTGAGACCACCTGGCAATTATCAGCAGAGACAACAATAATTAAAACAAAACTCAAGTATAATTAGGAAGAGCCAAGCACTTTGGTGTGAAGTTCTATATTTCTCCCCCAGAAACAGTAAGTTTTCTACACAGAGAAACAAGTGTTCTGGTCATGGCATGCATTAAGCAACCTTGTTGGGGGAAAAAAAAAGTAATCAGAGCATGGAAATCACAAAGCAAGTTAAACAAAAGCAAAGAATTTTCAACATCCTGACACAAGAGGAAATATTTAGAAGTTTCATTAACGCTGACCACTGTACATTAGGCCTGCTATTTCCCAAGGGCCCTGACATTTTGAATGCTGTGAGAACACGGAGCAATATCAGCTCTTGCAGAAGGAGCTGTTGTTAAAATCTAAAACCCACTTTGAAATACAAAGACTATTTGCACAGCATTAAAATAAAAGCTGGAACTGTCCATCCAGGCTCAGTGAGAGCACGTGACCCTGCTGAGTGACACTGCAGAGATTTTTGCAAACGTTGCCTCACATCCTCACACCCACAGCTGAGAGCACTGACAGGAGCTGACTTCCATCAACTCCAGGGCAGTACCTGGATCTGTGTTTCTCCACCTGCCTTCAGAAAGCCACCTCTGCAACATAGTTGGCCACTTCTGAACAATAAAAACTTAACTTCTCCTGCAAATCCCATGCACAAGAATTCCTTCCAGTCTCCTTCCATTAAGGTCTCCTACGGAGTCATCTCTGCAGGATAAACAACGCACCCTGCAAGGCACAGCAAGTGACAGGCAGGCAAGGAACTCAAAGCTGCTGCTTCCAGACTTGGAGAGGAAAGCCCTCAATGTCTTTTTTGCTCCATGTCATGGGGAGTCCAGTCATTACTCCTGCTGAGATCGAGAACCAGCTTTATCACTCCACTCTTTGATGAGCTTAGTTATGGTGGCCCCTGGAAGTAATGTCAACCATCTGCGTCCAGAGATCACTGGAAAGGTTCACTGACTTCAGAGCCTGTGTCAACATACACGAGGTGAGAATTTGACTCTGCCTGATGGTGAAACAAAATGCAGAGCTGCACTCCTGAGCCTGACAGAGACTTATGCACCTTGCCTCTCCTGACATTTCCAGTGGACCCAATGAGCTGAATTCATGCTTAAAAACAACCAACTTCCCTCTGAAAACCAATGTGTCACATTTATCATAGAGCAAAGGGACGAAATACAAACACACGCCTCTGTCTGGACTGCACCAGTGAGAGCTCTAGAGCCACATGTGTTTAACTCAATACAAAAAGCATCAGGTAAATTTTGTACAAAATTCATACTTGGGCCAAACGCAGACCAAAAATAGGTGAACATTATCTGCATGAAACTGATACCACTTTGCAACTTTAAATGTTCTCTGAAAGCAGTATGTGTCCGTGTAAATCCACCCTGCACTTAGCAATCAGTCACAGAGCCCTCTTAAACGTTGAGATATTTTGGGTTGTCCTCTTCAGAGACTGCTAGGATGCAACCCCAGCAAGCTATTCTCAAGTCAAAAGGGACAAGACATAAGTGTGAAATTGGAAATGTTTTCACCAAACCCACAAGCTTTGCCATATCCATTGCTGCTGGTAGCATGTTCTGTTTCCTCATACTTATTAGACTAAAAGAACATGTGATACCTACTTACTGTTAAGTATTATGGAATATATACACTACAAAATAACTTCCTATATGTTTTCAATTATGTATTGAATTCAAGAGAAGAAATACACAGCCTTTCTGTTCATTAAAATAGAACACCTTTTCGCCCCAAGTAGAGCAGCTGTACTGCAGTGGCAACCACACCTGTTAAAATATAGAATGCTTATTTATATGGCTCATTTAGGCAAATAATCATCATTTTCCACACAGATTTCACAAAGACACCAGGTTCAGAAGTTTCTCACAGCTAGAAAGGGACAATGTTTATTTACACTGGAGCACCCCAGAGATTTACAGTTTTCTCCCAGGGAACTAGAACCATTAGAAACCATAACCATGGAGTCACTCCCTCTTGATCGTATGTTACTTAGAAGGCAGGGAAGGAACAAGCCTGCCACAAGCAGCAGCAAGTATTAAAGATATACCCAATTTGATGTGCAAAAGGATTTAAATGGCTGGTTAGAGAGGCTGGTGGTTTTCAGCCCCACTGACTGCCAGAAAATCCTCAGAAGACATTCTGAAACCAAAGAAAGTTCTTTCTGGTCCAGAAATCATTTTGCCCCTGATTACCAATGAACATTCCCCCATCCCTCTATCTTTAAGCTCAAATCAATTTATACCAGATACAAAGAAATCAAAAAAATTAAAATCTGTATTTCAGCTTTTAAATCACTTGGATCCAAACTAAACTGTAAGGTACATTCATCAGAGGGTTAAAACACATGCCTAGGTCTTGTCTCTGTAAATTTGGTGCCATAATTTTGATTTTTTTTCTGAGTCCATAGTTTTTGTCCTTTATAAAAACACCTAAAAATGCTGTAAACTGATAACTTTTGCTTTCTTATTCACACTGGAGTAAAAACATAAAAGCATCTTTTTTTACCATCTTAGCATATTAATGCCTTACAACAATCATTGCATTAAGGCCAAGAGAATTAATTAAAAGGCAATAACATATTTGTGTCAAAAGCTAATATATAAATCTGCATGTAGTAAGTGCTGGTTTTTTAAAGTGGTCTTCACAAGAAGAGCCAAATCTTTATACGCAGTACCACCCTTGTTTGCACGTCTGCTTAGAGCAGCATGATTAACTTCACGAGGCTTGGTAACAGCAGCACCCTTTAGCCCAAAGAATGAGCTATGATATAATCACTCCCTCAAGGAGAAGGCTGGAGGCAAACCTCAGAGCTGACCTTCACAGACACTCATGTACAATTGTGTCTTAGTATTTAATTAGTCTGAACTGACCTGAAAACATTTTCAACCACAGAAGTCACAGTCAAAAGTGGCAGTGACTCAAAGCAAACCAACCTACCACTGTCAAACACTCAGAACTAAAAATAAAATATATAATCACTGTTTCAGTGGCTTTTAAAATCACAAAGTGTTATCAAATACTAATCTCTGACAAGCATCAGCAGCACTGAGCAGATGATGTTGAGCTACCTCTGGGTCCTACCAACTGCAGGAGAGCTCATTAAAAATGCATCCAAAAAAAATCCTCACATGCTACAAGTCAAGTTTTATTTAAACAAACTAAAAGACAGACAACTAAGAAACTACAGGGAACCGGGCAGAAAATGCATCTCAGAATTTCCCAGGCTTTGTGCTGGAAAGCAATCCCTCAGCCCTGAAAGCCCAGGCTGGACTCTGCACAGAATACGAGGAGCTTTCCACTTCCCCGCCCCGAATCCTTAATTCCTCAATCTGGAAAAGACTGTTGGGATCTTAAATGATGAACCTATAATGCCACATCTCACCCAGGCTGCATTAACTCTTGAAGTTTTTCCCATCTCCTCAGATTTTCCTCCATCTTTTGACTGCACTCACCTCCTAAGATTCATCTCAAAAGCTAAACAACCCCAATTTCAAATTCCCTGGTCTCGTTCTTCACCTCCCTGGGTTTGCTCCTCACCACAGAGCTTTGTGGAGTTTATTTTGGAGGCCACGAGGCACTTGTTTCACAGTCCACACATCCTGAGAGCTGGACTGAAGGCTGAATAGTGAGTGAATACAGCAGGAAATAGAGCAAGGGAGGCATGTGTGGGGAGGGAGGAATTGAGAAGCTTCCTATGGCAAAGCATCAGCCTGTTTGTTGGCTCCTTGCAAATGTTCAGGTTCTCATCACTGAGTGTAAATTTCTGATCTTTCCTCCCAACTCCCCACAGCCTCTGTTCTCAATCAGTCAGTCACCAAATACAGGTGAGCTTGTAATGGGCTTTTTCTAGCAGTTATTACACTGACCTCAGCACACCTCCTGTTTCCCCACACACAGAGTGCAACATCTCTCTGTGAGAATTCCCAGTCTTCTTGCCTGTGGTAACACAACGGCCAATATACAACAC
The DNA here is from genome assembly GCA_013397935.1 of Dasyornis broadbenti. Taxonomy (NCBI): domain Eukaryota; kingdom Metazoa; phylum Chordata; class Aves; order Passeriformes; family Dasyornithidae; genus Dasyornis; species Dasyornis broadbenti. The sequence continues at coordinate 3,930,938 of VZRN01001083.1, read as the reverse complement.
AGTCCCAATCACGCTGATAATAAAAACCCGAATGACATTGTTACTATAGTCAGGATAGTCCTTACATCTCTCACCCAACTTGCTGGCCCATCTACCAACCCATCTCTATTTCTATTCCAAAAATTGCAAACAGTATCTTTTTTACAAACTAGAATAAATATGCTCATCAATCCTACTGTGTTTGTATCCACTATAAGTTAAAGAACTTCCAGAAGCAACAGATAAAGTCAGGACTGACTGACGTCCTGCACAGCAGGGCACAAAGGGCAAGGAAAGCTTCGCTCTCCTTTTACTTTTGCATCCTCACTTTGGTAGGACAAGCCCCAGGGATGTCTATTCATATGCAACATGAGGTCTCCTTTTCCTTCCCCATGCCAAAAATAATGCATTACCATCTGTTCACAGCTAACAGACATGAACTGCTTCCACAATGATCCTGTGTAAGAGCTGAACAACTCAAGCCAGTCTCTGTCCAACACAAACACACCCCGAGACAAAACCCATGAAAACACCACAATGCCATCCCCTTAGCCATGCGTGTCCATCCCCGCCTCGTGTCACCAGCAAGAAGATGAGCATTAATAAGAAAGCTGCTTCCCAAGAGCTTTGCTGAACTGCACTGTCTCGTTCTGTTTTATTATTTATAACACCCCAAATCTCTCTCGTAACCAGCCAGTGCAAAGGCAGTGACAAGAAGGGAATGTGAATGGAAAGCTTCGTAAACATACAAAAAATAATGTCAAAAAACCACAACAGATTTCTAAGAAATGAGAACTCAGAACTTCAAAGTCAAGTCAACCGAAAAGCAACCTGTCAGGGCAGGAACAAAGGGAGCTGGTGCCGCGTGCACGGCAATTACTCCATCTGCAAATTCTGTTGAAGAGCAGAACTGACTATAAAAAGAATCCAGCAATGCAAGCCCTCCCTGCTAGTCAAGTGAAGGAAATACATCCTTCCGGAGACAATATAAGCAAATGAGGGGAGAAAGCCAAGGGAACAGAACAAAAGCAACATCCCAAAATTCTTCTTAAAGTCAAGCTCCTGATTTTATGGGTATAATTGAGAGCTACCAGAACTGCAGAGTCATTGCTGCTGCATGGTCATCATTAATTGAGACTGTTTCTTGAAGTTACTTGGTTCAGAGGAAGACAGAGAAGATCAAGGACACAAAGTTGTGCTGCTGGCATCAAAACACTGGAACAAAAGTAGCGTATAATGAGAATTTCTCTTGGTGTACACAACACTGCGTCAAGTAGAAATGAAAATAAAAATAATTTTGCCTAGAGTTAGAATTACCTATTAATTTTAAGGCCCATACCAAATAATGGCAATTGTTTTCAATTGACTTATGCAGAAATAGATGCTCCAGCATAAGCCTAAACCCATATCGATATGAGCAAATCCAGCTTTTTTTCCCTAAGATCTAAAAATATACTGCAATCCCCATATACAATCATAGGATTCAGGCACTGAAATAGGTTGTTTAGGGTGAAGTGGTGGAATCACCATCCCTGAAAGTGTTAAAAAAAGTGTGTGGATGTGGCACTAGGGGATATGGTTTAGCAGTGGTGGTGGGTTAACAGCTGGAAATGGTGATCTTCGCAATCTTTTCCAACCTTAATGATGCTATGATTGTCCAGTAGGATTTATGGTTCAGGGTGCTCACGATCTACCTCCACCCCACATCTCCAAATTAAAAAAAGATGGAGCTAAAATGATACTATCCCAGGAACAGGACCGTGCTTATAACACTTGTAAGGCTGCCAGCTAGCCTCTGCAGGTTCCCTCTGCACACAGCCTGCAAGTTCAACTCCAAGGAGTTCCCTGGCATTCTCTTGAGAAAAGACTATGGAAAGCAATACCGTGGTTTCAGTTACCACCCTACACACCCTTCTTATACTCAGGGGCTGACCAAGCAGGCACCAGAGTCTGTTTGCAGTGCTTAAGTCAGTGTCCTTCCTCCAGGCTGAACTTCCAAATACATCTCAAAATGGAAAAAAGATGAGCATCACTTCTGCAGCTCCCACTGGTACCCCTGGGGCAGAGGAAAAGACAGGTCGGCAGAGAAGGCAGATTCTTGAAGAGCAGTTGTGATTTACTACACTGCTGCTCATCATATTTACCTCAGTGGTCAGAAAAACTCTTACTCAGGGGTCTTCAGGGGTCTGCCTTACTTTGGGTGCTGGCATAGGAAGGTTTTCCTTTTTCTTTCCTGTTCTGGAGAATCACTAACAAACAATCTTTTGTTCATGGACGAGAGATGCATGACAGCACTTGCTCTGTTTCTAAACTATCTCATGGGGAAGTTTTCTAAGATCAGCTGATTCACAGGGAAGACCAACTGTGTGCTTCTCAGCTGCCATTATGTCTAAATGCAACAAGGCTCTTTTCGGGATTAAACTGATATATTCATATTCCTGATGAGGCAAGTCAAATCATTCCTGTCTACTTCAGCCTCTCAGGTTTTCCTTTAATATATTCACGCCTCCATCATCACTTGAGCTTAACAAGCATGACTTCAACTAGGAAATTTACATCTTTTTGGGATGGCAATGGAGGAGAGATTTCCATTTAATCCTGTATATACCGTGGTAGAAATTAGTTCTTTTGTTCCATTAAAAAGAAGCCTCAAAATACTGAACCAGTATTCTTTTTCCTTAATTATTCCTGTTGTTGCAGAACTACCAGCACATATGTCACTGGAATAGAAAGATCAGTCTTGTAGGTAATAAGTTTTATTGAGTTCTTGGAACCATATCATCCGTCCACCAGACTTTTAATTTGCCACATGACTGGTTCACTGTAACATCAGCTCTTGGACTACTTGGGTAGGAGGGAATTCATGCTGAGTGCTTTCCTGAGCCACACAAAAGTATTCTTCAATGTGTATATAGATTAGAGAACACTTTTTTTTTCCTTCCCAGCAGTATTTTGATCACTTTTTATCACTTTAGGACCAGATGACTAATTTATATATAGCTATTTTCATACAAACTGTACTTGCATCTTGTTTAACCACACTCAAAAAAATAAAAGCAAAATCTCCAGAGTTGACACTCCAAACATGGGGTGTGTGTGGTGAGGAATCTTCCGCATTGGAAAATGAGACCAATTACTGAGAAGCTCACATCACAGTCCTGTAAAAACCACACTCCACCTTGTATGGACAGTATTCAGGGCTGAGGGCCAAGTCTTGTACTTGGTGAACTCAAAACAAAAAGGCAAACTCAGACAAAATGAAAACAGAAGGGATCCCAGAAACCTGCAGAGTCTGACAGGCATGAGTCCTTGCAAAAGCCTTCAGAATTTCCTTTTTACCTGTTTGTATGGATCCACACTACAGAATCAGGAGCAATTCCTGCTAATGCTCCATGTGTCTCTCAGGGCCTGGAGAGGTCCTAAGGTGGACAATACAGCTGGCAATGGCACATAGGGACAACAATTAGTGGCAGTTCTGACAAGCTGTGATACCTTTGAAAGTGATAAATCCAGGGACTTCTATACATATCCTGCATTATTAATAAAAGCTGAGCATCCTCAGACTTGAGTGACATTTGAAATTCTGATTTCAGTTGTCATTGCTTAGTTTTACTTTCTCATCAGTCCATTCCTCCTAAAATATAAACAAAAATATAAACTAAAATATAAAACAAAATTTTGAGGAGAGAAAAAAAAGTCATATCAGCAACCTGTCCTTCCCATCCTCAGTAAAGTCAGTCCATTCAAAACACCCAAGGTATTCAAACAGGACCTGGTAATCAAAACCAAGATAAGGTCTTTCTTTGCATAAGTAAAATCCTGATTCTTCCTCCCATTATCTTGAGTTTCACCAAAGGTTCTCAGTCTTTCACTGTCCTAACACATTTAAAATGTTTAAATACATCTAGTAGCAATATTGCAGTATAAAACTCATGGGGGTGTGGGGGGGGAAACCAACCACTTAACTGGATACTTGTAATCTTCATTTTGCAATAGTAGTTGTGTTAAGTGATAAAATTATTTAAACTCCATCAGTGTTAGTCATATTTAACTCATATTAAGGACATAAACACAAAATTCTATAACAATAGGCAAGATGGATTTAACTGAAATTGATGTAACTTCTGCCTACGCATAAGCCTATGGTAAGTAGAATACCTGTGTACTAAGTGGAATATTTATCTGGAAAAAGGGATACATTTAGTAGTATTAATCCTAAACAGATGACAGAATTGTAATTGGTTTTGTGAAGGAAAGAAAAAAGGCAATTAATTTCAACTTGCATTGAATAAGATACATCAGGGTAAAATATTGACAAAGCAGATGATTCTGTTCCCCTATGCAGAATGCCAACTGGCACCCACTTTCAAAATGCCAGTGTAAAAAAACAAACCAAAATAAGAATAAAGACATCAACCATTTAAAAGACTACATTGCACATTACTAGATCACAAGCAAATTATTTTCTCTGCAGAAACATGAGAGGAGAAAGATTCTACTGTAGTTAAGAGAAGCAACCACCTACTTTTTTAAACACACGTGTGTAAACTTATAAGTATCCATGCATGTACCTAATTCCCCTTTGTGGCAAAGACCTGTGAGACCTCAGGGACTGAATGCAAAAGTCAGAAATCTGCACAATTCACTAATCCTGTGTTCATAAAGCACAACAGCACAACATGTGATGCAATACTTCTTTGTTATTCTGTATCATTCCATGATGACAGAACTCTGTGTTCAAGTTAATGATTTGAAGGGTATCACCCCTCACTCCCTTTGCAGGTAGCAGAGGAAGGAAAGGTATAAAGGGACAACAAGGTGACCTTTAAACAACCCCAGAGTCACAAGTATCCCAGACACAGCCCAACAAACCTGTCCCTGCAGAGCCTTGGGAACCACACCAGCCCTCGTTTGCAGCCTAGAGATGCTTCTATGGGGAGTTGGAGTGTGCACAACCACGTCTTACCAGAGCTGTGACACTGACAGTGCCTTAAACTGCTGCCTTCATGTGAGGAGGGATGATCCAGGCCTCCATCTTTCACCCACATAAGGTTTTAAACTCTCCCGCAGATGGAGCAGCAGTGGCTGGACAATGCTCACCACTTCACTGCTGCCGCCACCAAAGGTCTGCACAGCAAATCCCTTCACATCCACCTTCCACTCCCAACACAGCCTACAAAACACAGGCTTGTAAGGACAAAGAACACCAAAAAGTTCAGTGCTGGGATTTCTCTGCTCAGCAGGAACGAGGTGTGATCAAGGAGCACATAATGGGTCTTCTCCCAACAGCTGGAGATCCCCACACACCCTGCTAGCATCACACACCAGCCTCCAGCACAACTCAGACTCCTCTGATAGCAAGATCAGCATCCTGTGAGAGCAGTTCTCGTGTGAGCTCAATGTATCTCACAGTTCTTGCTTGCAGGTGCCCCCTGAAGCAAGTATATTACACACTTCTTTAGAAAACACACAGTAGTTTAGAAACTGCTGCTCTAAAAGAGCATTAAGTTTATAAAATCACACATTCAAAGCAAACTGTCAAGCAAGATTTCCTGAACAACCTTAATTGAGTTCCCCTGTGTATTTATAGCATAATATAGACTTACATATTCCTGGGCTATTTTCTTTCTCTACCATCAGAGCCTCATTTGTAGAGCAGGGAGTTACCCAATATTGCTCTTCATCTTAATACTACACCTGGTTATTAGATCTTCAGCAAACATTATCCATTCTCTCCACTGAATGCAAAGCTGGCAATTCCCTTTTGACATTTTATAGTGCTCTCCCAACAATTTTTAACTCATTTTCACCAAAAATGTATATGTAGTAAATAAGCAATAAAACAACCCCCATCAACTGCACACAGAAAAGGTCAGATGAAAAAGTCACAGACTGGCAAATGTTAAAACACGGGAAAGCTTGTCAGATAAATCTGAAGTGTCAGATGAGCCCTTGCTGTACAATTACTACCATCTATGTGTAATTTTTAGAAATTATTAAACTGTGAGAATCAAGCTATTAATCATTTGAGGCAGAGACAATTTCAGCTTTTGCTGCCGGTGCCCCCTGGGCAGCCCTTGCCTGGCTGGGGCGGCTGTGCCTCCCCAGCCCACTGGAGATGCAAAGGGACCCTCACCCTAACCCAGGGGCCTCTCAGTGTCACACAACAGCCCAATCCCAAAATGCACCAAACGTTGTTTCCAGGCAATTCAGTGTCAGCAGTTCCTACAATCACTTGGGATTTGTTGTTCTCTTGCTGCCTGGGTTGCAAATAAATTTCTTTCTGTGCTCTCTAATTTTTTCTGAAGTCAGCAGTATGGTAATCCTTGGAGAGTTCCCAAGCTGCTCTTGAGGGAAGTAGTTAAAAACAGGAGTGTTTGGCAAACATTATTCTTGCTATAGGTCTTAGAAAAAAAGAAAGCAAATTTCTGATATTAATTTTGAAGCAAAATTGTACTGTTGTGAAAATATAATCACATCACTGTGTGTAAATTTGCAAGTATTTTCATCCATTCTGCTCTAAGACAAGCTGTAAAAGGAAGAAAATTTATTACTGCACCCTTTTTCTTCCTCGTCTTGGTTTTATGAACTGCAAGGGAAGTTTTCCCACACAAACCCCATTTTTTTCCCTGCCTTTCTTTCTAGAATTAAACATTCAGGTCTCATCTCCCTCAACATGTCAGAACTAGCAAGCTTATGTTATCACCGGGAGCAAACAAAATCTGATTAACTGAAATGGAGGAGATTTCTTTTTAATAGTATTTAAACCTATTAGATGGCAACAAGAAACTTCTGTTTCATTAAAAACACTTGAGAGAAAAAGCTTGTTGCTAAGTTCAGCAACACTGCACTGTCAGTAATGCACTGAAAGCTCTTAATCCATAACCATGAATCACACAAAGAAACTCTCCCGCAAGGAACAGATGAACCAGCAACAGCCCTGCTCGTTCAGGTGATGTGAGTGGGGAAAGATGCATGAAATCAGACAGCTAAAGGGGGGGGTGAAGAAAAAGAAAAGAAAAAGAAACAAGATACAAAATATCTTAAAGGTTAGTGGGGTTAGCAGAACTAAACTAATTTCTATTCTCTAATGCGCTTTCCTTTACCAAATGTAGTCAAACTTTATCTGTTTTCAACAGAAGTGCCAACAGGCTGTGTACAAAGTGGAAGTGTTCATGTAATTTAGATATAATTTAGCAGCTAAATTATCTTTGCAGTAAAGGTCCATTACTAAATCATTTCACTGAAAAATGAATAATAATGGAACAGTTACCAGCATTCCTTGGATATACATACCCTCCTTAGCATGTTTTTGATATTGAAGTGCTTCTTCAGCCGGTGCCAGCTAAGTCAGTAAATTCATATTAATGTGTTTCAGAATACATGGGACAGTCTGCTCAAAAAGTACTTACAAATCAAAGATTAACTGAAATCTTGGCCTCCCAAAGGCTGGAACACTCCACCTGAAGTTCATTCCACAGCCAATAAAAATGCAGACTAATTTTTTTTACGAAAAAACCCCTATAAAGAAGAAAGGAAAGTCAAAAAGCAAATTAATGCAATAAATGCAGGGCAGGAACGCTTGAAAGCAACATTCAAAGGTGATACAAGAAGATGTTCTCCAGGCAGCAAAATTAAAGACTAAAGATATTTTTAAAAACACTAAAAGTGACAGCAATAATGTAGAAAGTGCTCAAAAATAGCTTCCATTCCACAACAGAAGATAACAAAATACTTCAGTTTTACTGAGTAACACAAAGCTGTTACGCAGCAATTATGAAATGTAGATATTTTAAGGCAAGTAATCTGCACTCAAGGGTTTAAAAGAGCTGGCTGAGGGGAGGCAATAAAAAATACTGGTTATTTTCATTAAATCTTAGTATACTCATGTCATTCCAGGAGACTCAAAGAAAGCTAATGTTATGTCAGAATTTAAATACAATGAATGAGTGCTTATCGACCTGTCAACCTAATACCAGTTCTAGCTAAGCTCAGGGAGTGAATTACATTAGTCTTTAATTTTAAGACAAACAATACCAGTTTATAAAATGAGATCCTGTCAGGCTAACCAGTTGTTTTTCTTAGTGTGCTATGAGCCTTGCAGAAAGAACAGGACTTGTAGCTTATCAAAGCAGATGGGAAGAGTAATTTCATTACTGGCTGGGAGCACCTAGCTGGCAAACAAAAAGGGGCATTAGAAGGTTCATTTAGTTGAGCTGGCAACTCTACTGTGCTCCAGTGACTTTAGGTTGAAGGTAAGTTCAGACTGGAAGTTTAACATCATTTCCAGGAGCCAGTAAATCTCAGGACAGCGTTGCAGAGTCCACTGCTGGTTCTGCAGCAATAAGCTGCTAAATGAAATTTGGGTCTTTGAAGGGATGAAAGGAAGAAGAAAAAGGGGAATTACCTGTCTGCAAAGCAAAGAGCAAATCCTGGGCAATCACACAGATGACAGCTCTGCTCTCATCTGTGCCCAAACCCATTTCAAAACATGAGAATAAACGTTCAAGAAAGATTTATCCTTCCACATGTGCCTCCTCCATAGGCCACTCACCCACTGACTCAGGGCAGGACCAGGCCCCCACAGACAAAAGGGCACGAGCTTCAAAGAGAAACACATGCTAATGCACCACCAGTGCTGCCAAACTATCGGAACTACCCTTCTAGAACAGCTATTAAAGCAACAAAATGAAAACAAACTGTTATCTAGGTACTGCAAATTGCTATTATGAAAATGAGTCCTGAAGTTATGACATAATTTCACATGCTTCATGTACCATTAAATACAGAGATGTAATGAGGTAGCTCTTAAAACAGTCGGGAAAGGATGACAGGAAAATAAACTAACCAACAGTTTAAGCCCAGGCCTCGGTTATGTGGTGCAGTGACCGGCTGGTTCTGTCAAGCAAAAGTCACTGTCTGTCACATCAAAATGCCCAGGAAACATGAGCTGGAAAATAATGAGGTGACAATGCATCTCCACAGGCACTGCAGGCAGCAGCTGGAACCACAGCACTGACCCCCACACGCTCTCCAGCAGAGCAGCACTGATACACCCGGCCATGCCAGGGAGGGCAGAGCACCCACGCCCGAGTCAGACCAGGCTGGGCAGGGCACAGAGAGCCCCTGCAGCACACCGTGAACCATGAAACCAACCAGGTTCCAAGGGTGTTCTGAGTGCAATGAAATCTCCTCAGATGTTTGCAGGCCAGTGTAAAGGCAGCAACGCAGCAGGGGGGACACACTGAGGGGGAGTGCGCAGGGAGTGTTTTGGTAAAACTGGTGGAAGATGCTGTTAATAGAAAGAAAACATTCAAATATTAACATCTAACAGTAATTCAAGAGATGAAGCAATTAGCTTGGTTATGCTTTCAGAATTACCCTTAAAGAACACAAGTTTCCAGAGGACTGGCCCATTTTCACTTCCTGTGCAGTCGCCAGAGTATTTTGCTATCAATCTCATGGAGAAAGGCTCCCAATCACCATCAGTGAGTATTACTCAACTTCTGCGTATGAGCAAACACAATAGCAAGGCATAACTTTGTGCCCAACCCAAAGACATCACCTTTCTAACACCTCCCAGCTGCTCCACTGCCCCTCTTCCAGCTACAAATGACTCAAATCCCTCCTGAATGCACCAGGTCTGCTGCAAAACATCCTCAAGCACTAATTCTGGCAGAAGTCAGGGGTTTTTTCTGTAGAACCAGGCCACACAGCTCCAGAATATAGACCAGACAGCTTTTGTAAACTACAGACAAGTAACACTGAAGAATTTCTGGAGAAAGATTGAATAAAACTATCTCTAGGTATCACTAGTGCCCAGATACAGCCAAAGACATGTTTGAAGCTTTGTGCTACATTTTGCCTCATTTTTCAATGTGTTTGGAACATTAAGGCAGTTTGTCTGTAATGTATATAAAAACCTGTGAACACAAGTGGGTATCTTACAGTATGGGGTTATTTTTACTTGAACTTGATTGAAATGGCCTACATAGCTCATGGCTAAAGTAGCTTTCCCAAATCACAGCTTTCCCAAAGACATGTTGATACACCCTTGATGTTTCATCAGGTGCAGCACAGGTATCATGGTTTGGGCTTTTCATCATTAACAACTTTGCCAAACAAATAATTTCTACTGCAGTGTCCTACATATGGTCTATAGCACAGGCTGTACATTTTGTTCCATCACCCTGAAGTTAGACAACATAAATATACCAGTCTCAAGTCAGAGGAAGAGTGGTTCTCCCAATTTAAAAAGATGTGTTTAATGTTAACATTTAGCATTCAATTTTAACAACTGTTTTATGGTTTTTTACAACTACTTAGGAACCAATATAATTAAGGAAACCAGATTTTCTTGCTTCCACTCCTCTCTTTGTAATAGCGAGAAGCTGATTCAGGAGATGTTACACTAATACACAATTAGGGTCACAAATATATGCATAATCTAAAAGGGCAGAGTTCACTGTGCAATAGTCATTCATGTTCCATTATTCATAAATGTTCTGATAGCTTTTCCACAAATGCCCAGTGCTTAATGAATCTTGAAAGCTTTTAGTTCAAACAATTATTCCTCATGAAAATGTGTACCAAAGCATCTTATTTGTTACTCTGTTTGCTTCTCCCCATTTAAATTTCAATTGCTGAGCAGGAAGCAGAAACAAAACCTTCACTGTTGGGCAACAGCCACAGTAAAACAAATTATGAAGGTGGAGCAGCTGATGAGCATACACAAAATAAAAGTAAGTCCTCAAAGTACATCATTGTGAAGACCACACTTTTGCATTAAAAAAAGGGTCAGCACATGCATTAATTACAAACTGAAAGGGGGATCTGACTGATGGCTGTTACTGGGTATTGTCAGTTCAAACCTGATGCAATTAACTCTGCCTTCGCTGTTACTTCAACAGTCAATCTGCACAGTACTGACACGAGAGGAACAATGCAGCAATGCCCAGTTCCAACTGATATAACATGGGAGTTGCATTACATCAGTCTCTAACCCCATCTCTTACAGGAAAGGGCTGTTTTCTAGGAATGCTGCAGCTCAGGGCTTGCAGCACCCATGAACCTCACAGCCTCCACACAGAGATGCTCAGGAATACTGAAGGCAGATGCTCTACATCCTCCCAGCTGCTCACAGGGCAAGGAAGTCATGGCTTGGTCAGAAACATGTTTTGTGCACATAACTTGGGTTGAAGGAAGAGTGGAGAGGACCATGTCAGTCCAACCCGCCAGGTTGAAACCAGCCTGGGCTCCCCCAGGAGATGGGCCAACCTTCAGGCATCACAGGGGAGAAAAATCTGCTCGTGGTGCTTGCAGCCATGTCCTCACCCTGGGTGAAAGGTGCATCCGGAGATGTTACAATCTGTTTCCACCCGACTTACTTGAGCTGATGAGCATTTTCAAGTGCCTGAGTTTCGCCTCCCAGGGAGACTGGATCTGGGAGCTGCCCCATTATATCTGCATGCTCTCTCACACACATACATCCTCTCTCTATGGAGGAAACATTTGTTGTAAACATATGGAGAAGGCTCTGCTGGAGGCCAGCATTTAATGCTCTAGTTAATAACATTTTCGAAGAAAAAAAAAAGCGGGGGGGAAAGAGAAAAAAACCTAAATTCGGTAGGATGTGAACACAAATAAGGCTCTCAGGTGTAACGACATTTACCAAGGTTTGAGCAAGCAAGCTTAAAGACATCCTAGGGCTCTAATAAATGAGGGACATGGCCACCACACAACATATGAGATAAGTGCCTGTCTAGATAAACATATATGTACACACACACAGAGAGACTCAGAGGAAAGGGGGTTGAGCCTGTTTGCGGTCATTTTGAGGTGTGCTCTGGGCAATTTGCTTCAGGCTAGGATTTCTTAAAAACATTCTCAAATACAAGAGAACAGTTGTTTTTAAATGTCAGACAACATTTATCCAACTTGTCCTGCACAGTCCTCCTCTTCTGTCCAGGGAGTAGCAGCCGTCTGGCTGATGCTCTGGGTTGTTTTCCTCCTGGCTGGATTTCTCCATTTAGCTGCCAGCATTTTTGTTCTTTGATGACTGGGTTTGTAAGCTGGTACCCACTGCTAATGATAATGGCTACTGAGGTCTATTACAGAGCAGTGTAATACTGACAGTTTACATCCCAGAATGGGGAAAAAACCACGAGGGTTGGAGCACAGAGAGGCAGAATGTGTGGGTATGGATTTCGCTCCAGGATCAGCTGTGCCTTCCTTGACTAATTAATCTGCAAGATTTGAACAGTCGGTAGAATGAAAAAAAATGGGTCAACTTGGCAGCATGGGACTTAAATAAATAAAAATGAGGCAATAGCTTAGTCTATGTCTGTGCTTTGTCCAGGTTTGAAGCCAACACAATATAAAATATAGTCTTATAAAATGAGATGAACTGATGATAAATTAGATGAGGGTGAACCCTGGAGGTAACTTGTTCTATGCCCAGGAAAGAGGGCATCAGTGCATTTACTGAAGGCCAGACCGTGACACCATTAGGATGCAGAGATGGACAATGCACTTAATGCATGAAAATGAAACATATTTCTCACAGGGAAGAGAAACACAAAAAGATAAAGGCAGTTGTAGTCTGTAGTCATAGCTTTACTTTGATTTAAAATTTATATTGTATGTATGGGGTTTTTTCCAAAGTTTTAGAAGCTCAGGTAATCCCAAAGGAAGCCCAGTATCCCATACTGTGTGTGTTAGTACCTGCTCTGATTATTCAGTTTGCAGAGGCAGAGTCACAGGACCGACCACCGTGGTGAATCTTATCATTCCTTACTGCAAAATGAGCTGGGGTGTCTGACTGGGGTGAAGCCAACTGCTCACCACCGGGACATGGATCAGTGCTCAGTCAGGGGAAGCAAATTAATTTTGTGCACTTCTAAAGCTCAGTTTTCAATGGATTTAGTGTAAAAGATGTTATAAGAGATTAATTAAGTGGTTTTGAGACCAGAACATGACTCCTCTGTGCAAGTTCTGTGGTGTCTTATACACTTACATAAAGCAAACTTCTCCAATCCCATAAAAAGCAAGAAACTCAGAAGATGGAGGCAGGAGACCTCCTTCCTTATGGCTCTGAGACCCCCATCCTTCATTCAAATACCATTAAAATCAGTTCACAAGTAAAAGAAGCCAGACACCTATATGCCAAGAGCAAGTGTATGCAAGTCTTGTTTTTACAGGAACATGAGGGTAGGCAGCTGAACACACCTTGTGACAAACTGGACCTAATTCTATCCAGATTCAGAGTAGGCAGCAGGCCACTTCTCCCACCAAGGGAAGCTGCAGCGTACATTGAGTCAGTCAGAGGATGCCAGTCATGTTCCCCCTCCAAGCACCAAGTTCTTCTACCTCTCTCAAACACAGCACTGATTTAGTCTAAGAAGGTTTACAGAAAATAACTTGTTCTCTCCTTTCTTCACAGCGTGTCTCTTTCCCACTTGCTCTGCCCACTCCCATCCTACCCTTAGATCACGAGCAGACTTAACTCGCTCTGTTACCAATTCTCATCTGCGAGAGATCTTGCTTTGTATAAGATACCAAGGAATAAGAACGTTTTAAAAGGATGACTGAGCAGGACAACATTGCAACACAAATTCTGGCCCCCAGTCATGCACACAAACGACTGAGACACCTGCCAACATTTAAAGCAAATGTGTAGAACAAATTTCTTTGTTAATTTACTGACCAATTTCCCTCCTCCTCCACAAAGGAGCACTGTGCTACACCCCTCCCCTCTTTGGGCAGCTCAATCCCATCCTCTGCCCAGCATTTTATTTTGGTCTTGTAATTGTTGTCAGCTACAGAAGCTACTTACAGCTACAGAAGACAAATGACAGGCAAAAAGCAGCTAAGAACCACTGAATTTGTCCAAAAGCATTACATGGTATATATTTCATTCTGTAACTTAACCAGGCAGCCACAATAAAAGCTCCAGACATCTCTCCTTGTCCAGAAGCAATTGAGGCCCTGGGGAATGCTCTTGAATAGTGGCTAATGTGGGTGATGCCATCTCTAACGCAACAAGGTCAAAATATGTAATTAGCATTTTTCTCTCAGGGCTTCTTTCTTGCTGTGGTGCTCACTCTGCTGGCTCTCCCGGCTGTGGACTGGCCTCCCTCGCTGCAGGGGAAATCAGGAACAAGCTCCAGTGAGGACAATAGTAACAGCCCAGCAGCAATCAGTTTCTAAGGGTATTCAGCACACACTGGTGCCAACTCAAATGCTACAATGAAAGCTCAACTCAGCCAACCAAGAGGTTGGTCTTCCTTTCATATTGGATTTTATCAGATCAAAACTTACAGCAAAAAGCAAAAGCAGAAGCTAAGAGTGGAGCATGTGAACAGTGTGAATGGGACCTCAGGAGATCCACTGGCATTCCAGGAACTCAGCAATAAACTTTCACTGGGATCTTGGCACTTTAGTGGTGTCTTAAAGAGATTTAAAAGGTAAACGGCTGCCGTTGAGGAGGAGGGGTTTGCAGCAGGTTCTGTGGGATAATCCTGTATTAAAACCTCCACCCTCCTCTCTGCACAGCATTGGTAACTGTCAGTCATTTATGTATTCCATGGGCATCTCTCTGTGGGATCAGCCTGCTGGGAGCTGTTGTTGTCCCTTCCCAGGTAGGAAGGGGGCAGTTGGGAGGACAAAGAGGTCACTGCGCCTGTGGCACAAGAGCCTGTAATGCATGAACTCAAATCTCCCGCATTGTTGCCTGAAGCAAAGAGCACATCTTTAATTCTGTCTTACAGCAAACACCACAACCTGTGATGTCTCCTTGATTCATATATTTCTCCCCCATTTCCCTCCCTGGCAGTTTTCTTCTCTTTATCTCTACCTGAAAACCATAGCACACTTGAAATCTGTCAAATGGTTTCCATTTGTATCCAGGAATTTCAGTATTAATAATACATTTTTACCCTATTATTTCTAGTTTCAGTGAAACTTCACAGCAAGCTGACAATTTCTGCCTTATAAACACTTCCATGACATGATTTCATGAAATCTGGATGATACCTAAAGCAGCAACAGAAGTGCCACTCAGTCCCATGAGTCTCTGTTTGAGAAGGAACGCTCATATCCTTCTTGTGGTACCTGGGGTTTGCTGTCATCAAGTCATTTCAGGTAAATGAAAGGTGGACATTTCAAATCCCAGCTACGAGGGGAAGTCCAGCTGTCTTCTGCTCCAAGAGGTGAGGAAAGGAAAGCAAAAATCACCTACTCTCCATGTAACAAGACAATTAGAATAATAGCATCTGAAGAGCCATGCAAGAAATTCAAATGTTCACTGTTCAAAAGCTTACCATTCCTTCTAAAGTGTTTTTTTACTTCCTGCTCTTACACAAAGCCCCTCAACCTCCACAATCTGTGCCTCTCTTCTGCAAATCACAGTGATCCAATTTCACCCCATGTCCCCATCTTTCTTACTGCTCCCCTCCAGCTCAACATGGAGACAGAAATATCAACCCTTTCCTCATCCTCAACTTCCAGAAAATGATCTTTGATAATACTAAACTTGGTTATGTGATCTGTATCCACTCTTATTTGTTCCTTGTAACATTTCTTTGGCTGCTCCTGCACTGCCAGAGTTGCTCACTTCCATTTGCATACACTGCATTCTCCTTTCCTAGCATTCACCTGAGTCCGTCCTGTACCATGCACTTCCAGCAGCTCAAACACACCCCAGCCCCACAGACGTGTGATCCATGACTCACAGTGTAAGTCAGCACTTAAGCTGCTTTCCCAAACCCAAATCCAAATCATCTGACCAAGCACGCAGCAGAGCACAAACACAGTCCACCTCAAAAATCAAATGGTGTGACCAGGCATCTTTTGCTGAAGGAAATTTCTCCCTTGCTACTACAGAACACAGCAGAATTTTGAGACAATCTCAGTGCTACAAAAATGCCTCTGCAGTCTGAGTTGATCCTACTGCCTCAGCTCAACTGCTGTAGAAATGCTTCTCTTACTAAGAGTTATTACTTCTAGTATTCCAGGTGAAAATTAAATATACTGTGGAACAAACTAATAATAATAATAGTAGATATAATACATAAATTAACCTGGTGCTGACATCAGAACTAAAAAAGAGGAAGCCAATAGTTGTTGGCAGCCACATCTGGCATTGAAACATGCATCAAGCACAGCTGGAGTTGCTCATTTAATAAGAATTTAATATGAGGTGAGAAATCCTCATCATGTGACAGATGTGTGCAGCCAGGGGAGATGCAGCTGCAAAGTGGATTTTGGTGTAGTCCAGTCCCACAGTACAGCAACCACAGGGGATGCACAGAAACACAAGCTAGAGCAATGGGGATTCCCAAACAACTGGAATATGGGTAACTGTGGGGAAAGCAGCAGAGCTAGAAAGCTGTATTCTGGAACCATTGTTTCATCAGGAAACACAGGGGGCCTAATTTTGTTCTTAACTACTGTGATATAAAAAGTTACAGTGGAATCAGAGTAATCCCATTGCAAGAAAAAAGCATTCATAACAGAATCAAATCTGTACTACCTGTGAATGAATGGGAACAGCATCTGCTGTGCTGATCTGACTTATTTGCTTCAGGATTTGTGGCAGCCCCTCCACGTACAATGGGAGGTATGGCAAACAGTCGCTTCCGCTGGTAGTAAACGATACCCTTGAGCAGGTGCTGCAGAAAATCTTATGAATAGCTGTCTCAGGGCTGCTCAAACAGAAAACAGATATCGCACTTATAAAGAAGAAAAATAAAAAAGCCACATAGCAGCCTTGTTTAGACATCTCAACAATAACATCAGCCTTCTTTTGACATTGACAATTACCAGTTGAAATTATATGAAGGTGATGCTCCTTGTTTTCTCTGTTTGAGGTTGTAAATAACATCATCCATTATTAAAAAAGCAAAGACGTTTACTGAATTGCTCGAGTTTCTTTACAATTTGGGCCCACTGACAAAATTTTGGACTCTGAACTTATCACCAGGCTAGAAGCATGAGGTCCTTGCTTGTTCCCACCATGTGCTACCACAAGCTAGAGATGCTTCCTTTTACAGTGTAGTCTTTTAAATAAATGTCACCAAAAATTTCCAACTGCCTGTCTATTTTTTCTCTCCTAAATCATCTGTCATAATTTCTCTATTCTAGCAAAGTACAATTCCTTTTAAGGAACCAGAAATTGTGGGACTCTGTCTCCAGGTTCAAATCACATTTATCATATCTAATGTGTAGATAAAGAGTCAGATTAAAATAGTATTAGAGGTTACAAAACACAGCTCCTATTGTCAATTCTGACAATATCAAATTTTTGAGTCCTTGACTATGCCTTCAATGTTCTTTTAATAGAAATCCTCTAAGATTATTCTCAGGTTTTGGAAAGAAAAGAAAAAATTGGAGAGAAAAATTACAGTGCCAGGATGGAAGCTAAACATGAATCTACAGAGATTTGCACAAAGCTTCATGCCCAGTCGAATTTTAATGGGGCTTTTAAAAGCACATCTTCAACACAAAGGCAAAGCCATGACAGATTTCAAGCTTTTAATGACTCAAGTTCTTCAGTGAAGACCAAATACACACACATAAGTGAGACTATTTTCCTTATGTCTCTCTGATAAATAGCTTATCTTTTGCTCTATCAACAAAACCTGCCTGAAGCAAATGCAGAGCATATTTGGGTTCAGACAGCTAAACTAGGACAAAAGAAAGCAGGGTCTTAAAATTAGAAGTTTTGAACAGTGTTCACCACCTGTAGCTTTGCTACCTCCATTTCACTCCCAACACAGTTCCTGTGGCAGGGATACACAGCCTCCAACCCCCCTAAAGGGAAGAAGAATACATGTCTTTGTTAAGCAATCTAAACAAAAGAAAGAATAAATTGAAAGGTGAACTGTTGCTATACCTTTTGTGTATTACAGCAGCAAAATATTGTGAATATGAATAGAATATCCAGCTTCCCTCGTTCCCCACTCATTTCCATCGTTCCCTTCAGTGAAGGCATGCAGGAGGGCTGGATGCAGACTGCATGTAAAAGCTCCGGCTGACACAGGCAGCTGTGTACTTCAGGAGCTTCTGGAAATATCCAGCAGGAGAACTACAGTCAATACCTGGACACAGAGCATGCACCACTGAGGGAAAGCCACTGCTCCTGGGAAGACAGGGGTATCAATATTGCAAATGCTTGCACTCCTTTATTCCCAGACTCCAAAGCATCACTCCTAAACACCACCTCTCCTCTCACCTCAACCTCCTCAATCAGCACGTTCTGTGCAGCACTGGATGATTGCTTCATTTTCTCAATCTACAGTCCCCCAAATACTGTTATCAGAGACCCCATGTGAACTCACGCAGTGAAGGGTACAGTCTTGCATTGCACAATTATATTTTCTCCAGTGCTGTCTGTTTAAAAGGAAAAAATATGCACAAATCCCAAAACACACTGTCATTGTGATGACCCACTTGTAACACTGCCCCAGAGGCTCTGCAGCAGCCTCAGGGAGATGCTGTGGGCCGAGGTGTGGGGTTACCATCATGGGTGGGAACCTGCCAGGACAGGAAATTCTGAAAGCAACTTTTGCACCTGTGAAAATGTAACATTTAATTTGTCCATAAATATTTTTGCCTCCAGTGTATGTCATACACAAACTATCCATCCCCTCAAGTCCTAAACAACATCCTCTGAATTAGGGGAAATGAACCCCCCCAACCACATCTAAAGCAATCAAAACTAAAAACCATTAGAACCATGTCTTTCCACCCTCCCCCTTCCAATTTAGTTAGTGTCAAAAGAGTAATGAGTAATCAGGAAAATTCCTGTTAGGCTTATCTCTCAGTCCAGTGGGATCTCTAAATCCTTTATCAGCATTCACAATGAAAAATAAGATAACACCCACAC
Source organism: Dasyornis broadbenti (assembly GCA_013397935.1). Lineage (NCBI taxonomy): Eukaryota > Metazoa > Chordata > Aves > Passeriformes > Dasyornithidae > Dasyornis > Dasyornis broadbenti. Next base: position 3,912,073 of record VZRN01001083.1, on the reverse strand, counting down.
TTGTTTAGCCTAGACTAGACATAGTCTGATACACATTTGCGGAGTGACTGGAATTTACATCGGGCAGGAATCCAGTTTTCCAGGATCTTCCTGCACCCTCACTGTGCCCAAATCTGTGTAGAAGCATCCAAAAAAGCAACAACATCTCACAGTTTCCAGAGCCCTTCAGTGACCCTCTTTATAAGCTGCATTTCAACCATTGACGTACGATCCCTGCTCTCTTCAAGATAAATATGCTATCAGTCTATAGCTTGAGAAATCAACTACCAGGGCCATGGGGACTTTATAATTATATTTGTAATTTTTAAAAACCCTTGTGCCACTTAAACGCCTGTAATTCCGTAGCTTTTGCAGGCGTCACTGATTTCTCTGGGAGGGATATTGGAAAGCACTGCAGCAAGGATACTCCACTGCTGACACAGCTGCCTCTGTACCACAGGCCCAGCTGAGTCATCCTCACTCTGCAAAGCCTTGGTCTGAGGCTCCCAGGTGGCAATGGATTAAAATTTGTTATGCAGCCTGGAATTCCCACACTCAGTGACCTTGGTGGATGAAATTTTGTGACCTCCTGACTCTCAGTGAGTGACTTTACCATTATTGCTGTCTCCAACACAGCTGAGTGTGCAAAGCCCTCCATACGGCACAAGACAGACTTGGAGAAAATCAAAATTCAGTGGGCTGGGTTCCTCCAACATCATGTGGCAAGAGCTGCTTCACATCTTCCTCTGCAACAGGAAGGCAGAATGGTCACAATGCTAAAGATCAGCAACTTTCCCCATCACACCCCATCCACATGGTGGAGCATCCCCGTGTGGATATTGCCACCAGGAGCAATGCTTGGCTGTCTTCATCCCTTTCATACTCAACCAATCCAGCAAAGAAACCACAGAGCACAACCCATGTGAACCAAAATACAACTTTAGTTTACTATTTTATGCATCTCTAGATCAGAACTGCATAATTAGCTGCCAGCAGTAAATGCATAATCAAACAAGAGAGTGAAAGTAATAAAGAAAAAACCAACAACATAAACCAACCCCATATTATTAACACAAATGACGAGATTGATTTGCATGAGAAATATTCACAACAAGAGGTGAAAACAAAAGTCACAGGAACATAAATACTTTGGAAGCTCATCACTTGGTCACCTAGAAGAATTTCCACCAGACACAAGAAAGCATGGGAAAATCTGGACAAACCACAAACTTCAGGAAATTCTGCAAAGACTAAATCTCCTGTTAGAGCCAGTACAAAAATAAAAGACCTCATTCATCTAACATACTTTGCCTAGAAAACATAAATCCCTGGGTTAACCAGAACCACAGCAGAGTGAAAGGGTTCAGAGAGGAGGACTTCTCTTCTGGACACAAACTGGCTTCAAAAAAGGCAAGACGGAAATTTTTTCTGTAGCAGCCTGTGCTTATTACTCCAAGGGCAACAAGAAATATGTTATGCACAAATATATCCAGCACTGGCTACTGCTGGAGGCAGAATGTCAGCCACAAAGGGCCAATAGACTGATCCCACATGACAATCCTATATTTCTGTGTATTTAACCATATAATTAAAACCTGCTGCTGCTACACATACTAATTAGACGGACAGCCTTTATTTCAGGAGTCAGCACTCGCTTGACTGACAGTGTGGCAGTGCCAGGTGCCTGCAGCAGCCAGGCAGAGGCTTCGCTGTTCAGAGATGTCAGCAGTGGCTCATCAGAGGACACCCTGGGAGGGCTGGATGGGGAATTAACAGAAATCTCCCCCCAACTGCATAAATATCATTAAAATCACCAAAGGTTGGATTGTTCCAAGCGTAAGAGACACTGCCTGTAACCACCTTGCAAAGCACCAAGGGCAAAGCCAGGTCCCAGGAACATCCACGGGGGCCTCAGCAAAGAATGTTCCACAGCAAGTCTGAGAAGCTGTAACTCAGGACTTTAGGTAATTAAAGCTTCACGCACTGTTCTCAGGATCAGTAGAGCATCCAGTTCTGATCATGGCTGTAGCTGCTGCCATTTGCAGCTTGGCACTACAGTCTAAAGCAGATTAATCAATGCATAGGAAAATCTGCACTAAAGGGAGAATATGACTTACACTGATCCAATTTATCACCCCTCCACCGATGGCCCCCAATATCACATGCGCACGTCTGCAACCACAGAAAAAAATTTCAATCCTGGCTCCAGGTGCACTTTATTAAACATGTCCCGTATACCCACAGCACAGCCTCAGCACCGAGTGCAAGGCTCCTGCAGACCTTCAGCTGGTCTTCAGACATCTAATGGCCATTCATGCTTATCAACAGCCCTCCCAGTTCCTGAGAAAAGACAAAGGACACTTCCACATAAGAAAGAACAGCCACAAACCATACAAGAGCATAATTCTCTGGATTCAGAACAACACAAGCATCAAAGGCTCAGGGAAGCTTCACCACTCTTGCACACACAGAAGCTCACTATCAATAAACAGTTACAGTGACCACACACAATCATTTTATACATCAGGCTGGGCTTTAACCCAACTGCTTTCTGCATACATAAATTCAAAGGAAAAATAGTTCATCTCAGACCTCAACTGATCACAGTAACACACTGGTGACCACAAACCCAGTGGGCTCAGGCCAGAGCTGGGCTGGCTTCTCCGCAGGTGGGGCGGTCCACACACAGCACAACCTTTGGCCATTGGATATAGCACAGATCCCTCGATCTCCTAATCCCTGTCACTCAGCTGCCTTCAGGAAACCAAAGGCTGTAATCACCACACTGCCTTTTAACTGAAAAGACAGCATTAGATTTCATCAGCCTTTTCACTGTCACACTGCATTGTCCGCACAGGATAATGAGCCTGAAGGCTCTGCTGCTCCCACCACTGCAGTTTGATAGGGAACATACTCCCACATGGCACACAGCGACAGGAGCCTGTCCTGGAGCACAGAGAGACCCTGCAGACACTTGTGGAGACAAGGCACACCTGTGTCTCTGCTCGGGTGCTCCTGCCTGGAGATTTGAACTGAGGCTCGAGTTTTCTCAGTTCTCACAGCAGAAACTTGCAATGGTCATGGAAACAAAGACACAGAACTCTTCTTAAGAGTTTCTCTGGCTAAATAAATAAAATTAATTGATAATCATAAAAGTATCACTTGAGGAAAAAAAATTGTTGAGCTTCATAGAAACTACTGGGTATCTGTAAGGGAAATTATTTTAGGTTGTAACTTACCTGACCACGTCTTATGGTTTTTGCTTCTTTTTTGTTCATCCTGGATATTACAAAATTGGGTTGTTTACAAGTAGCACTCATTTTCACATTCCTAAGAGATACTAATGGCTGAGGTATAGCGCTGCAGTGAAGTGTTAACTGAATTTTTCCAGCACTTCTCTTCACCTTTCCACTCTCCACTGACAAAAAAATCTTTTCCAGCTGAGTTCAGCAAACCTGCATAGCTGAGTGAAGGCAGCAAGGCCTCACACTGAGTCACAGCCAGTTTAGGTACAAACTGTTCCAAAGCAAAATTAAAAACAAACAAAGCCAACAACAAATCTGGGATGCTTATTTAAAGCTACAAACTGTTGATCTAAAAAGTTGGTGCTGACTAGGTAGAAAATAGAGTCAGAACATTTTAAATTTGTGAAATGTTAGCAAAATTTACCAATGGGGAATACCAAACTAAGCTATGCATAATTAAGGTGCTAATAGATACCAGTATGAGCCAGGCTCCAAGCTCAGTGATGCTGGGATAAATCCAGTCTAAATTTACAGTGGCATGACTAGGACAGCTCTGTCTTTACAAATCTATCCAACTGCCAGCAGGAAGAATTTTAGTTGCAGAGAACACAGGTCAAGGAGGACCCATCCACCTGCACCCTGTACCCCTCCTGCCTGTGCTGCCTGGATGCAGTTTAACTGGACAGCATCATACACACACAGCAGTCTCCATCCTTTCTGCAATGCAACTTAATATTGCAATTATTTAATCCTACCTTATGTCATCTTAAGCTCTCTGCCTACACACAGCTTCCAGAAAGCAACTCACACGTAAACCAATACAGCAACTATTAGTCCATACATTATGTAAGCAATAATCTGGAGAGTAGAGGGGAGGAGGGGGGAAAAAAAAGAAAAAATGAACAAATCCATAGCATTAGTAGGCTGGCTAAGTGCCCCATTTCCAACGAATGACAATTTGCTGGTTACCTGAACAGCACAGGGATTACAGATTTCACCCATGCTGACAGATGGCATTTTGCAGTTTTGAGCCATGACACATTTAAAGGAATACATGCATGAAGCAAGACACACAAGAAAGAGTAAAGGACCTGAGACAGGCAAACACAGACTGCATTAAGCATGCAAGATTCAAGCATGCAAGGTTTTGCTCTGCTGTCACACCAGCATTGATCCCATTAACTTCCATGGGGACAGGCCCGATTTACTCAATTGTAAACAATCAAAATGAAGCCTGTGGCTCGAGTCCAACAAAGCAATTCATTTTCAGCACTGCAGGCTCCCCAGGCTCCATCAGGGCCAGGCACGCTCAGGGATTTGCCAGAGCGAGCCATGGTGTGCTCGGAGAGGCAGCAGCTCCCGGATCCACCTGGCTAATGCTGCTTTCACTTTATCCAGGTGCTCAGCAGAAGTACTACTGGATGAATACGATACCTTTATTTATGATGTGGAAGAAATTAACCAGCACTGGGTCCAAGCTGTCCCACTCACTGGTTAAACAAATATAAACTCCCTGGAGGAGCAGAATAAATGTGACACGGTCTCTTATTGTTCCCTAGGCAGGCAAGTATCACCCTGAGAGCTATTCCTGTGCAGAGGTGAGTGTGCAAGGGCAGGCAGAAGACACAGCATCACTAAGGGTAAAATAAATACATTAAAATGTGCTACTGAGCATCACATCCTTACACGACAAGGAAAATTTCCAAGGTTTCTGTTTGAAATCTAAACAAAACACACCTTTATTTGCCCTTAATTTCGCTGTCTCTCCTTCCTCTGTATTCTCAAAGACTGTAAGAAAGCTACAGGCTACAAACGCTCTGCTCTCATGCCCACGTTTCACTTACCGGCTTTTACAATAATTTAAATTTTGTCAATTTTATTGGGTTTATATAAGCCCCAGTGATCAATCATGAAGTAAAGGATATGAAGTAAAAATGCAATAAACATTATTGCTTGACAGCTGCCTGGTGGCCCATGTGGGACCAACTGATGGCATCACTCCAAGACCTAATAGAGAAGCTTATACCTTCAGATTAACATTAATTGGCGTCCTTAGGGCAGCACAAGCAAAGAGGCCAAGGACCAAATGGGCCACGAAAATTCAGCAAACCACCTCTCCCACAGCTGAGGGGAAGCAGACAGGCAGCCTGCAATGGAGAAACTTCTTTGTTATTCCCAAGGAGAGGCAAATACACAGACAGTGCCCTGACACGTCTCTGCACAGGGTGACAGATGATTTCATAGACAATGAAGTTTTAAACAAAACAAATAATAAAATAAAAGAGAGAGCAGATTGCCTCTGATGTGACCAGAGACATCCTTTGAGGATGCTAATGGAATAGAGAATTGATTATAAAGCTTGCCTTTTTTGCAGCACACACAGTAAAGAACAAGTGCTTGAATCAAACATGAGCATGCATAAAGATGCCCTTCCCTGGAAGACAGCTTTAGACTCTGAATTTTTGGCAACAAAATGTGCAAAACACTAAAATATTTATCAAACAGCTTTGGTCCAAAGACCCATGCACAGGCTCTGGACTATTTTGATGTGGGCAAACCAGGGAGCTCTTGGTACATTATAAAATATCAGCTCTTCAGATTGGACTCTTTCCGTTAAAACTGGAAATTTTAGTTCTCAGTGATAGGATTCATTATAAACGCATCTGTTAGGAAGCTAGCACCACCAGTGACTTCTCCTTCCCTGTTTATTTGGAGTTAGGAGGAGGTTTTTGTTTGGTTTCTTCACAGAAAATTCTTCCTCCTCTGGACAGGAGGGCAGCACAGTAATCCATGGTCTTGTGCCTCAACACCTGGGCATCACATGGGATTCTCAAACAGATCCCATGTGAAAACCTGCCACTCTCCCACATACACAAACAATAGACTTCTTATTAATATGTCCACATGTTTAAAAAAAAAATTTCAGACTTCTTTAAGCTCTCAGGATCCAGGTCACAGGAAGACTGTCTGTCACACGCTTCCTAGCTTCTGACATGTCAGCATTTAAATGCTCCCAGCAGGAGCCTGCTTGCACCTGCTGCTTCCCCCTCTCTCCTTCGCCCTCCTCACCATCCCACAGACAGTGTCAGTCTGGCACTGTGACACAAAAGCAAAAGACACCTTTTTCTTGGAGCCAGTGCTGTGCCACCGCTGTTAGCAATATATTCATTGAGAGGGGTCACACTTTCCAAACTGAGCTGGAACTATGAATTCTGACATACGACTGACCATGTTTTAGATTTAACATGTTACACAGAGCAGGGCAGAGGTGGATGGAAGGCACCCTCCCCTCCACACCTTCCCGTGGCCAGCTTGCTCCTTACACGGACAACACACGAGGAAACAGCTGGCACAAAACCAGGGTGTTGAACACAGAGCGAGTTATCACAAGGCTTGCCACTGATTCACAGGACATTCAGATGGTCCATGTTGTTTTCACGCTGGTAATAGAGGATGGGATATCCTAAAGAGAGTCTTGGGCTCAATGAAGCTAAGTTGCCTCAACCAGCAGCTTCTAAGTGTGATTAACAGTCTAGGGCAAAAGGCCTCAGCAATCACTGAGCTGCACAAGCAACACCATCTCAGCCACCACCTCACTGTGTCTCTATCTTGTTGAGACCCCTCTACGTGGGTACAAAGCTCCCACAAAGGCAACTGAAAGTACAAAACATGGACCAATGTTAAAGTGACCCTCATTACCCAAGGAGCCAGGCTATGCAAGTCAATTCAGTAAATAAAAACAAAATGCTGGCCAAGAATCATTCTCCAAAAACTACTTTGCATGCAACTGTTTCTCAGTAGCCAATTAATTTAGGAGATGGAGTACACTTTGCAAAGACACCAGTCCCATGGTAATGATGCCTGTACTAAGCGATCAGCAGGGGATGTGGGGGAAGGAAAGGGGTTAGGGAGAGTTGCCAGGCTGCTGTTCAAGGAAGATGCTTTGATCTAAGACAGAAGGAAAAAAAAAATTTAAGCATCCTTTAGACTATATCAGCATGGTTTATTTATCAAGCTAGAACCTATTACAACTGTACTGATTGCTTTGAAGTTCCCTGGCCTATGTCAACTGTTTATTTATGATTCCATAATTGAGTTATGTCAGAAGTGCCAGCCCGGGAATTAGACTGCTTCCTAAGGGACAGCTAACATGAGTCTGTTTTAGCTCCATGGTACTTCAATGTGTGCTGTCAGGATGCACCGGTTTCTGTTCCAAACTGGGCTGCTCTCCCCTAAGGGCTGAAAGATGTTGAGTGCTCCATGACAATGACACTAATAACTTGATCGAGAGAGGAAAAGGCTGCCACTGAACAAACCAGCATCTGCCAGCTGCGCTGCATCGGGAATGCCCATTTCACCCGTGGGATCAGGAACATATGGAGGCTGATGCTGCTAGTCAGGGGTGGGAACTGAGCTCCACCAGACTCATGATACTAAGCAGTGGCAATCAAAAGAGAAATATTATTGATTTTTAAAGAATTGCTATGATTTTTCCCTTCCCATATTCCAACAATTCAGCCACTGGGAAAACAAACAAACAAAAATCCCCCAACCCGTAGAACAAAACCAAACTCCCTCACATGCCATGCACAGGAAAACCCAACTGAACTGAACCCACAAAGATTTTTGGTGGGTTATCTGTCTCCACCAGTGCCAGGCAGCTCCCTACAACATATCCTAGGGCTTTTTACATTCCAGCTTCTGGCTGGATATTTTTGAAGTACGCTACTCCACTTTCATAGATTTTATTTCCGAACTTCTGTTAGCTTTCTTCTTGGCAACACATTATCAACCATAACTCAGTCATTAACAATCTAATGCTCTTTCCCACTTAGGGAGTAGTCTGTCACAACACTACACCCACTTCCCTTCACCTCACAACTTAGGTGAACATAGGCATTTCTATTCCTCCTAATTTTCCTTCCCCAGTTTTCATGCTGCAATCTGTCTCCATTGCTTCCTTTTCTTCCATTCTGTACTTGGACCAAAAAGACAGGTACAGAAAACTAATATTCCACTGTAAAAAAGCCATCATTACCCCTTCTCTCTTCATCATTCTCTGAAGATGTTATTATCAAGAGGCCCCATTTTTTTCTTAACTACTCTCTCACTTCTCCCTTTCCAGCAAGTGTTGAACTCTTCAAAGTATAATATCCCAGGAGTTTTATAAGCCTACTTAAGTTTATTAGAAGTCATTATCTACAAGGTACAAGGGATTCACAAACACCAGTGCCAGTGTCCCACAGTGCTTCTGTGATGTAGAGGCACAATGCACTCCATTCCTGAATGAGGAACTAGGGCTTAGGGAATAACGTACTTGATCAGTGTCACACACAGCAAGAAGCCCAAGTCTGTAGTTTGAACATTTAAAAAAAACATGTAAACAAAACAAACAAAAAGCACAACCCAAACAAAAAAAGTGCAAGCAAATGAAAAAAAAAACCCCAATTTTTTCTCAAGCACTTGGAGTTCACTAATGAGACATCATTTAAAATACCTGAACTCTCACTAAATCCACACCATTTACTAGTTTTAACCAGTTTCCCCTTTAAATGAGAAGATGGTTTCTAGTCCACCTGAGCCCTGTTTCCAAGCATGACCAGGGCATTCAGAGTCCTTGGGTATCACCAGTGTGGGTACCAGTGAGGGAAGCTGAACATGTTACATGCAGCTCTTTTAATTTCATTCAGTCTTCAAAGTTCACATCAGCTGCCAACTACAATTTCTTCTGGGCCTTGAAGTACTTATATCCCAACTTCAAAAATCTCTCTGCCACAGTCAAATCATGGCTCACCAGCAACAAATGTCATTGACCTGGCCCCCACTCCTCTGTTGCTTGGTTTTAACTATGCCAAATGAAATCTCATATTGTATATTTTAACCTATTTCAAATTATTTTAATTCATGGTTTTTTTCTCCACACACACCTTCCATAACCATTGGCACACACTGGCACTTTTCTAATCCATCCTTCATTAAAAAATAACTCCATCTTCAGTCCATCTTTCTGTACAGGAGAAAGCTGACAGAATTTAAAAGCCCTCAGTCCTCTCAGCCAATTTAAGAGTATATTTGATGAGCACTGGCATGTTCAAGTCCAGTGTAATGCTTTGAGCTTGAGACATTTTCCTATTCTAAAGTGTAACCTTGAGTCCCACAGCCCTGGGCACCCTAAGCCTCATGGGTTTTGTGCTCCAGCATTCACCACCTCTTTTCTTCATTTATCTTTGGCACTGGAAACATGTCTGAGAAAACTGCCTTTTTCTTTACCACCTGGATGACATTCCATTGTTTATTTCCACAAGCAATCGAGGGAAGTTCCACCAAATCACCTCTCCCTCTTCCAGACACACCTGAGCACTGAGAGAGCAAATGGTTCTTCTGTTTATGATAAAGAGTGCTCAGAAATGGCTCTGCTCTCTGGGGCAGTCTTGCAGACTAGAAATGGTGATGAACCAGAATTCAATTATGTAATGAGAAATTGCTTTAATTAGCCAGTTAATTGACTCCTCAATTGCAATAACTAAAATCACTTGTTTTTACAAGGCACGTTATTTTTTTCCTAAGGGCTCCCAGGAATCAGCTCTACCTCTCACTTCCCTCCACGTCAATTAAAACTAAAGAGGATCCAAGAGTGCTGGCATGCTGAAGGACCACACATTTGATTACTGTTTCCAGAGCAGCCCCAAAAGAAATTCGTAGGAGGGGGGCAGAGGTGCAGAGTAGCACCAGGATAATGAACCAGTCTTCCTCTGGTGGAAAGAAGCCCGAACTTGAAGCAGGTGAAATGCAAATGAATCGAGCTGCCTTAATGCTGACTACTTCTTACTTTTGTCCAAAGTGTCCCAGCTCAGAAAGATGTGGATTTTTCTACACAAGCAAGGTCCAGGATCTATGCACATGATCTGAGAGCTGCTCAAATGTCAAAAAAGGGGTACACAGTGCTTTGACAAATGTCCCTAAGACACAGTTGAGGGCCAGTTACACAATGATGCCGTTCCAGATTTCCAAAGATAAGCAGGAGAGACAATCCAGGTCACTTCTGCAGCACACTGAACCCAGTGCCTAGTCCAGGATTAGGATATTGCACACAGACCCAAGACAGATGTCAGAATTCAGCCAGAAAGCTGTCTCTATTTACTGCAGGTTTGGATTTGGCAACCTATTTAATCGGGATGTAAAGTTCTACTCTGAAATAGAGAAAAAGAGACCATGACTCGTGAGTCAAGCAGTGCATTAGCACAAGGGAATTCCCTGATCTAGAACAGGAGGTACTGCTACTGCAAACAGTCACCAGACTTCACACAGCAATGACAAAGACAAGAAAAAAGGTCAGACTGGAATGAACCATCAATCCCTCTGTCCTTGGACTCTGCACCCTGGTTATCCCCTGGAGAGCTAGAAGGGTTTATGAAGAATATTTCCTGTAGCACAGAATCATCACCATCTTGGTAGTTCCTAAGATGTTCCACCTTTTTTCTCCTCTTATCCTTATAAAGCTGCTGTGACAAGGTTCCCTGGTGTCTCTCAACATATACCTCTGCCTGGATGTCTTCCCCAACACAGGATAAGCCTCTGTCCCTGGGGTCAGTGTGCCTCGAGAGACAGCCTTACCCTTCACAGAGAGAACTGCAGACAAGTCTTCACTCCACAGGCTTTTCTCACTGCTCCCATCAGTAAGATCTCTCAGTGCTCTTGGTGTGACAGTGACCTTCCAGCTGGGAGGTGACCTTAGGTCTCATGCAATTCAGCCACTTTCCCTCCTCTCCTGTCTTGCAGCAGGTCGTCACCAGGAAGCAAATACATAATCATAAATGAACTGAGCACAAGGCAGGCTGGTGAGTTCTGTGACATTTTAAACATTTGTTTGATAGCAAGAGATGGAAACCTGGATGAATGCAAAATAACAGGGCACGCTGGCTGGATAGAGGGCTGAGTCTGACAGCACCTTTTCAACACCAGAGAAAATAGCTTAGATTGGTGAAGGGGGAAGGAAAAAGAATCAGTGGTGCTGTGTCTTCACCAAAGATCACATGGGACTTGAACAGAAATGGCAATTATTTATATACAAACTCTTCTTGGAAGAAACGTTAGACATACTCAACAGGGAACACCTGTATGTTTGATTAGAGCTGATATTTCAATCTAAAGACAAACACTCTGTAATAACAATAAAATCAACACCAGTGTGGTAAGTAGGTCACTTTTTTTGATGCAAGTATGTCAGGAATTACTTTGGCCCAATATTCTGCACCTAAAGTAAATGAAAGTATCACCAAAAGAATGCCCTTCAGGATCTGAGCAGCAGCTCCTGCTGGAGCCTGCAGAAAGCAATGCACTGTCTGGGCAAGTGGCAAATAGGGTCAAGAATCCCAGGTGGGGTCACAAGGCAGATGAAATTCAGCCACAGTAGAAGCATTTGCACCAGAGAATGGAGACAGAAGCAGAGAAGTTTGAGACCCACTTTTGCACAAAACTTCCACAGAAAAAACTACATCACAGTTCAACTTAAAAACCAAAATCCATCAGCTCTTGAAACCTAAGTCACTACAAAAAGCCTGAAGAATGGGCTTCCCCATAAAGTAGTAGATTTTAAATGAACCAGTCAGCTTAGGGAAGCACAAGCTGAAATGGATGGCACACCAAACCAGACACCTGCAGGTCCTGCACAGACAGAGCAAAGGGACCCTGGATACAGAAGTGTCCAGAATCTGCTCCATTCCCTCCCTCAGACCTCTCCCTGAAGGTCCCTAATACATATGGCTGGCCCCAAAGAACAAGAACCACGTTCGTCTTGAGAGACAATCACCAAATGCCCGAAATACACATATAGCACTAAACTGACTTAAACAGGCTTAATTAGAAATTACAATTATGGCAGATCTCGGATATTTTTACTTTTTGCCCAATGGCATTCGTTTGTTTAAAAAGAACACAATTTCCATGACAGAACAGCCATTACAGTTTTCCTTCAATTGAGAAGATACTGTCAGGATTGATTCTGCACTAAGTCACTCCTTAAACCTTTATAACACCAGATACTCCAGGACGGACTGCGGCAGCCTTAAAAAAAAAAATAATACAGACAGTGCCATAGATGAGTTAAAGACTGGAATAAATGTCATGTCTAAGGTGGTTACATGGAAATTTAAAATAGGCAAAATTAAATTACCCATGAGAAATACAGCCTGAAACTCTGACCTCAATTTGGTCAGAAAGTTTGCTTTGTCTAAGTCACTCAAATCAGGAGTGCAAGACAGAAAGGTAGGAAGGCTGGGATGATACAAATGACAAAGAATGCAGGGTAAAACACAGAAAGGTCTGTGCCAAAATGCACGTGAAACACTGCATATGCTGAGATCTAGAAGCAAGAGGAGGGTGTTTCTAAGAACCCCTGCAATAGCTGGGGAGACCAAAGTATTCAAAAAACCAAAGATTCAGTGACCAGCAAGGGATTAACAAAACCATTGCAATTTTATGGAAGTAATAAAGAATGGAAAAGTAGCCTGCAAATCTCAAATATAGTCAAATTTCTTCAGTAATAAATGCATGCAGGTATCAAACCAAGCCCTAACCTACATTAAAACAGCAGAGGCACTTTTCTGAGAGAAAACCTATTAGGTAAGAGCCTGAGAAATTGATAAATAGCTCTGTATAGCCAACAGGTCCATCCTCACCACCCTACTTAATAAAGCAGAGGTCCATCAGCTATGGGACAAGCCACGGTGTTTGAAAATCCATGGCCAAAGGTCTCCATCCTCCCTCAGTGTAACCCTTTGTGCCATTTGCAGGAGCACAAGGCTCTCCCCTCGCCTGAGCTTCCCTGTGCCTTTGTTCACCCCCAAGCCTGGGGCAGCTCCTCCTGGCAGGCCCTGGTGCTCTGCCATCCCTCCTACCCCTGGCATTGGGGCACACAGAGGCTGCAGAGAGGAACTGAGAGTGGAGGAAGAGGAAGGAGCATGAGTCCAGCTTCCAACGCGCGCTTCTAAAGGAGCAGAGACGCTGGAGCACAGACGGTGCTTTACAGCACTTTAAGCCCTCCTGTGGGACGGGAGGGCTGACAGACAGCATTGTATGTGCTGCACGGGGCCACATTCATGGAAACAAGGCAAGAGAGGCAAGCGACCCCTCCAGAGCCAGCAGAGTCGTCTGTTCATTTCCCTGTTTGTTTGCTCTTTCAGACTTAAACGCTTGAGCAGATTTACACAAGTAAGTGCACTCAAGAAGTGGGCAAACTGAATATGAACACAAGGCCAACTGGCTGCAGTGTCCAAGAAACAGAAAATGGTATTAATCCCCTGAATTGGAGACCAAAGCACCGCCTGTGCCCCATGGAGCTTCCCAGTGGGGTCCCCTCCTATCCTTCTGCAGGGCTGCACAGCAATGAGGGGCTGGCTGAGATACCCACCAGGTCTGGCCCCCCTGTCCAAAACTGCCCTTCCATATGCAAAGGATGGGCAGCTGCTGGCACCAGCCTAAGGCAATTAGTAGAAAAGGAAAATAAGGTACTGGGAAGTACTTGAAGCACTTGAAAGTTTACCAAAATAGCTCTCCCCAAATACAAAAACTCTGGATTACCACAAAAAGGGTCTCTTCTAGATCTAGCAGTCAAAAGCCATCCCTCCAGAAATGCTGCTGCTTAGGGCACCCCTATGCTACAACAAATTCAATACTGTCTGAAGTGCAAACAGCACAATTTTTGGCTTCTAACCCATCCAAGTCAGGAACTAGTTTGCAATGAGAACACTGCCTTCATGGGTATTTGTGCATGTGCACATAAAAGAAGATGGAGAGTCCAGAAATGAAAATGAGATTTCAAAAATGCTGAAATCCTGCAGCTTGCATGTCCTCCCCTGTCTGTCAAACCCAGTTTCTTAGGAATATATTTACAATTCCTAGACAACTGCTCATCAAACCCTGCGTGTGTTTTTGTGATTTTTGACAGTTAGAAGAGCATATATTTGCTCAAGTTTATTTTTATAGCATTCAACACCACATACCAAAGACTCTGTAGTATGGAAACTAACAGCATTTTCTTCTACCCAGCTGTAAGTTTGACCATGCCACAGGAGAATGGAGAAAGAGATACCTACTCATACTTTCACATCCTCAGCTTTCCTGATGCAGTTTTCATAACAGCCAGAGAATGGTAGTGAAAGACAACCTGTTCTCCAAAAATTAACCATCTACAGCTTTCTCTTGGAGCAATAACATTCCATGATAGATCCTTATCACTGACAGGAGCAGTTGCTTGATGCGCAATAATTAATTTATGTAAAGCTGAGTTGAACTGGAAGATAAAGCACCTGCACCTGTTACTCAGCTCTAGGCACAGGCTTCCTCATAAGCCACAGCATCTTCCAGATCTGTCAGTGGCAGTGGAGATTTTTGCCCATTTTGTTGTTCCAGTGACCTTTCCCTTTTGCACATGATGCTGCCCCAGTGCCAATTTCAAGGAATATGAGGGCTCCCTCTGACCTTGTTCCTATCATCTTCAGCAGTCTGTGCCAACAATGAGCCTTCCCCTCAGTAAAAAGATGTATGTTCTGTATGTTCTACCTTTGCATACTACAATCTGCAAATTCTTATAACTCTCCCCCCTGTCATTGCTCCAGGCATAATCTTGAATTATTTGTGTTGCCATAAATAGTACACACTGCATTATTTAGACAATATATGTTTTTAAAAGTATGTTGCACTGACAAGCACACAGAAGAGTTGTACAACTTTAGTTCTGCCCTCTTAGGTGTCCACATTCTGTCCATCAGTGAACACAGCAATTTTATGAGGGAGATCAAGGCATACCAAATAATTGACAAACATAATCCCAGAATAGAAGAACATATAATTTCAAGCACTATTCACAAGGACAAAGACCTTCTTGCATATATTTTTGTTCCTTTGGGAGTAATATAGGCCAGCATTTTAGAAACATCCTACTGGTCTTGTGAAACAACCCAACAAAAGGAAAATACAATTTTCATCTCAATAAAACCTGGAAAGAATTTTAGAGTTGGACTTTCTTGGTCTGCAGGCTTTCTTCCTGTTGGATTTCAAATGCCTGCTACAAACAGAGGAAGAAGGAAAGGTTATTTGCACCTTTCTCACAAACCATGGGAATCCTTTAAATTGGGTTGAAAGTATTAGGCATTCAGAGCAACAACTACTGCTGGGTTTGCTCACAGCAGACTTGCCATGTTCTGCAGCCTTTTTGTCCAGCTGCCACGAGAGAGTCTCCTCCTCTGCTTTCAGTTCAGTACCAGACAGCTCTCTGTAGGCCACTGCTGAGACAAACAACACCAGGCAATCCAAAATCATCAGGTGTTTGATGCTGTCACTGCTACTGCCTTCACACCTGTCTGGATTGTCCTAGAATAAACTTCCAGAAAATCCTATGGCTGGGCTGCAATCTGACAGCAAGCAATAACTCACTCCCAGAAATGCAACAGCAAGCAGGTTCCCTCAGGCCTTTAACAGCAACGAGTATTTCCAAGGATTCTTTCCAGCTCTGGTCAAGAGTTGTACTAAATGCACAATACCACAAATGCAATTTTTCTACTACTCAAGGACCTTAAGGAAGTGGAACAGCACAATACATAACTGAAGCTACCGATACCCTGTCCCTCCTTTCCAACATGGAACACGAAGGACCTTTCTCCAGCTCCCATCTTGTTGTCTCTGCCTCCTCAGATTTCATCTTGGTTGCAGACTCCTGACACAGGCAACTTCCATTCCCTTCATCTGCCACCAATGCAATGTGATGGACCCCATAAACTGAAACCAAGAATGTCCTCTTTAACTTTTCACTGAGCTGCACTTTATGTTTTCTCATGCTGCTCTTCTAAAACTATCCTCATCTCATTCCACTCAGCTCAGCCAAACAGTCAAACCCCAGGCTGCATCCTAGGGATGCCCAGAAAGCTGCTGATACTTCCAGAGGCAGGAGCTGGTGAACGAGGACACGACATTCCCTCAGTATTTCTCATGGCTGTGATTACCATGACAGATATGAGTTTACCCTCCCTGAAGGGTCAACAGAGTAAGACAGCCAAGGCAAAGAATATGTAATGGAGACCAGCAATCCTGCAAAAGGGTCATAAATACAGGCTGCAACACAGACTACGAAAATCTGCCCACCCTAAAGCAACATCCCAGCTGAGTTATGCCAGCTCACCCCAGCAGTGGCTGGGGATACAGGATTGTCTCACAGTCTGAGGGTTCCTAACTTGCACCCCCATGTTTCTGTGCAGCTGCAAACACCCACAGCTGCTTGCACAGCAGCAAGGCTTTCATGCCCTTCAGCCAACTACATTTCAACCAGCAGGTTTGAAACTCCAGGTCTTGTTTTTTCTCAACAAACAAAACCTCTTGGCAATGTACATCAAAAAAGACTCAACTGAATTAAACACGTTTCAGAGGAGCACAGGAGATAAAATGTAGGTATGAAGAGCTGACCAAAGAAGGTATGACAGAAAATTAAAGGAAATTAATAATTAAATTTTAAAAGAATCAAGCATCCTTAAATAATTATTTTGGAGCTAAATAAGTAGTTCCTGGCATATTTTGAAACTTCTTATAAAAGGCAATTAGATCCCAAAGCAAAGGACACTGCTTCCAAGACTTACACAGCTTCCAAATTCACACAGTAAAATTAGCAGAAATATGTCTGAGACTGGAGGGTGGTGGGAAGCCTGAAACTGAAAAGGCATTCTGCTGAATGTGCAAAAATACTTTAGAAGCTGTGTAAAATCCAGTAGCATTCCAGAGTCTCACTAAAAGCCATTCATTTTTTCCAGTAGTTTCCTGTTTTAAAAGGTTTTTGGAGCAAGAGTGTGTTTTGCAGTGTCCATAGCGATGCATCATGTGATACATTCCTGGAACTTCAGAAAAAAATTCCTCTGCCTAATGGACTGCCAGAAAACCGTCAAGCTGGTAACAGTTGTCCTGGTTAAGAGACGGGATCGGCACACAGAAAAGACAGGCCATGGATACACTGTATTGGGGTCCATGAAGGGACTCTCCTCCCAGGATATCACTCACTGAGATTCAATACAAGTTACCTTTACCCTCTCATGATTCAGGGTGGGCTTTCCTAGAAACATTCATGATTTATTGCACAGAAAAGAAAAAATAAAACCTGTTTTGGGATCCCTGCAGTGCCCCAATCACAAGGCATTCCTCTGGTAAGCTACAAATTCAGGCTGCCGTGTCAAGGAGCAGCATCTTTATATGTCTATGAGGTAAGATTCAACTGTTTTCACAAACAAAAACTTTAAAAAAACCAAAAATAAAAACCCCACAAAACAAAACCAAAAAACCAACCAACAACAAAAAAAAAAAAAAACACAAAACAAACCACCAAAAAACCCAACTGAAAACAACTAAAACAACTCTAAACATAGTGAGCCTACAGGCAGTAGCAAGGACATCTGGTAAAACAACTCTAGTTACAGTGTTTTGCCTCAGAAAGCTGCTGAAAACAATCTTTCAACCTACCCTACTTTTATTGTTACTAAAGAGATTGAGGGGGGGAAAAAAAAGCACAACAAAGACCATCCAAGATGAACAGACTGGTGTCTTTTAAACATAATAACCCATCAGAAGATGCTCCTGACTGTTCACACCTCACTGTCTTGTAACAAAGATGTACACCCACACGCCTTCTCCTTTTCAGGAATTACCAAAATTGTGGGTTTGTTTTTCAGGGATCTGATTTTCTACATATCTATTGTAAAAGCCACAGTTCCACCTTCAAATAAAAAGTCAATCACAGTTTGATCCCAAAAAGGCACAGACCATCAGGGGGCTATACAATTTAGAGCCATCTGTTCCCACTCCCTCTTCTCCTTTTGCTCATAACCAGGGAGAAGCCACCCCCCTCACCTTAGTTCCATTTGGCTTTTCCATCCCTTTCCAGTTTACCTGACTTCATGGCTTCTAAAGCTCCATGTGAGCCCCCTGTGCCTGTGGGCTTTTTCTCCCCTCTCCACCACCTCCCATTGATTATGGTTATTAAACACACCTGTCTGCCCCTTCATCCAACTGTTACTCCATTTGTATTCACCCCATAGCCAGGCACACATGCTGCTAGATAATGCTAACTATATTAAACCACTGCTGGCAGGTGCACTGATGAGCAGGCAAAGAAAACAACATTGTCTAGCTGGGATAAGATGTGCTAACCAAGGACTGGGAAAGCAGAGCATCAGCATGGCATTGCTGGGGCACCCCTGGGAATCTGGGTCACCCTGTCACCACATGCTGAAAGCGGAGCCTCAAATGAGACAGGAGGAGGAAAACGGGCTTCAGCTCCTCACAACCACCAGAGCTGGAGCTTGAAGAGAAGCAAGAAAAAGGCATAAATTATAAAGGCAACTGCAGAGCGATGCATCCGCAGAAGTTTTTGTTTCCTGTGTGTTTTCAAGTGAGAATCCATTCTCTCTGCATGATGCATTGGCAGCTTGTGCCCTAAGGTAAAGAAATCCAAGCCTGAGACAGAACCCGGCGAGTCACTTGTTCAGAGATTTTGCAGACCCTCCAATATTTTACTGCAAAATGTATAAGAAAATCTTATCTAAAAGAGCTGATTTCTCTCCAACGTGTATTTGCCTTTATGTCTTGTTATTTTAAACACACTCCCCTTCGTGGTCTTATCTAAAACTGGGAAAACTGTGCAATGTTCTCTGTGCTGTCAACAACTGCTCAAAATTCCACACTAGTAATGTGGGGAGCCTGAGTGTAACAGCTCCCTCTTAATATTTTAAGCACAGAGCAAGATTAAGTAGTATAATACAAACAACAGTGTGCATCAAATTCCCAGTTCTGCTGGAGAAAATGATGGAGCTGATATGGTTTTAAAAACTGGAAAAATCTGCAAAATACACTTAATGAGGAAATGTTCGCTTGTTTGTCGTTCTTTTCACAACTCTTCTTTAAAAGATAATTCAGTGATAAATGTGCTGGTGCCATTTTCTTTATAACCATTCTTAGGAACATCAAAATAGTGACAATCATAATAAAGACACGTATCCAGAAAACACATAAACTAAATGAAAATTGAATAAGAAAGCACATGTTCAGAATCACTCTGAAAATACTGATCAGATAATTACTATATGTACATGTGTGTATGTATAGATATATGGATAGCCTTCTCCCTCTTAAAGGGAGAAAAGACAGAACTTTGAGATCCGTATTTGAAGTAATACCACCTTTTAATTTTAGTGAAGGAGTAGAACATAAAGCTAAGCTTAAATGGGAATTTCATTTGCACCATAAATACAACAAAGAATCAATAAAGAATCTGACGTAACAGTGAGATAGTTGAAGTATATTTTCCTTGCAAGGCAGGATGGTCAATAAGTGCCATATTTCATTGTAAAATTTGGAAGGGCTTGGTTTTCCCATGAGCTAGATTCAGCCAGTGCATACATAAAGCCTGCCTCCCTATAAAAATTAATCATGCTGTGTTGCATTGAAAAAAACCCAAACCCATCTGTGATGCAGCTATGGAGTAAAAGACAGTATAGAGCTGTAAAGTGCCTCAGAGGAAGCTCAGGGAGGCTGCCTGGGCAGGCTGCTTAGAAGAAGTGAGCTAACAGCAGGCTTTAGTTCATCCAACAAAGCAGCAGCATGCTGCTAAAAACAGGGAATGCTGGAAGTGTATAAACCTCTGACTATACTACATCCAAGAACATTCACATTCCAAGTAAAGACTGGAAATTAAATTCTACATTGTTGAGTTTCCTCAAATTTTTATCTTGCTATATTCAGAGTTTGAGATTTATTTTGTTAAATACAATCTTTTCAAAAAGTTCTTTAAAATACTTTCCTGAAACTACTGCAGTGCATTTACAATGTAAACTTCATACAATTTTTCCAAAGATGTTTTTAGCATTTATTTGATGCTTAGTGATTCAAATACACATTACTGGTTTGAAGGATCAAGAGTGTTTATTCCCATTACATTTTTAATGGTATAATCCACTGCAGAATCCATGCAGGATTTCAAATGTATGAGGCCTGAGAGACATGGAATGGTTCCTGGCTGTGCATTCCTCCCTGGTAGCTTCTTCCATGGTGACAGACCACCTGCAGTCAGTCACACAGCAACAGATACTTGCACGCCCAGGAAGGAATCATCTGCCTGTAAACAATCAATCACACAACCTCCAGGCACGGAGAAG
Source organism: Dasyornis broadbenti (assembly GCA_013397935.1). Lineage (NCBI taxonomy): Eukaryota > Metazoa > Chordata > Aves > Passeriformes > Dasyornithidae > Dasyornis > Dasyornis broadbenti. Next base: position 3,891,663 of record VZRN01001083.1, on the reverse strand, counting down.
TAAAATTCAAAATGGATAAGGACAATGTGCCTCAAAATCCTTGGCTAAGTCACTTTAACTGTGTGTAGCGCACCAGGTAACCACCCTGCCTCTTGTTTGCCTGCACTTCAAGTTACCTTTCTTTAGTACTTAATCCCATTATCAGACTTATATAACAAAAGAAGTTTTCTAAACTTCCAATCTACTGTCAGCAGGCTATAACTTTGATATATTACTTATAATAAAACTGCTATCATACCTGGAATTTATTCCATATCTTTTGGTATATTTTGTTCAGTTCTTTCTGTTACCAGCAATAAAGGCATTTGAACATTTTTGAATGTACAAGAGAGTTTGTATGGATGCATCTCATTTGTCCACAAACTCCCATGTGATGTTGTATGTGTGAATACAGCTGAGGGACACTTGCCAGTCAAAACAGATGCTCAATCCCTATACCGGGGAATGGAGTACAAATACAGGATTTGCTTTAATGTATTCACAGTGCATCCAGCCCCAGCTATTTCCAAGACTTTTCAGTATAAATTGCGGCAGAAACTGGCTTAAAAATCAAGATCCCCCTTGGAAGCAAAAATCTGTCCGCTTAAACACAAACCGAGTTCTGCACTAAAAGGAATATCCAGGTAAGCATCTCAGTTTTCCATAGTGACAGTTTTCTCTGCCAAACTTCACAGATTAAACTAGAATAAGTCACAGAAACAAGTGTTACATCTCAAAATTGGTCATGTCCAAGTATAATAATAATTTTGGGGCTGATGTGTACCATGGCAATGGCTGTGGAGTCCCTTGGGAGCAGGGGATGAGCTGGGGAAGGAGAGAAAGCAGAAGACCAAGGACACCCTGGATGTGCAAGGACAATACCGGATCACAGTGGTGGTCCTGGCCAGCACACTGACATTCCTGCATGGCACAGAGCAGGGCAACCCTCACCTGAAAGGATCCTGGAGCCAGCCAGGCTCTGGAGACACTGCAGGATCAATGGAACATAAAGGCCAAGCCCTCCCTTCCCAGAGCTTGGCCAAAAGTGCTGTAAGTCAAAGCACGCCCTACGCTGAGGGCACTCAATGGCCCCCTGCAAGGTTAGAATTCAAAAACAAATCCCATGGTAACTTCTAATAATTATCTTTTGCTCATCCATGAGCTGTATCAAAGAGATTGAGGCTATTTCAAAACCAGTATTTCAAAAAGAAAGGATTGTTATCTTTTTCAGACAATAATATTGCTTCCCTCGGAATTTATGGCACATTCCTTAGATTTAACAATTATGTTTATCATTCTGTGCTTTGTCTTCAAACTGCTGTCTACAGTACAAACTCTGATACTAAGCTAACGCTACTGCTCCTCAGGGAGAAAGTGGACAGGTTGTTCTTTTGGACAAAGATAGGATAAACTCTTTTCCAGTCATATTCACAGCTTTGGGATATGAACCTTTGCTTTGTCTCCAAGCTCAACTTTACAAGGAGCTTTATCTTGCAAAGCACAGCAGCCAGTGCAGAGCTGATGCTTTATGCAAACCTGGTGTCATTAACATTTGAGAGCCCTACTGACAATGCCAGCTAAGGCATAAGAAAAAAAGAGAAAAATCCTTTGATTCTAGAAAAAAACTTGCAATGAAAAACAAACACTTGATTCACAAGTGCTATAGCTGCAGAGGAAGAGAGTCAAGAGCTAATGTACCATAGTAATTGGATTGAAAGATTCTGAGTTGGTGGAATTTAGTGGCTTTATTAAAAAGCCATCTCCTCTTCAAGGCAGGGAGCCAACACAATGAAGAAAAGACAGGAAACAAGTTAGGGAGTGCCATGCAAGGTTAAAAGAAGACCCTGTTATCTTTACAATGGAAGGACAGCCTATTTCCACAAAACTGAGTTTCTCTCTCTTTTGCAATCTAAGACTGATTTTTATTACCAAAGTCAGCAACTGGAAAATACATTTACCAAAGCATTATTCCCATCATTATAATAATAAAAGGGTCAATTAAAACTCAGTTAAGTGGTAAATCTGTTGTGTAGTGGACTTTAAAAAAGAATTTCAGTTACTTCAAGAAAAACTAAGTAATACCGGGTACAGCACTGGTTTCCTTTCAAATTTTGAATCTCTACTGCTTAAGGAACACAAACCCTTTTTCATTAACTTTGTTCCAGCCCCCACAGAATGACCAAGCAATTCTGAACCAATTCTCAGTCAAGCAGTGGTATATGTTTCCAGAAAGAACAGATTTGGCAAAAAAATTAAATAGAACTTAAAAATGCAATTTCATGTTTACAGCAGGAAATAACCAAACTTGTCTCTGATTACCAAAAGAGAGTAAATAAGGCAGATTTGATGAATTCGTGTTCATATTACATTTATTAAACGGGAATCAACAATTCTAACAATCTATGGCATGGCAAAAATAGCAATGAGGACCTAATTTTTGCACAAGCAATTTGTATTAAAAGATGCTGGTCATTCCTGCAATGTGCAGAGAAGGGCTGAACTCACTCTACATCTGAGCAGCATTCGGAGCTCAGCTTTGTACACTCAGCCATGAACTGCAACAAGCACTGGACACTCAATTGCCTAAGTGAAATCAAAGGGAAATTTGTGCATTACTTACAAGGACTTGTCCCTTCAGCTGCTCCAACACCACATAGCCAGGGTCTATGTACATACTTTTCAGTATATTTTTTTCATTCCTTTTCTACTAAAAAAAGGACAAGAGAAGAAGCTTTGTGGGGTTAGAGAAGGATAGATAACATTTCAGCTCCTTACAAGACAGGATAATGACCCAGCAAGTATTAAGAACAGTGACAGAAATGACTTCTTTTAACATTTAGACCAAAAGGTTAATAATCATGTATTTTACGTCTTACCAAACAGTTCACCTAAAAATCTTACCAGGAAGAGTCTGCAATACCATTTTACACTCACAACTTCCCATGTAGGAATTAAAATTTCTTTCAAGTTTTATTTCACCACGTCTCTTTCTTCTCTTTCCCAACACTAGAACCGTTCATTGGCCAAAACCCAAGAGCTCAATACTGGCAGTTTCAGGAGGACTTAAAATATATACACACACACAAAACACCATCTCAACCCAGGTCTGCATTCTTCAAAGTGGGTCCACTTTTAATTAAAAGCAGAGTCTCAGATTATCCCACCCAGCCACTAAGCAATGTAACGAGTTTTCTCAGTGCCACTTTAATAGCCTGTTTTTTTAAGAAGCTTTTAATTCTGCATTCAGCTTCAAGACACCAAATGCTGCCAGCACTGTCTGATCTCAGCATGACAGGGAAAAGTACCACTAGGTCTCTGCTCCAGTACTTCTAACAAACATGGCTGAAGGAAATTATTTGCCTGGATTATGAGGCTAACAAGTATCCACCAAATTAATGATGAACTGCATGAGTTTTATTTTTCAGTCTTGCTCTGGCTGGTAAGAAACCACCAAAGCTTTCTTTTAAAAACTCTACTTCAACCACAGCAGGGATGACTAATTATAAGCACCCTGTCTGGAGCAGAAAGAAAAAGAAAGACATAGTTTGTGTAAGCTTATGGAAATGTAGCTCTGTGCTTCACTTTCTGCCTTTTCTCCTTGTCAAGCAAACAAAGAGGAAGGGTGGGAGGGGGAATGGCAGAACAATGAAACAGCCTCGGAAATTCAAAGCTGAAAAGATGTTCCAAATGATGAAAGGCAATGAGAGAAGGTTGCTCAGTTCTTACTCTGCTGCACCAGATAAGAGAGCTTGGGACAGGCAAAATCTGTTCCCTGAGCATGGTTCATCAGGGCATATCAAGGCTTCAGCAACATTATCGCATCTTTAATAATTCAGGAATCCGCCTGTGTCCCTCTTGATTAACATCTATGTAACAATTGTCCAGGCTTCACTGAGGCTGTCATTTTGCTGTCTGGAAATATCTGTAATTGCTTACACCAGCTGAAATGGTTATTTCAGCTTTTCAGTGTCTTGTAAAGTCACTATCTTAATGAAGGGGCAAATTTTTTGACAGCAGATGGCAAAAATGTGCCTGAAAAAAAATCAGGATAGGAGAAAGAACAAGGAGAAAACAGAAAAATCCATCTGCATGCAAAGAAATATACATTGTACAGAAGCCTTTGAAAGTATATCCTTACTCCTTTAGACTTGTAATCACCTGCTTGAAAGAGCATCTCCACAAGCAAGAACGTGGAGAGTTGTTTTAGCTACTTCAACAGCACCCAGCATAAGCATGTGCAGCTTCCACTAAAATCATACAAGAGGGAAAAAATGCCCTAGAACCAGGACCTGTTCCAGATTTTTTAATGGCTGCAAACAAGTAGTAAATACTATTATATTCCCAAATTAGCAGGAGAAGGGAACACAATCATTTTTCTAATAAAATCTGCTGGTCTAAGCCACCTATGTTAGATCTGTTTCAGAGCTTTATTGTGTCTCTAAATGCCAGAAGACTCTTTGCTACATCATAGCTCACTGCTGAACTATTTTTGAACCAGATTATTTTGCTAACTGACCTGAAGAGTGGCCCAAATCCAGCACAAGTAACTCGAGCCCATTTCTGGTACTCTCTAGAGGAAGAACCTTATATATAATGATCCTTGAGATCCTATAGGATCTCCTTAATTGATCTTATATTCAGAGTGGGTGATCATGTTCTCATGTTCCCAGCATTAAAATTGTTTCGTTCACTCTTAACTTAGACTCTTAACTATAGAGTAACTTAGTTACCCTAAAGAATATATTTTCCTAGGACTGGCAGGTAATTGATGTTTTTTCCCATGGCAGCCCAAAAAAATCCAAGACTTGGAACCACAAAGACATCAGACACACAGACATGGTTGGTAAGAGCCTCCAGACCAGGAAGGAGGACAGAGAGCATCTATCTTCAGCAGTTTGGGAAAAAAAAATATATATATAAAGTTCTTTTGTGCTGGCTATAGCAATCTCATCTGCCTGCAGCTCGAGGGATGTGACAGGGTCCCTGCATTCTTACCAAGGCCTAGAAGGTCTTGGTGTCTCCCAGGAAGAGAGGATTCATGTTCAGTTGAAAACTGCACAAAGAGCACAATAGGAGCAAGACTTGTGGTAAGCAAGTTCCCCACAATACTAGTCCTTTGCATTCTCCTGAATCCTTGTGATTACCAGGGGGGAGACCATGACAACAGCAGAAAAGCCATTCACTGCTGACACTGGAGACACAATGGCCAACTAGCACTTTGGGTGAAATAAATCACCCACTAGCTGTTTTATCAATGACCCAGCCAGAAAGCACATACTTCATTGCAGAAGATGAAAGAGACAAGCAAACCAAGCTGCTGGTCGACAGGAAAGCATTAATATTCATTTAGCTTCTTATACACTGCCAGTCAGACCAGGGGAAGAGCTGGACGTTGCTGCTATGTCAGCACTTAGCAGGGTCTAGGCCTTGATTATCTACGGAATTGCCATTTAAATTCAAGAGAAGTGAGTGAAGGCAGAAAGATTGACATTGCAAACCGTACACACCCCAGACTGACAGCTGCCTGCTAATTAACACAGGGGTCAGCACAGGGGCATCCTGAAACTCTGGCTGTCTGCTCTGGGTGTCAGCAGTAACACAAAGCTGATACTTCCAAAAGGGAGCCCTACCGTCCGTGAGTGTGTAAATGAGCTTCTCGCTAGGAAGCCAACTCTTGGAGAAAGCATTCACTTCCTCACGTGTATTTGTACACACACAAGAAGATTTTTCCCTCCTTGGGGATTTACTTCTGCAGCTGCTCACCCTAACCCAGTTCGCATTTCACTTCTCTGCAGTATGAATGCAAAATGAGGGACAGGGAAGAAAAATGAAGCAAAAACCATCACCAAGACACTATGGTGATGGTTTTTCCACTTTCATGCTTTTCTAGGAATGTTTTCACAGTTATTCTACAAACAATCTTCAGACCACACATATTATTTTTCTCTCCCAATATATAAATCAACAAAGCCAGCATTGGAAATTCACCAAAGGTAAAATTAAACCAGTACCAAAATGACTTAGGACAGTATCAGACCCATCAAGTTCCCCACCTGTAATTTCAGGACTCAAAATATCAATGGCTCAAACATCACCAAGTATGTCAATGATGAAAAAAATCAATATTGCAGTAACACATAACATTAATTTACTTTCATAAAAGGTACACCCCCTGCCAATTCTTTTCTTCAATTCTGAGTGTGTGTACATGCTTAAAGAAAATGTACCACCTTTCATTTTCACTTCTTCAGGCCGGAAGCTTCCTAGAAAGTCAGAAAGCTTTGCACAGGACAAGGTTACACATGCAGATTTGCAAGTCATTATTACAACTCAACATTACAGGGGTGTAGGTTTATTCCATTTCTATAAGGAGGCCATTCCTGTTTATAAAAAAGAATAAGAATTAAAAAAACCCCATGTTCATACAATATTCTCCATGCTCAGAGGAGCTCCCCTCCCCCCGTTTTCTTAAAGAACTAGGATACTGAGACCTGTATGAGATTTTTCTGAGAAACAGCATATAGGACTCAAAATTTGCCTGCAAAGAGGAGAAATCTTTTTCCTGTACATCTACTAGCCCTTCTTTAAGTGAAAGCATCACTCATGAAACGTATCAGAACAAAGGCTTTGAAAATTGAAGTTCATAGGCTGAGGACACCACAGACAACAGCAATTCCTTTATATTCCTATTTCCTCCAGTGAGCCTGAACTGTTTAACATACAGAGGAGGTAGAGAGAAAGCATGGGAAAGTGTTTTGAAGAAGTAAATGGCACAAGAAAAAACCAGAAATTAGGAATTCTGCATGTTCTTACAATAGACAGATCCTGGCAGACCAGGAAGCTGAAGAGTCACAAGTAAATGAGTGAAACATTACAAACATCCAATGGACTTCCAGTAGAAAACATGACCATGTATCTCTGAGATTTGGGGTGAGAGGAAGGAGGTTTCTGCAGAAAGGGAGAAAAGGAATTAGGCAACTATTTTGACTGTAAGTACATTCACAGGTTTTTATTAAATGGGAATTGTAGTTTTAATGGGATATAACGTCTTCAGTTTCAGAGCCCAAGATAAGCACTGAAGGAGATTAGGTAGCATCTTTCACTGATGATTTTCTAACTAGCTTCTGGCACCATCCCCTTAAGCCCACCATACTGGGTTCTTCACAGTGTTGCAACTGTGGAATGTGTAAAATTTTCTTTAAAACAGATTTTCTTTAATGTTTGGTCTTTGTATACTTCCAAGCCTAATCAACAAGAAGGGAAATTTAACTGTAAAACAGAGAGCAGCTAACAAGCTCTAAGTGATGTCCAGGTGTCAGAAAAACAAGTTACTTGTTGGTGGAATTGCCTTAGCATGGTTTAGGGCTGGATATGTTTCAGTCATCTCAGACCTATGGGAGGTTAACAAAGTCTGGGGAGAAGGAGGCACCACTGATAGTGGACGCAAAGAATGCAGAATTTATGGGCCACAAGCACATTTTGCAGAATGCCTGAGATAAGGAGAAACTAATAAAGCGAGCTCAGCAATTGTGCTAAAATCAGCTCCAACTGGGTAAAAAATAATTCTGGCAGGGGCAGATCGTGACCACTGACCCAAGTAACCCATAGACCCAAAAGAAGAGAGAGACTGAGCATGCGGCCTAATTAGCATGAGAAGCGAGAGAATTATTAACCAATAGAAGAGAGAATATTAATTAATAAGAGAACTATGTCACTTGTAGCCAATGAACACTAATGCCTTTGTTTGCTGAAATGTATAAATAATGAAAGTTTTGATTGTTGGTGTGCTTGATTTGTGGAATAGCACCGAGCACCCAGGTTTGTGCAGCTCTGAGAGAAATAATCAATGTCTCTCCAGTGTGTCATGACTGGCCTGTTGCACACCAAGCAACAAATCTGATTTTTGAGAACAACAGAATAGAATAATGAGGATGGGCCCCCACATCAGACCTGTGAACTTCTCCACCAGTAAGAAAAATTAATAATGATTAAGAAAGCAAAGTTAGCAAGAATTCATTACATTGAAAATACCAGTATGGTTTTGTTTAAGTTTAAAAATAATTTCTAGGCATTTCAAAGTAAAAAAAGATTGCTGTGAAAGAGGCCTGTTTGATTTGTCTTCCCTGCAGTTCTCACCACTCTATTTAAAACCACTCATCCAAACACAAGGTATTCTCAGAGGCACTATTGATAAAAGACTGCACAGAAGCCAAGCGCCGCGAGCAGCTATTTTTAATTATCCAAACTGGGCATGGAAAACATGCACAGCTTTACAAGTGAACTTAAGGTCGGAGAGAGAAGCAGGGGTTAAAAAAAAAAAAAAA